>CAKLNU010000612.1:0-442374 GCA_922788865.1 Poeciliopsis turneri
GCATCAGTGAACCTGCTGGATGAGGCGGGCAAAGGCGGTTGACAAAAACAAAGTTGACTTTTTTTTGGTTTTATATACTGTGTTTTTTTTGTTGTTGTTTTTTTAGCATCAGTGAACCTGCTGTTATGAAAAACATAATATATTTACTTTTTTTACATCGGCATTAAAATCTCAACATGCGGACTGGATTATTCTACATCGCTAGCAAAACTCTATAAAGTGCAATTTTTGTTTCTTTTTTTAATAATTATCATTATTATTTGATTTACTCATTTTTTTTTTTTGCAGCGTTTGCTTTCCGCAGATGGTTCCCCGAGGTCCAGCGCTGTCACGTTTTGTCATATTCGTCCAAAGGAAAATCATCGCCCTCCAGAGACCAGAGAACCATGAACACAAGAAAGTTGACTGGTTCAGACGTTGTAGGGAAAAAAAATCCTCAAACAACATTCAGCGGCGTTTCCATGAGCTTCTGTGTCATTAAAACACGGCCCGAGTTCATCGCTGTGAACGACGCGCCGTAAAACAAATGCCATTTATCTCACTCCTCGCTGAGGTGAAATAAATTAAAGAAACAGCCCTCCAGGAAAGCTGTGGTCGTTTACCAGGCTTTCTATCTCCTGCTATACTGTTTTATGCACAGCTAATGAGCTGTTGTTGCTGTGCCGAATCATGACGGTTCTGCACGGCCGCTCCTGTACGGTCCGGTTTCCGTCTGACGGCGTCCGTCTGGAGTCTCACTCGTTAAATTCAGCAACAACCTGTCAGGTAAAAAAAACAAAAACAAATCACACGTCTACTCATCTCCAGGCAAGGCAGCGAGCAAATCAGACATGCCAGAGTACTGTAGGGGAGCCGCCTCGTGCTCAATACGTTCGCAGCCGCAGTTTCTTAGCAGCTCATTAGTTTTAAAATTCATCATCGCAACGTTGATAAAGGTTTTAATAAGATGATTTGGGCACAACTATAGACACAAAGTCAATTAAGCGACAGGCAACGCTGCGCATAAGTAACTTTGCTCTGAAAAGAACCTCACAGCAGCCCGTTCATCAATAATTCAGATCCATTTGTCAGTCAAGTCAGGATTTGACTGGTCCAGGTAAACAAGTGATGCTCCGGAGACACAACAGAAGCTGCGTTTCCAATAGAGAGCCTTTGTCTAAATCCTGCTGATGTATAAAACAACACAATTTTGCAAGTTTCCATGATATAATACGTGAAATTAAAATCACACTTTAATAAGTTTGTTCCCGTGGTAAGTCATTAAAAAAAATCAGCGACGGATGCAGACACATGCATGGGATATATTCATAATTTAGCCACCCATCATCCATCAGCCGTCAGAGGAAGCAGCTACGTATGGGGAAAGTTTAGTCGAGAGCTCTGGTGGAGCCGTTTATCTGGGAAAAAAACAAAAAAAACAAAAACAAACAATCATCGTCCCACCACTTCCTGTTGCCGTCTTCGTCGTTTCCGCCAGGAGTAACATTCGGCTGTTGATCATGTGACTCGTGTGACGCAAAAAACGCATTTCCACTTCAATTTTATGAAATGCATCTATGTCGAAACAGAAAAAAAACAAAAAAAAAACCTCACCTACTCCTAGAACATTCTGTTCAATGTTTTTTTTTTACAATTCCAATGTTTCCATGAAGCAAATTTATTTTTGTGATTTCCGTTTGCACAAGTCTATGGATACACAGCTAATCTTATCTTATTCGCTTTAGGTTTAACTGTGTCCCTTTTGGGTCATATTACTTGAAATAATAAGCATTTATTTTCATAATGCTATCCATATGATCTATATTTCAATTCTACCAGCAAGGATAAAAACATAACTCAGACTTGATTACTGCTGAACTTTCTTTCTGAAGTCATCCTAAAAAGGGCAACCTGGAAGGTTAAATTTAATAACAAAGAAAAATGTTGACAATAAAAAAAAAAAAAGGCTTCCGTCGCTGGAGGAAGGATACATACGATAAAGAATAAGAGTGAGGAAAAAGATATGAGGGTCTGGTGCTTCTCTCCTCCGCAAACAGACTGGATTCCCCATGGCGCCGCTGAACTGTTTCTGTCACCGCTGGTTGAAAAACTACCGGCGGCATCTTCTTACTGATCGAATGAACTCTGACCACTGATAATCCTGAACATGTACGGAAGTGAAAGAGCTTCAGCAGTTTTCTGATCGGACACGAATGGTTGTCAAAACCCGGCTTGTCGTCATTGGAGTCAATCTCAGTGAGGGGAGACGTCGAGATCAATTTCTGTAACTGCGTATCTCCTCTGTTAGAGTCCAGACTGTCTCAGTTCAGGCTGAGGTTTGTCTGAGTCTGCCTGGAGAATTGAGGGAGTGAGGTGGGTGGAGCGGTCTGCCGGCAGAAACGACCTCAACGCATTTGAACACTTGTTGGATTGGTTTGGTTGTGTCGTTTGCGAGTTGTCAGCGTAACGCGCTGAGTCTTAAATGTACGTGTCATATGTAAATGAAAGGAAAAGGGACACAGTTTTGCTACTAATTGTCAACACTACGACAACCAGCATAACAGGGTATGAAAAAAAGCTTTAATAAAAATAAGTAGCAAGGTAGAGAGAGGTAAATCTGTTACGCTAGCTTGACCTCGACATGCGAAGGATAAAAATGCGACCCGCAAACCAACTGTCTGGCAAGTCAGAAGGCGTTTAAATGAGCTGAGATCTTCCACCGCCCTGTTCAGACGATCACTTATCAATAATTGACAAATAAACGTCGAGCCTGGAAACTTAAAACCGCAAAGGACTGAGTGTTTGTTTTGTCTTTGTGTGGGAAATGTTTGGGTGTTTTTTTTGGGGGGGGGGTGTTGTCAGTCGGTTCCTGTGGCAACGGGTCTTTATGCAGAGAGCGAGAAAAACGACGAATGCGAGTGGTTCTGAGTTATTCCACAATGCTGCATAAATTCCCTCTTTGCCGTGGAGAATGGTACTCATTTACTAACACTTCTCCAGAATTGTTACTGCTGCAGTTTGGCAACGAATGGTGAGTAAAAGAATCGTCTTTTTGTCCCTCTGGCAGAAAGACGGAGGCCAGAAACTGTGAAGAGATAGTAAAACAGAAATTCCAGTGGAACTTCATGATTCAATCAGAACACAATGAGTCTTGTTTTCCTTTGTTTTTTTGGTTTTTAAGAGTCAAATCCTTTTTAGTCCCAATGGAATCCGGTTCTGGTTAGAATGTATCGAAGGATAAATAGGTAACTTGAAGTCGGACAGGTCTTACATTGTGTTTGGCAAAGAGCAGGACGGCTGTTTTTTTTCCAAACGGTCCAATCTAATTATTAAAACTTATACAAATATTAAAGATCATGAAGATCTCATTTAAATTGTGGCTTTCTATAAGCTAAAATCTGAATGACCACAGAGAACAAAACGTAATGAAGATGCAGACGAGGCACAGCAGTGGGATCTCGGGCAAAAGGCCACATCAAAGTTCGACATGAAAGAAAAAATTATAAAGCAATTTCAATGTTCTCTTATGAGTATTTTTAGATTTCCCCTGGGGTTACTAGTCCATACTAGCGAGTGTAAACATGTGGCGGATTGTCAGCCCCGGGTGAACTGAAGACCCGTTCGCCCCGCTGCCCACCGGCTGCTCGCGTTTTGCTCCCTCCTGCCAGCGATAATGAAGAGGAAAAGCAGCAAGAGTAGATGTCCAAGTGGAGCATGTGTGAAATGACAAATGTGACAACGTTGACCTGATGGCGCACACCTTGGGACGGATTTGTGGGAACGGGAGAGAAACACTTCGGTGGGTTGGTGTGAAAATGACTCCAGTTGACAGAATGGCGACATTCTGAACTGATGAGGGGATTAATGTCAAAGTTTTTTTAACGTTAGAAACCTGAAATTCTGTAAATGCTTTGTACTCTGGTGGTTAACACATTAGCTGCTGCATCCTAAACGCACAAACGAGTGTTACATGAGATCCAACCTCCCAACAGCTCTTTTATTGCCTTTACTACACAGTATGCTAGTCTTAATTTTTTATTTAATTGTTAATTATTTTTATATCTTTACCTTTGTGTGAACCAAAGGCCTCTATATCTCACCATTTTGCTGCTGTTAGACTTGAATTTCCCCACTGTGGAACAATAACGGATATTTTTATGGCTCCCAAAACACGTTTTGCACTTTGAGGATAAACCTGCAGCTCAAACAAATTCTGGCCGCTAACTTTTAATTTGCTTTTCACAAAAGCCTCCTGGACCAGCATGTGTTAAAGTGCTCTGTTTGCACCCAGAGCTCACTTTTTAAAATTTTTTTTTACCCGTATTTTAACTTGTCATCCCTCAGGGATGTGTGTTCAGTCCACTGGTATTGTCTGCTGACACATGATTGCACTCAAAAATTGGGTACTCATTAACAATGGTATGGAAGCAGGACTTGTCCGTCTCAATATCAAAGTATCTCACGCAGCAGAGGAGGAGCTGAAGGCGCAAACATTCTTGAAATTCCTGAATTATCTAGAAAAAATTCCAGAGCAATGTTCTTTAAACATGTGACACCAAAGAACACACACACGGGGTCTTCTTGTTTTATCTGTATTTTTACTTGACCAGATTTTGAATTTTGAATGTGTAGCTTTTCTTTTTTTAGAAAGTGACAACAATGTGCAATATTAGGATAAAGGGACGTTGACTATTATTCTGCGAGATTTTGTTTTTGAGAATCCTTTCATTCTCCAACATGGTGACAGTAGCTTGGAGGAATAACAAAGAGTCACGGAATTGACTGCTGGTGATGTTCAGAACACATTTCATGCTCACTATTAAGCCCAGCAAACCTCTCAGCTTTATGGTGAGAAATGGTTTTAGAAAAATCCATCCCACAGCTTCAAAGACAACTGGGAATTTCTTTATTTCAGCATGAATTCAGTCAGACTATCTGGCAGCAGGAGAACAATCTAATCACTGTCTTTAGAAACTGATAAAAAAAAAGTCCATCAAATGTATCGTAAAAACCTTCTGGGAAGAAGTGGTGAGAGGAACAGAGCCGCGGTTAAACAGTGTGACTGAATCTGACAAGACGAGGATGTGCATTAGAGTGTCACTTCCAGCAGAATGCTTCGCCAAGTGTCATCCCGGCGACAAATGAGTCATCGTATCCCTATCTGGGTTGTTTACTTCTCACCGTGCGGAAATAATCTCACTGTGTTTTTGCCTTTTGTGTGTCACAAAATCCTGTTCTGCATATGAAAAGTGTTTTGCTCCTTTGGCTTCAAAACATTCTGCCCAGATGTGCAGCGACTGGAGGCCCAGGCTGCTGGCCGCGTGTCGTATTCCTGGCGTACGCTTTTGATGAAATAACAAAAATGTTTCCTTGATTCATTTTCACGGATGTTTGGAAAAAATCCTTTAATCTCCCATGGCAACCATTCAGCTGTGCACAACGCCAGGTTGGACCTAGCTCCGCCTCTCGGACAGAGCTCCTCCTCAGAACCGCAGTTTCCTCGTTTTTCCCTAACTGAACAATTCCCAATTCCCCACTCAGCTCCTTCAGACTAGCCCGCTGCAATTAGCAAACACATGGCGGAACTGCAAATCTGCTGAGCTCAGAATACGAGCTACTCCTCAATGAAACGCTGGTAAAGATGTCATTAAATGGTAAATAGAGGAGCCATGTTGTGATGACTTCCTGAGGGTGGAGTTTCAGACGGGTGTGTGTGCCTCTCCAAATGAACTCCAATCAACTGAACTTACCACAGACGGACTCCAGCTGAGCTGCAGAAAACACCACGAATGTTGTGAACTCTCGTGTAAATGCAAGTTTCTCTTTTTATTTTTAAGACTCAAAAAAAACTTTTCCCATGTTGACGTGATTGGGTATTTCTAAACAGATTTTTGAGGGGAAAAAAAATGATTTTATACCATTTGCAATGGGCTGTAATGTAAAAAAAAAAAAAAGTGCACTGAATGTCTGGACTAACAGAACCACACACACACAGACAAATCCATGAAAAAAAGAAAAACAATCCTAAACACGGATAGAACAAGAAAACAAACAAAAATCACATTTCATCACTGAAATGAAAGTGAAGTCCTCTCGCAGTGAAAAAACCTCACTTCATTTCATAAGTAATAATTCCCCCCACATGAGGAGAAGGTCCTTCAGTCATGTCAGTATAACAAGCTTTACCATGATGGGAGATATTACTCTAATTAAAGTCCCAGCTGCCACATCTGCTGCGAAGCCGGCCGTTGTGTAATCTGCCAGTGGTGTTGTCTGTGTGAACACACACACACACACATGCACGAGCTCACGCGCGTGCGTGTGTGTGTGTGTGTGAGCTCGTAAAAGTTTTTCTCAGCCTTTCAGTGCTAATCACTCAGATCATTATTACCTTGAAAAGTTTCAATTTAAAGGAAAAACAAAAAATAAATAAATAAAAAAAAATTCACACAGCGGCTTGTTCACCTGCCATCTGCTGTGCGGAAAACCAAATCTCACCGACAGACACTCAGATTAGCCAAGGGACCCGGGGACACAGCAGGGTAAAGCAATCTATGTTTTAGATGCATAAATTAAGGGGAAAATGATTGGACAGACATGAAAACAATATACTTATTTAAAACAGAAAGAAAAAGATTAAAAGGGACTTTGCTTGTTTCTCCTTGAGGATTGCTGACATTCATCACACGATTCAAGACACATAAAGGTATTTATCGGAGGATGTGGCGAATCGACGTCGGCTAAACCCGATGTCTCCAGCTCTGAATCAACAAAGTCCCTCTGGGCAAGGAGTTGCTTTGGGGGTAAGCGGGGGGCAACCGTTGCCAAATGCTGGAATCCAGAGTACCAGCGCCATGAAACTCACTCATTTAAAAAAAAAAAAAAAGATGTTACAACCAGATTCCTCAACGTGGGGATTTACCAGCATAATAGGAAAGTGGAACACACGGCTTCCAATACATTTCTGAAAACCTGAGAAATGCTGTGCGTCGGTGTTCAGCCACATTGTTCACCAGTCGAATCGACAACGGCTACTGCCATGAGAAGACGGATAGTTAGCATGGCCACCGATGACGGCGGATAAACTGTTTTCCTGGAACGATAAGTTGCTTCTCCGCCATCAGACCATTTAGCAGCGCTAACATGAGAATGATTGACAGCGATGAGCTGGTTGCATTCTACTGGGAGCGGCTGCGTTTCATTAGACGTCAAGAGGATCTCACTCTTTTTACAGATCGTCTTTCGTCGTGACAATTTTAACTAATAAAAATTTTAAAACATATTTTTCTAAAATTCACATAAGAGGGATTCAGCCAGCGGCGACAGGAATTTCTTTCTTAGAGAGGGGATGCAGTTGACCCCATTGCCAGGAGACGCTGACAAACCATTGCGCTCCTGGTTTAGAGAAATAATCATAATCTGGACTGGATTAAGAAAAGCGTCTCCATGATGAATCCACGCAAAAACATCGATAGGTTTGATCGCACCATGTTCACGTCCTCATCACCATTTTGATTTGTCACCATGCCGGTGATTTTCACTGCTTCATCTATGAGACGTGAGCAATTTGAATCAAGTTGCCTGACAATAAAATTGGGAAGAAAAGGACAACAAAGCCAACGTGGACAGAGAAGCGGAGGACCACACGGTTCGAACAACGAGGCAGACCTGGAGAGCGCATTGCCATGCAGATGAAAGTGTCGCTCCGCCTGCCGACGCGCAGCAGCTGGGAATATGAGAGGTGCTGCTCTGTGCCGCAATCAGACGGCAGGAAAGGAGACGAGCGAGGCGCGACGCAGACATGTGGGTGTTGCAGTTGACCATTCGGACTGTGGCTGCTGACATCATCATCGCGTGCAATACAGCAGATACACTTTTATGCATTCAACGTTTGTTATTATATTCTAGACTTTATTTATTCAAAACCTTATTTTTACAATCTGGTTCTGTTCATCTGAAACATTTCTGAAAAGGTTTTTTTTTTTTTTTTGTATCGTTTATAAGATATGTAAGATATATAATCTTGTTGGCTATATTTTGTGTCTGTCAACCCACTTTTCATTCGCTGTGCGCTTTGCGCTCTGATATTTACTTACCTGGACTGGGGAGAGGTTCACCCCTGATGTTCCACCGATGCTGAAAAAACTCGGTGGCGTTCCCATTAAATGAGGAACAGAATTAAAAATCACACATGAATGAGATTGTTCATGCAGTAAGTCATCACAAAACACGCCACATCTTCATCTTCCTCCAACTACTTCCTGTCATCTTCTTCTTCATGGAGCTGCCAGAAAAGTAGAGTTAGCCCCTCTGGGGTGTTTTGGTCCTTAGAGGAGTCAGAGTTTCTGTGAAGGTCGACACGTCAGATCTTTAAATTTATTCTGCACCGATTGCAGTTTTGTGGCCGATCACAAAGAACAGATCTTTTAAAAAGCCTGGCCTGCCAATTCCGATTTTTTTGTCTGGAATGTTGCGTGACATAGCAAGAAAGCTGCTGAATTGGCAACGGTGGGGTAACTATTATTAACTGTAAACGTTCAGACATGACCTGCTGGGCCGCTCATGTCAGTCAGATCTCTGTGAAGGAAATCAGTGGTGGACTTTTAAACCTTTGCCAAGGTGGATAAAATCGGCGGATAAGATCAGCTTAACGTGTAAAAATTGGCCAATCACTGATCTCCCAAAATTGAGAAAATCTGCACCGATGAATTGCCTATCCAATAAATCGGTGTATCCCTAATTGAAATGATTTGTTTAATGTTGTTCAATCAGCCACGATGCCTCCTACGGTCTCATCATTGACTCAGATCCACACCACGCCCTCCAGCTCTGTCAGCAGAAACACAATCAGGTGAAACTTTGGCTACTTTTGCTTTGCATTGTCCCAACCTGATGAAAATCTCTTGTCGTTGTTCAGCCTGGTGTACTTTAAGATGTGATATTATGAAATGTTTTCAAGGCTCGCTCTACATGTCGCTTTCCGACTTTGAGCATCTGCCCCTCCAAAGGTCTCTGCGCGACCCTCGTTGCTAGGCAATAGATTGCAGAGCTGTTCGGGAGCAGGACTATGCTCTCCGGCATTTTCTGACGCGCGTTAAAGGCAGCAGCGAAGGACGGGGGTTAATGGAGAGCTGCCTTAGGTGGAGGCGCTCTCCTCCTGCTGTGAGCGTTTATTTCTCACACCGAGAAGCAAAGGAGCAAGTTAGTAATGAGAGAAGACTCGACTTCAGCCTCATAGAAAGGCAGATCTTTTTCCAAGTTAGAATTCATGCGAAGGATTTTCATGAACAACTGGGTGTGTGTGCGTGCGGGTGTGTGAGCTCCAACCATTACACCGCTTCTCAATCTCTCCTTCACTGTCAAATAATCCCGTGTCTTTTGCCAATTTTTTTTGCCGTTTGTGGACTGGTTTAGCTGAGATAATCTGGGATTAACGCCGGCAGTCGGTGGTGATGTTCTCCTCAATCAAGGCAGACGTGTTCATCATTGATGGGTACTCGTGCTGAGAGCCTATGCATATTTCATGACGTAGTTTTTCTAATATACCTTACGTAGTCCACTAATGACGATCCCTGAGGACATTAGAAGATGAGACTCTTGAGCCACTTCTCCATTGTCAAGACTGGAAATGTCACTAGCCGACATTGGCACATAGTCTGGAACACATAGTCCCACATATGTGGTCCCTCTACATGTGGGACTACAGCCCCACACATAGGGTCTGTGGGCAATTTTCTGATGACGTATTTTTGCCTCTTTATGCCTAAGTGCAAAAATCTGTTGGTATGTTTGCAAGGGGCGATGGCGGCGATGGTGGTAGGAGCTTGTCTTTCCGGCTCAAGCCTCCACTCTGACTGTCTCCATTGTTGTGTCCTTGGGCAAGACAAGTGGTGCCAGTGCATGTTAGCCTTGGTTTCATCAATCTAGGGCAGTTGTGACTGCTGTCCAGTAGCTTGCCATCATTGGCGTGTGAATGGGTGAAAGGCTGAATGCGGTGCGAAGGGCTTTGGAGTCGTCTGGACTTGATAAAGTGATACAGAAGTGCTGGCCTTTTACCGTTTGTTCTTTGTGGTTCCCATACAGCTGACTATGTATGCTCTCTTCTACCACAATCTACCAATCAATGATTGCAGTCTGCTTCCAATCAAATCATTTGCATGCAGCAGCTGGCTATGTCAAGCAAGCAGCACCCTTGAGGTGGTTCCCCCCAAAATGGGAAAGAACTGTGCAGAATTTCTGAATAAAAATGCCTGACGAGGGGAAGAAATCTATGCCTGCTTAGAAGGAGCTGTACACATGTTATTCAATCTTCAGACAAACAAGAAAAGCACCAGTTCATCTCAAATAAGACTCAAGAATCCATCTGTCCATTGTCTATACCGGCTTATCCTTGTGTTTGGTTAGGAGGTGACCCTGCTATGGACTGGCGACCTGCCCAGGGTGACCCGCCTCTGCCCCGTTGACCCCTGGAAACCCCACTCGGGATAAACATGTCAAATATTGGATGAGTGGATGGATGGATGGTTGCTAGGAGATGTTTGTGGATGAACAAAGCATCGTATATGCAGCGATATGCTCCGAGAATCCTAAAAAAAAAAGCATTTCGGAGGCAGATTGCCTCTTTAATATGATAATTGGGAATGTTTTGTAGACTCCAATTATCAGAGCAATATCCCCTGCGCCATGCTAACCAAACAGAAGTGTGGAGTTCTCATTAGCGAGCCGGGTCTGTTCGTTTGAATGCCACGACCCTCCATGTGGGCAGTTACCTCATGTGAATCTTGAGGTTTATGTCGGGTTTATTCTCATTCATTGGGACGGATGGATTGTGTTTGTGTTGTGACTCAATGAGCTCATGCATCTAACATGTAGGACCAGCTCTTGTGTGCAAGTCCAAACCAGCATACAAAAATATAAATTAAGGAAGTACATTGCTGTAGTTTCTTCAGTTTGATCTCATGACTGAGCATGAGCGAAATCCTTATTATTGTTATTTTATATAAAATATTGTTCCTCTTGCAAGGCGGTGTGTCCCAGCGCAAGGTTACAAAGAATTGAAAAAAAGAGGAAAGAAAATTATAAATTGTATTTAATTGCTTTCAAGAAAGAGAAAACAATCTGAAAAGTGTATTTTGAGTCCAGCTGTGAGTCTTTTCCAACTTCGCATATTAGAAACATACAAAAAAAAAAGACTGTTTTTCAATTTGGAATACATCTGTGGACTGTTTATGTCAAGTCTTGCCACAGATTAAGCTTAAATACAGTTTGACGTTATCAAATTGTTCAAAGATAAATTTACGAAGGATAAACTTCTGAATTTGAAGAAAAATAAAGTCTGGTATTATTCAGGGAGTGAATAAACAGAAAAATATTTCCAAATCGTTAGTTGACAGAGGAAAAGATCTTTTGACTCTAATCGTATGACTGAGGAAACAGAAACTGTAATGTGTCCTTTTGGTGACACTTTATCTGAAGGGGTCATTCGGTAAATAATGACATTCTTAATGCAAAGTTGACACTTTTAATAGTGTCATTATTTGGCGAATTACACTTCACGACAACAGTCATAAACATTCACGAAGACTCGTTCATGTTCATAACAGGTGCTGTGATGTTCATGACAGCGTCATGTCCCAACACCCCTTCAAATGAAGTGTCATCGTCTTTTTATATCGAATGCTCAAGGTTTGGCTGTGAAGTAATTTGTCACAAAACACGTGTTTTTAAAGAAGCTCAAATGATGTTAAGCGTTAAAGACAAAGAATGTCAGCAGGAAATGATCTGAAGTCCAGAAATGAGCTTTTTTTCTGACCTTCTGGTCCAGTTAGAAGCTTTCCGAGTTTCTGCTGCAGCTCTAAATTAAGTTTCAGGACATTTTTTTAAATTAATGTTATTCAGCCATCTTTTTTTTAATTCTTTTTATAATCATTCTTTTTGGGAAATGAAAATCACAGCAATTAGGCTCAGAAAGTTGCGCCGTTCCTATTGGTCGACATTAATCCCATGTTACTGGAAACTCAGTGAGTCACTCTGAACCCGCAGCCGACTAATGACATGAAATGAAACATTTCAGCCAGCAGAGGTTTCAGTCTGAAGTCATGGTGACACCAAAGGGCTTCGACTTAGTAAAAAAGAACCCGATGACACCGGGTCGGTCCACTTGTCCCTCGTCCTCCATGCTGCTCCTTTGAAAAAAAAAAATAATAATAATGATAAAAAGAAAAACAGAAGAGAAATAAACATTTTAAAAGAAACTCTCTTTAGCTAGGTTCTAGATTAGATTCAATTTGTGAGTAGTTTGTACTCTGAAATAATAATAACAACAAAAAAATATCCCTTTTTATTGCCTAGTCTGAAAAACATGCAGGAAAATACAAAGGCTTGAATCTGAAGATTTTATGAATCATTTAATTATTATTGTTTAGAAATGATGATCATGGTGTGCACAGCTGCGCCTTTCAGATGTAATCGTAACATTTTCTAATTATTTTACGTTTTGTCAGGAAACACTGCAAACGTCGTCGTTCTTTTTTTTTTGTTCTTTTTTCAGTTTTTTCTTAAAAATGAAAAATAGTCCATAATTGTGAAGTGGGAGGAAAACAAGGTTTTTAATTACATTTTTATTTTTTTACCCATTGAAACCTACAACAGCACATTGTGTATTTACATTTTACATTTGACGGTTCGCTTCGAGCGCAACAAACAAACCAGGATTCAGTTGTGATGAAAGTTTTCCACACAAATCACAGCGAGTGCGTTTCAGTTCCACTCCACAACACAATGAAAGCGATTTAATCCAAAATATATATCTGACAAGAGCATTGATTAAAAATGCTATTTGGTTTGGATTCCGTCGTAATCTTCAATTCTCCAGGATTTTTTTCAATGTCAGCTTTTGTGTGGCACAACATGGCATGAATAAATTGAACTAAAATAACAAAGAATAGGAAGAAATCAAGATAAAAGTACAGAAAACCCAGGGAAACTTCCAAAGCAACCCACATCATAATGTTTGAGCTGGATTGCATAAGTAAAATGTATAATTTACGATATCCTGGCGATCATAATGCAGTGCCCTGGTCACGGTCACGGCTGAGTTTAACTTCCTGACCTGGACGCATTAAAGAAATCAAATCGAGCAGGTAGCAGGTCAGCAAACCTGGTGGGATCTGTTAGCATTCAGCTTGACCCTTTGGGAAAAAAAAAAGAAAAAAAAAAAAGAAGAA
The DNA here is from genome assembly GCA_922788865.1 of Poeciliopsis turneri. Taxonomy (NCBI): domain Eukaryota; kingdom Metazoa; phylum Chordata; class Actinopteri; order Cyprinodontiformes; family Poeciliidae; genus Poeciliopsis; species Poeciliopsis turneri. The sequence goes on from CAKLNU010000612.1 coordinate 13,206, forward strand.
AGTTTATTTCTGATGTTTTCTGAGACGCACGCAGACACATGGCCGTGCGTTTAAAACAGAGCTGATGTTCGCCAGATGAAGCAGATGTTGAAGCAACTGGTGTGTGTTTCATCACGCGTCGGATTCCAGCTGCCTGAGCAGAGAAACTTTCACCTTCTTCTCCCCGAAGCACAAGAATAGAACTAGAAAATTGAACAATTTTGTGGTTCGACTCGCACCGTCCAAACAGAACAACACACCCCACCAGTGACTCACACACACAGACACACACACATCCTCTGCTGATTAGAGCTCTCCTCTGCTCTGCTCCATGAATATGCAATTGTTGTGCAACTCCTCAGCTTTTTTTATTCATATATATATATATATATATATATATATATACGTTGGCTTTATATATATATATATATATATATATATATTTCTACTGTTGGCTTTTCGTCCACACAAAGAGCACACATAAAGCATTTTGGATTCTCTCTTCAAGTTTAGGATTTTGAGCCAAATTCTTTATGTTTCCTTATCTGTCGGTAGGTGATGACACAGAAACTCTGACTTTTAGTTTTCGGGACGTTCAAAGCACATTTGCTGCTGCAGCCACAAATTAAACTTGGTCTGATTATTAGAGTACAGCCACCAACAGCAACAGTCACTGAAGCTCCACAAGGGCGTCTTGTGACACTTTCCAGTGGTTAGTTGCTCTTTAACAGGTTAGTGTGTGATTCGGCTCGGGTCTAGTGCAGTGGGGGCAGATTATCCGTATTACAGTCTGAAGCTCATTTCTCTGCTGATTTGCAGCGTCATTCAGGAACGGAGAACCTTGAGGTTCTGGTTCTGATGGACAATAACCGAAAAGAGAGATGTAACTTCTGTCATAAATATAGACTAGCAAAACAACCATGAAATACTGCTACGTCAGGTGGGCGCCGGAAGTAAGACCCATAATTGTTTCCCCGGTGAGTTATGACATCAGCAGTGATGTCATAACTCTCTGACACCACAAAGGAATCTCTCTCTTGAATGTAGCTCACAGAGAGCGTTTTGTCAGACCTGTTCCTCAGTTCTATTGTGGCAGATCACTCGACAAATCACGTACGAAAGTCATTGAGACAAGCGGCATATCGATTTTAGATATCGCCTTTCAGAGCAAGAACATCAGCATGAAGCAGCAACAGCTTACATGTGACCATGAAGCTTTTCCATCTACGCTTTCATGGGTTGACATAATGGACCTCGGTGTCCAAGTCGACTACGACGCTGTCGTTTTCCCTTTCGAGGGTGACAGCGACAGCCCCTTTGAGCCGGAAGATGTACCATCAAAGATCAGGGAATCTTGTCCTTCCGGCCACTTTGATAATCCAACATCTTCAGAAGACCAGCAGGAAACACCTCGCTCTGCTGGCTTCGAGAGCACCCCCTCGGTGGAAGTCGAGGAGAAGACAAGCCAACGCGTCTCTGACCTGACAAAGCTGGTGGACGATCTTAAGAAACAATTGCAGAGTAAGACCTTTGACCTCCAGGAAGAACGAGACCTAAGAATTGCGTGTCAAGCTCAAGTGAAATCACAGCAGGAGGAGATTCGAAGGCTGCAAGATATGTTGCAAAAAGAACGTCACCAGCAAGTCAAACGAGATCAGGTACCAGAGGCGACAAGTGGCTCAAGGGCTTCTTGCTCAACCAAGGTTTCACCTGACAGGAACCTTCTTCAACAACTGGACTACTTCAAGCGGGAGGCTGCAAAATGCGCCTCCCACAACAAGGGTCTCATTGAAGTCATGGTTGAAGAGTATCGAGTGAGACTGAACTACGAGGAGCAGCTCAAACGACACGCTGAGCAAGCATCCAAATTTATAGAACAGGAGGAAATGGTCAAGTCTCTACAGGGCCAGGTTGCAGACTTGAAGAGTAAGTTAAAACTTGCTCTGGAAAATAACCATCCCACAGTCTGCAGCCAACCAGAGGCCCCCCTGCGCCCACAGGAGACCAAGGAGAGGCAGGCCTTGAATCATCCGGGGGTCTCCATCCACAGCCTGGCTCCGCCTTTGCACCAACTAACACCCAGGTTGCAAACAGAGGAGTCCACGCAAACCCAGACCTCCACACAAACACGGAGGTCTGAGGAAAGGCCGACGTCGATGCAACCAACTTCACCTAGTTGCACGGAGGGCCTTCGTGTTGGCGTTCGTATGAAGGGCAAGCTGTGCCCGGCTAGGCCTTTGCGTCGACCCACACCCGGGTGGAATTAACTGGTTAGTACCACCTGACCTAGGTAACCTCCATTACCTAGGGCCTTAGGTCAGACCTTAGGAAATGCAGGTTTTGCTAAAATATTTGTTAAAATTGGCTGACAGTAGAAAATGAAACAGAGAATTTGTGAAAAGTCCTCTGGTTCTGCTACTGTCCAGAAACAACCAATCAGAACCAAAAAAAACCAAGCTTTTGGTTCTGATTGGTTTCTAATGTGTTGAACGTGTCTGAGCACATTCAATACATTAGACTACTAGTCTATTGGAGGTATACAATTGACAGAAATACAACCGAACATTATATCATCATTGTTTGATGATTGTATATTATCAATTAGTTAATTGATTGTATATCATCAATTAGTTAATTGATTGTAATCATAAATTGTATATAAACATCATTGCTTGATGATATACAATCATCAAACAATGAGTTTGTTTGATCATTCTTTGATGATCAAAGAATGATCATCAAATATCATTCTTTGATCATAAAAGAATCAAAGATTATTCTTTGATTATTCTTTGATGATCAAAAAATAATCATTCTTTGATCATCAAAGATCATTCTTTGAAGATCTTTGATGATTTAGAATAATTTCTGAATGATTCTAAATCTATCATCTTACCTTTAAACATTACCCCTGAAGCAAAGCAATGAGTCCCTCATATTCGGACCGGGCTTTGGTCCTAATATGACGGACCTAATGTGACACTGGACATATAATGGTGCGTTCACACCAAATGCATTTTGAGCATTGGGTGCAGCTGGTATGCATTCAAAGTCTGTGCTGCGCGATTTGAACATTTTGACACATCTAGCCCATCCAACACTCCACATAAACTGAGTGTAAACCAGACTCGCCTGATACTCAAAACGTGTTTGATGTGAACGCACCATTAGAATGTTCAGTTCCACTGGTAACAATGACATCAGCAGTGATGACATCACTCTTTGATATATATATATATATATATATTTATCTGGTGTCTTATTGGGTCGAGATCGGAGCAGAGACATGTTTTCACGTTTTCACTGTCTTTCACTCACTGATATGAAGCGGCATAATTAAAGACGGCAATTTTCTTGTAGAAATCGATTCCCAGAAGATGGATGATTGAATCCGACCTAAACGCGTCTTTTTTATTTATTTATTTTTTTCAAATTGTTTTCCTCTCTGGTCATAAAATATTGCCTCTTCATTGGTCAAAGCTTAGACATGTTCCCCGCATGAGGAAGTGTTTGGTTTGCTCTGTCCCGTCACGTCTTTGTGAGTATTTGCCCTGTGAGGTTTTGGGACTTGCTTAATATTAATAAAGTACAGCTTTATAGTTAGTTTAAAGGTTTTCATGCGGAAGGGAAAGATATATTGAGAGCTTTTGTGAGATGATCCAGAATCCACTTCTTAAGATGGAGCGTCGGGGAGACATTTGAAGATTTTGTCACTTAAACAGGATTTAAAAACATGTCAGTTGTATTTTTGCTTCATAATGTCTGTCTGTTCTTGAAGGTACCGCTCCATTTCACCGTCTGCGTTTAATTACGCAAACTGAAACTACAAAAATAAATTTGCTTCATGGAAACACGGTCATTTTGAAAAAAATTTAAAAATAAAATAAAAATGACGTCTTTCACAAAATTTTTGAATTAGGAGGAGGTGGATTTTCAGTCATATTGAGATTTGTGTGTTTTGCAAAAATCACACGAGTCATGTGATCAACAACAGGATGGTACTACTGGCGGGAACGACGAAGAAGACGGCAGGAAGTGGCAGGAGGATGACGATGGCGCGGCGTCGTTTCCCAATGACTTCTCGGGCGAACAGACTCACTCTTCAGTGCGTTTCTTATTTAATGTAAACTCCGCACTTGCAAAATTGTATGTTGTTTTTTTTTTTTTTTTCTTTTCACATCTTCATAAAGTTTTTGGACACATTTATTATGGAAACACAGCTGCTGCTTTATCAACAAAATCAAATTTTGATATTTGTGGACTTTTCCAACAAATCTCAAAATTTGTTGGAAAAGCCAACAAATTTTCCAACAACTTACTCCATTACACACAATAGAGTTGAGTGTGTTATTGTGGATTGTCTGCTACATCCGGACAAAGTCAGTCAAGTGACAGATTTCTCCTGTTTTTGGTGAGAAACTCAGATAAAGCAATTTTGAATGACATGTATGACAACCTGGTTAAATTAAACTTAAATGAACAAACTGCTATTTCAAATTGATTTTATTTATCAAGCCAAAAAAGCTAACAGACTCAGCCTTATTTTTTTATGAGAAAGTTGAAACGCTGACAGAAAAATCTGCTCATAAATATACCAGTAATTGAACCATCATGTTTGTTTAAACCCCACAGCTGACAAACTCATCAGATGGAAACATCTGCCGTGTTGAGTTTGGTTACCTGTTTGATGAAACTGGAGAGAAAATGACAAAAAAAAAATAAATAAATAAAAATAATCACAGAATAATTCAAACTTCATACCTCTGCTCATCTGTGCTGCCAGCCTCCAGCTGGTCCTCCCCCCTGTGGGAGAACCAGCCTGCAGCTGCCAGACAAGAGGTGCAAACTTCACAATTTGCACAATCCCTTCGATTGATATGGTCGATGCTGCATTTCAGGTAAAGTGGAGGCCAATCCGTTATCGGCAGCGGGTAAGATGAGACAGATGTTTCATCGGTCGGAGACGCTCCCTGCACACAGCAGCCGGCGCCTGAGCCCCGCTCTTTGAGGAGAAACGTCGTGACTTCTTTCCTGAATGTAGAAGATCGAGTCTGCTCTGAGCTTCCAGTTAATATGGAACAGACATTAGATTTCATCAGCATGCATTCTATGAGCCTCACAAACTCCGCGCACGATGTCCATCCATGGTTGAGATTTCATACTCGAGCCTACCGGTTTCTTCCAAATTCATTCACTTCCCACAACGTGGATACTAGGAAGTTTGATGAGGTCGGTGGGAGCCGAGCCCCGGTCTAAACCACCGGGGCATCCACCACACACCTGTGGCATCTGACATTCAGAGGAAGCTCATGGTAGAGCCACTGCTTCTCTACATTGAAAGGAGTTCGGTGAGGTAGTTTGGGTATCTCACCCCAGTGGGAGGAGACCCCTGGGAAAACCCAAATCTCACCGGAGGGACTGTATATAATCCATCAAGCCTGATAACACCTCAAACCTTCCCAGAACAGCGTGAAGGATGTCGCTGGGGAGCAGAATGTCTGGAAGTCACTCCTGGACCTGTTGCCTCACATCCCAATCTCAGAGAAGCAGAAAATGACGGACGGACGGCATTATGTCACGGCACCAGGCTGGATTTCACCAAGCTCTTGAGAGAGACCCATTCTGTCACAGTTGTTTGTAGAAACAGTCTACCTGCCAAGGTGCTGGACTTCATATACCTGTCACCACCGAAGGCATCGGAACATCCCAATCCCCATATGGGAGGGGGAAACGGATACTCCTGGAAATACTGACGATGCTCTATGAAAGCTTTACTGGAAGTAAAGTTTATCCCCATATCGAGCACGGTTCAGTGACGTTTCAGAGAACTGCTCTCCGTTCCAGCCTCTCACGGACGAAGCAGCGTTGCTCTCCATAAAGCTTACCCCACTCCTGAACTCCTTCCTATACAACGCAGTCCACCGTGTGAAGGCATTCCAGACCTGACAGTGACCTGACACCTGCAGACGCAACAGTGCGCTTCACCCTAAATAGACATGCAGCTGATGGACAAGATAACCACAATCTCATAGCATTTCAAGAAAGAAATATGGGGGGAAAAAAGACGCTGATGAGAGAAAGACTGCAAGAGAGAAAGAGAGAGAGATCCACACTTTTCTTCCAATTCAAAGTGTTCTCCCTCCCTCTCTCTCTCTTCCTCTCTCTCTGCCTCAGCGCCTTCAACTTCGCTCCCTGCGATGATGCAGAGTCTCACTCCTCTTCCCCCCCTTGCGCCCGGCGGCCATCTCTCCACACTGCGCGCTCCTCAGATCAACCAGCGCTGTCTTTCTGTGTTCCTCGTCCCTTTTTTCTTCCTTGTTTTTTTGTTGTTGTTTTGTTTAGTTTTTGTTTTTTTCTTCTCACCCTTCTTCGCCGCAGCATGAGCGCGGAGTGCAGCAGTTACCACAACACAGACGGCGTGTTTGTGGAGGCTTTCTCCTGCCCCAAACCCGGCAGCGCCGCCTTCGCCGTTTACTGCTGCGGCTTCAATGACGTGAAGTACTGCTGCGACGATCCCAACAGCTTTTTCCCCTACGAGTATGGATACATGTGGTGGCTGAGGTGAGCAGACTTTCCCTGATTGACTCCTAAAAGACCCAATTGAGTTTTGTCGGTGTGTTTTTTTTGTTTGTTTGTTTGTTTTTTTGCTCCTATAAAGGCCAAAGTTGTTTCCGTTTCCTTTTTTTTTTTTTTTTTAAAGATTTTTCCAGTATGATTATGAAGCTGGCTGCACAGTGGCGCAGTGGGTAGCGCTGTTGCCTTGCAGCAAGAAGGTCCTGGGTTCGATTCCCGGCCCGGGGTCTTTCTGCACGGAGTTTGCATGTTCTCCCTGTGCATGCGTGGGTTCTCTCCGGGTTCTCCGGCTTCCTCCCACAGTCCAAACACATGACTGTCAGGTTGATTGGCCTTCCCAAATTCTCCCTAGGTGTGAGTGTGTGTGTGCGTGGTTGTTTGTCCTGTTTGTCTCTCTGTGTTGCCCTGCGACAGACTGGCGACCTGTCCAGGGTGAACCCCGCCTCTCGCCCGGAACGCAGCTGGAGATAGGCACCAGCAACTCCCGACCCGTTAGGGGGATGGATGGATTATGAAGCTTTTCTTTAACCCCTTCCTCCCCACATTGCTTATTATCTGCAGGATAACCTGATTACTGTGTGACCCTCTGTGTGTGTGTGTGTGTTTTGGTTCCAACCACTTAAAAGAATGAAAACATTCTGATTTGTCTCAAAGTGTACAGTATTGGTCTGAAACAAGTGTTTGCACATGTTTAGATGTTAATAATTGTTCCCATCACCCTGCTTTGACCCCTGTTTAATGTTTCTGTCTTTGTTTTGCTTTGTTTTGTTTCAGTATCGGCGCTCTCGTAGGTCTATCAATCGCAGCCGTGGTGCTCCTCGCCTTCCTCATCACCGTCTGCGTCCTCTGCTACCTTTTCATAGCCACCAAACCCAATCGCCTTGATAACGGCCTGCCCCTCAGAGCACCAGGTCAGGATGGGTGTGTGTCAGACTCTTCATTTTGTGCTGTTCTGTTTTTCCATTTTTTTTTATACGGTTCCTGAAAGCCTTAAATTTGGATGGATATCTACTCTTTGAATGCGTGTGTGTGTGTGACAGGTGAGGGTAGAGGTTGTTTTGTAATGGAACTGAACCAGCTGCACTGCCGGTGAGCTATGACACATCACCAGCAGTGAGATTTCAATGCACTGCATACATATCCCTCTACTATTAGATTCTGCTCAACGTTAAAAAAATGTGTTTCTCCTTCCTCTAACTCTGTAACATACTTAAAATGTTGTTTTCTAGCCCTGGCTTGTTCATAACCCTGTTGACCTCCCAAAATAACATGTAAGAAATGTCATGTTGCCTCTGATCGCTAAGCAACAAAATGATGAGTAAGGAATGTTAGCGTCATGACAGTTACAATTACTGAACACTTGAGAATCCCTCTGTGAGCTTATAAATGCTTACTTTAGTTGACCTTTTTCAGCTTTACGCCATTTTATGCTGTTAATCCCTCCTCCAAAACACACCTGTAGTGTTCCCGTGATTCTTTCCTTCAGTCTCCCATGGCAACCACCTGGGTGCACCCAGCAGCGCCTTCAGGGACGAAGCTGCTCCTTGAAGCTGAAGTATTTGAGTTTCCACCGCAGCACTCTCCCGCTCGGCTCCTTCAGACTAGCCAGCAGCAGTCAGCAAACACTTGGTGGAACTGCAGATCTGCTGAGCTCATTATGTGAGCTACTTCTCAGTGCAACGCTGGTAAAAATGTTGTTAAAGGGTTAATAGAGGAGCCATGTTGTAAGGACTCACTGAAGGCGGAGTTTCAGAAAGAGCGGGATTTTTATTAAAGAGACAGAGACCCAATTTCCAGGTGCTAAATGAGAGAGTAAATTCTCTTTTAAGTCATATTTGACATATACATCATTTTTGTGACACCTGAAGGGAACATAGTTACTTGATTGTGCTGTAAAATGTCAGAATGTGCCTGGAAAATAGATAATAATGCTCCTTTAATATGCATTAACATGCAGAGTGGAAACAGTCTGAGCTACAACACAAACCAGCATGTACTGTTTTCTATATTTCTGCTTTTGGTGGAAAATCCAGTCAGTGTCAAAGGGAAATAAATGAGTAAACATGAGAACAACTTTTTTGTGTTAGCTCAAAAGCTAGGGTTCAAGAACAAAGTAGACATCAACAATTTAATTTCCTGAATACATGGTAATTTTTCAAAACTCAATTTTAAACCAAAGTTGCTCTGAGTGGTTATGAACACAATAAAAATATGGCTTTCATTCAAACTGCTGTAATATTTTTGCTTTTTACTTCACTGTGATTCGTCAGTCAAGTAGTCTGACCAGACGTGCTTCAGGATATCCCAGAGGCAAAATGACTTTCTGCCCTCTTCTTGCTGCATAGAACTGCATGTGAATAAACTGCGTGATTTGAAACAGAAGTTACTTTATGGTATCAACACTGCGATTTAATTGCGACTAGCTATTCGCGTTTGCGAACGACGGGGTCAACTTTCTGCCGACGGTTGTAGTTTAGCAACGGAAGCGGAGGAAGTGAACGAAGCCGTTCCAAACATGGGACAGTTGCAGTCAGAGATGTTTCAGACATTTTATTGCTGGAGAAAGATGTAATTAGGTTTGGCACTTCTCCCTTTGCAGTCGGGGACGGCTGTTGACAGGACGTTTCCAGTAAAGCCTGTCTTTTCACGAGAGAGCTGGCACATCGCATGCCAAACGTTAGCGGTCGGCTCAGATCAGAACCCATCACTTCACACTTCAACAGAGTCTACGCCTCCAAGCAATCTTTTCTTAATTGATAGAGTTAGAACAGTGTCTGGATCCAATGCACAAAATATGTTCCCCATTTGCAGTCAAGCTCCTCAGCATCAGTACCTCTTCACACCTTCTCCTACTGTTGTTGCTGGCAGTCTGGTTTGTTTGTTGTTGTTTTCCGATGGGTTCTTGTTCTTGGATTTTTTTTTTTCCTCGAATTTGTTCGCTTTTTTTTTTTCCTCGAATTTGTTCGCTTTTTTTTTGGTTCAGATTGTCGTCATTTTTGGTACAACCGATTATTTTCAGCTTCCTGCTGCCTCTCGGGATTTCTCTCTTTATCACTTCATGACGCAAAGGCCTGCAGCCCGGCGCTTCTCAATTCCCGTCCTCGGGGGTTGGGGGGGTCCTCCTGCTCTGCATGTTTTTGATCCGCCTCTACAAAAGAACAGCTGATCCAAATGATTGCACGACCTTTTCTGCAGCCACCAAGTCCTGCAGAAGCCTGTTAATAAGCCACAGATTCAATTCAGGTGTGAGGCAGAAGGGGAAACACCTGAAACATGCAGCAGCAGAACCTCCTGACATGACCCTGCAAACTGACTAGAAATTAAGATTACTGCAGGTGAAGAGTGATTCTAAAATCAACAGAGAAAGCATGTGGCATTTGCACTTTATCGACTGAAAGCCCGTGTGGGGAGGAAAATCCTCACTCCACTTTTGTTATTGGGTTAATACCGACCACAAAACAAGCTCTGTTTTCTAAATACTATTACCGAAATAGTCTCTTAGTGAGATCAGATCAGGCATTATTAGGTTTAAGAAATACCCACTAATTAATGATCAATAATGTTTCATTATAGTGCGTGAACTTCATGCCTTCCCACCGCTAACCTCGTTCTCCGCTTCTCGAGAAGGATCAGGTACACACTGGAAGTGATCTGATTCATCTAAATGGTAGAAAGTGCCAGATCGATATCAACTCTTTTCACTGCACAGCTGCAGACGTTTGCAGCTAAATATGTTTGATCAATTTCCCAAACACTCTGAATCATCCGGTTTTTTTGCATAGTGAATTAAATGCTAACAGAGCAACGGATCAGGAAATAAAACTGGAATCTGATGTTCGTCTGTTTTAGACACCCAAGCGACAGACTTGCAGGATCAGAGCTGCAGCAGATGTTGTTGATTTGATAAATAAATGTTTTTTTTTAATCATTAGACACTTGAGACTTGATTCTGACTTTGGGTCGAAAAACTTCAGACGTAGATTTGACCCCCCAGAGATTTGAGACGTAACTTGAACTCTGGCCCTGCGAGACTCGAGTCTTGACTCATCGTTGCTCAGTTGCTAATGATAAGGCTTCATTTAGCTTCTTCTCTACCCAAACAAGGTCATGAACTTTGACCCAGGTCATATTTTTGGCTCAGATTTCTTCACTTTCCTGGTCCATTACCCACCGTTTGGTGTAAAGGACAACCCTTTTTATGTGGTTTGGTGATTTTTTTTGCCTTGTTTTGTCTCTGTGTTTTTTCAGCCAGAGACCCCAACGAGGGACCCAGCCAAGGCAGGTCGGCCGGTGGTTCCGGTCCGCAGGGATTCCGAAAACACATGATGAACAGGAAAGTGGACTCTGACAACGAGCCGTCGGACCCGGAGCGGCTTTTCCAGCGCTGTTTCACTGCCACGGTCACGAGCGTGAAAGTCGAAAGCCCCACATAGGCCTCCGAAAAACTTGCCTTTGAGAAAAAAAAAAAAAGAAAAACAGAAAAAACAAAACAAAAAAAGAAGCAGTCGGTAAGTCACGGCTCAGGAAGGCAGCCGGACCTGGACACAGTCAGAGATGCCAGTGAGCCGCTGTGAGCGCGAGGACCACGGCGACAGTCGACGTCCTGTGCCACACGTTGTAGTCATGGTGGCAGAGTCCAGCAAATTGTTGGGTTTTTGTCAATTATTGGAGTAAAAAGGAAAGGAACAAAGCATTCCTGAAAGTGCTTCTCTCTGTGACTGAAACTTTGCTCAGTTTTAAGTGGAAATGGTTGATCTTTCCTCCTCTCAGAAGTGACTGCAGACTGTATGTGTGGCTCTGTGAGAGCCGGATGATGAGGGGCGGCGGCAGAGGGACTGTGGAGACGCACGGAAATGAAAACAGGATGTGAGTTTTCAGCGTTAAGTCAGAGCCTTGTGACACTTGGTGCTGCCGATTTGAGGCAGCGTCATCTCAGGAATGCAAGCGCTGGAGCGGGCTGCCGGCTTCTTCACATGCTTACTGTGACGTGTCTTTGCTTTTGAGCGGCAGACGGCCTTTTTCTGCCCGTCGACGCGACCGTGACGAGAGGACGAGCGAGATGGTCGGGGCTCGTCTTGAGTCCAGCAGTCGGGGCCGTCGGCTTCTTTTATCAGTGATCAAAAAAGTTTTTCTCGGGCAGAAGACAAAAGCCTCCTTGAACATGTCTAATGACATTAATAGGTTTTGTGTGATGTTAACAGTTTGTGACAGCTTGTATTTCAGTTCTAATCACGAGGCGATGATGTAAGAGGTCAGCTGACAGCACTGTGAACGAGCAAATGATTGTGAGACTCGAATAAAGCGAACAACAACCTCAGAGCTCTGGCTGAACTGGTGCTGTGCTTTGAGAGTCTTTCACCCGAAAGACATCTGATCTAATATCTGACCGTAGATATTAGAAAGCAGGTAAAGTAAGTATTGAACACATTAGTGTTGTGCAATTAAAAAAACGATAAGTGAGAAAACGAGCTCGGCTGTCGAGACAAGCATTCGGCTTCTTGAGGCGGGTGAATCTTCATCAGTGCAGACTGAACGTGTGCATATCGTGTCATGGGTTTAACTTAACCTGGTTAAGTTGCTCTTTTTTGCAAAGCATTGCTGCAAATTTCCTCGCAGTTTCCTTTGCATTGGTGTAAAGGATGTTGACAATCTGTTCCCAATCAGCCCACCTGGTAAAATAAAGGTTAAATTAAAAACCATAATAACATTCATAACCCCTTTGACCACTTCCTCCACATTGACACGTTGCAACTGCAAATTGTTTTATCGGGAACTGGATGCGAGCGACTAACACAAAGCGGTGCATCGTTGTTACGTAAGATGATAAATGACATGAAGTTTTCCAAAATTTGAATATGTGAACATTTGGAAAATGTGGCATGCAATGCATCCCTCTTTACGTTTCTCGTTCGGTTTCTATCGGCCACCGGCAGATGACGAACCAAAGCCGACACGGCGAGAGAATCTGGAGGAGAGCCCCCAAAAAACCCCCCAAACATTTGTGTTTCCTCCTTTCACTTGTTGTTCACTCAGAAAAGAGCGAATCCTGCAGAGAGCAGATAAGGTCTAATTTTAGGGTTTGGAAATAACTTGGCAGTAGCTTCATGAAATAGCAGCCTGACTGCATCCTCAACCCAAAACCAGAGTACTCGCATATGCAGCCTCTGAGAAAACCTAATGTCTTTGCTTTGTAGTATTGAAGCAGCTGTCTGTATTTCTCCCTGCGATGACGCCACAAGCCTGGTCTGGTGACGTGCGACGTCAGCGATCTGATTCAGCTCCGGCTCTGATGAATTGCTTGCGTTTAGTTTGTGAGAAAACAGGAGCGAAACTCATTACCATGTAGATGCTGATGTGTGTCAGAGCTTTACAGCAATGAAGCAGCCAAAATATGAGGCCATTTTTAGGTCATCCTCCCAATCAATGGGAGATGAAGGTGAAGATTTAAACACAAAAAAAATCCTCATTAACTTGTTGATGTTTTGCTTTTTTTATACTTCAAAAAGTATGAATTTAAAAAATGTCAAAGTGTTGCATTGCGGTTATGTATGTACATCGATTTATGGAAGACAGTAGAAATCATTTTCAAAAAATGTATTCAATTATTGTTAAACCACCGACATGTTTCCCCCTCAACTTTTGCTGTCGGCATTTTGCGAACTAGCGTAGCGTAGACGCCCCCTACTTTCAATTTTCTTGTTCAAAACCATGCATCAATTCCCTTCCTTTTAACAACTACGCGCCACATTGCGTTTCTCGAACTGCTGCGTTTCCGCCTCGCTTTTCTTTTTCTTTCTGTTGCTGTATGTAAAAGTTAATCAGATGGAGGTAAAACAAGAGTCAAGGTGCAAACATCTCGAGGTCTGAAATAAAGCACTCTCTCCTCCCAGAGCCACTCATCTGAAATTAAATGTTGTTCACCAAGAACAGGCGCAGGTAAAAACCGTGAGCAAAATTGGCTAAGTGCCAACGGTTTTAAACTCTGACCTGATCTCTATTAATAGACTGGAGCAGTCAGAAATGTTTTTTTGGCCTTTAGCAGATGGTTTGAGATCAGGTTTGCTTCCAGTGGGGTCGGGGTGGACGTCTGTAGTGAACTCGTTATCTCAGCAGATACAGATGTAGGAGGACGACTTGTGCTCCACAGTCACACCGTGTAAATAACGACGGACAAAAATAAACTTGGAAAAATATACGATATTCCAAAACGCAAAGAAAAACCTCTCCATAAACCAGAGCAAAGAAAGAAAATATTATTGTGACTCTAAGCATGTTGCATAAACTAAAGGAGTTTTATGATGCTTTGTAGAGTAAACAATGTGTGTTTTGATTGGATCATTCAGAAAAAAAAAAGCACTTCATGACAAATGATGATTTTCTTCAAAAGGCAGCAAAGAACTTCAAGTTCTTCTCTGAAGACACCACAGACTTTTATATTCACAAAATAAATCTAAATAGTTTCCTTTCACTGCAAAACTCTGGCTTTGCACCGGAAAGCGTTTCTTCACGCGAACGATTTGTACATTTTGCGTGTTGTGAAAACTGCGGTTCTCTGTTCCTGAGTTCGTTTCGGCTCTTTGGACGTTTCCGTCTGAGAGAACGACAGAGGCGGAGAGTCTCAGCTGGTTTGATTTGTTTGCATCTGGCGTCCACCTCTATATGTATTTGATTGCGTGTGTTTGGATGTGCTCCACGACCGCATACAGTGACTTATTAAAGCCTCTCATGAAATTTAAATCAAAGTCAAAGCCTGGCACTGCTATTTCAGAGGTCTGTTATTTCATGTTGTGGATAAAAATAAATATAAAAAAAAGAAAATAATACATAAATATGTTTCACTGTCGTCACGTTAAAAAAGTAGCTTTTGTTGCATATCTGCTGGAAAAAATAATGCATCTTTTTATAAAGGCGGTTCTGTGCAGTTATGTTGTTTTTAAACCAAAAAGATGGTGGAACTTGCACTTTTTGGTTCTCCGTCGACAGGCAAAGTTGCCGTGTTGCTAAAAACGGCAGAAGAACACAGGAGGCAGTGAGACCGAGCAACGGTTTGGTTTCAGACTCTTCGCCTTTTCTTTACGTAAACAGTCAAAACTGCACATGAATAAAGCGAATTGCAGCCTTTCCTTCACATATGTCTACATTGTGTTTTTGCTTTATTGTTATTTGCCTCTATTTCTGGATTGCAGTAACTCCAAACGGAGCTGGAGCGGTAAATGTGTTTATTTATGTGGCATTTTAAACTCACAATTCTTTAAAGATATGACAGCATTGAGAAAAACAAAGTGTGTTCTTTTGTTTGACAGCAGGAAGCTTTTGAGGACGGGTCAACCCTGCAGACACAACCTGCTTCCTCTTCAAAGTTCTGCTGCTGAAGTGTGTGCAGGTGTGAATACTCGCTGACGTTTTTGAGCTCCAAAAAGCTTCGGGGCTCCATTCCAGACACAATCCAGCTTAAAGGGATTGGTTGGGACTTTTTGAAGAGCTGTTCTTCTGAAGTCAGTGCCTCCAATAGAGTTTGTCGCTGATCCAAACAAAGAAAACGGGGCCAAGGCGAAATGGTTCCTGGTCTACACACGCGCTTCAAGCTGCTGTCATACTTAAGATGGAGGGCCGTGCATCAGGGATCAGCTTCCTGTGTGAAACACAAACTGAGAAGATTCTGAATCTGAGAAACAATATGCAGCAAACTTGCTTACAAAACCGTTTCAAACCAAATGGTTTGAAACCAAACACTAGATGTAACTGATTATTGTATCAGTGTTTGATATCATAATCAAACATTAGCTCAGCTCAGTGTCAGAGGGCTGCACAGTGACGCAGTTGGTAGAGCTGTTGCCTTGCAGCAAGAAGGTCCTGGGTTCGATTCCTGCATGTTCTCTCCGGCTTCCTCCTACTGTCCAAAAACATGACTGTCAGGTTAAATGGTCTCTCTAAATTCTCCCAACGTCTGAGTGTATGTGTGTGTGTGTGTGTGGTTGTTTGTCTCTATGTTGCCCTGCGTCAGTCTGGCGATCTATCCAGGGTGGAGCCTTGGCTTGAAGTAGGCACCAGCACCTAACCCCACTAGGGACAAGGGTGAACAGAAAATGGAGGGATGGAAATGCTAAACAATCAATCAGTGTTTGGAAAATACCAACCAGAAAGAAAGAAAAACTCATAAAGCGACTTGAACGGGAGAGTCTTCAGTTCTCCTGCTCAGCACTGCCTTACTGACAGTATTCGGTTCAGTTTGGGAGCAAAATTGCAACATCTGTTGCATTTTCAGCTGCTGCGGTTCGCTTTCACACCGCGCTGTGAAAAACGAAACAAACCGTCTAAAAAAGCTGTTCACTTCCGCGCCTGAGGTGGCGCTGCAACGGGAACCACTGAACTAAACAACACAAACATCTCAGAAGAAGACATGAGCGCCGCTTCCTTCTTCACAAAATGTAAACAAACAAACAAACAAACAAACAAACAAAAAAGTGGAGCGTCAAGACTTTAGCGGTTTGGTGAAAGACTATGAGTCATTTCTCCTGCTAGCGCTAAACATGCGCGTTTGTTTTGGTCGTGTTTACCCAGAATGCATTGCCCTGTAATCCCGTGCTTTTGGAGCGGTCTCCATTCGAACTGCGTCAGAGTCGATTTTAGTAGAACCGAGGCGTGGATTTTAGAGCTGGACTGCGTTCACACCTCCTCAAACAAGGCGGACTTCCTCTTCAAACGGACTGGAGTTGGATTAAAGTGGACTAAACAAGCGGACATCTCAATCAACTGATTTATGCCTAATCTAGACATAAGACGCATTACAGCATCAGACATCAGATTTGTGCTTTGTGTGAAACAGAGACACCAAAGTCCATTAGACACGCTGCTTTCATTGTTGATGTGGCCTAGTTTAAGCAACACCCAGCGCCGTTCTCATTTATCTCTTCACTCACATGCGTGACTGTTTTACAAATGTCTAAGGCATTGTGGAGGACGCCTTAGTATAGCTTATTCATTATTCCACAGACAGGAAAATAATTTCGATCTGACGTCTCAGTGAGATATTCCTCTTTGAAATCACTTCACTCTTCAGCCATCGTTGGAGTGTAAATTGCCTTTACTGGGAGCACTAATGCAACCACACACCATCACAGAATCCCACGCAAGTGTTAATAAATAGAGTTTATACATCAGCCATGTGAAGACTCCCACCTTGTTCCTTCAGATGTTAATGGACTTAATAAGTGATCTGATTTCATGCCATGTCGTCTGGGAGATTAATACAAATCCAGCAGCCTAATATGAATGATGAATCCCACCGGTAGCTCGGGGTTGTCTGACGTTCTGGAAGCATCTTCAACTCCTTTCTTAAACTGTTGACGCCACACAATAATGTGTCGGACGTCTTATTTTGTTTTTGCATCTTTAGTGCGTAAAAGTCACTTTAAAATGTTCTTGCAACAAAAAGATGGACCTGATTGGACCTTTTCAATTTACTCACAACTCGTGTTCATAATTGTTGCAGTAATAGCAATTAATTGAACAATTGACTGGACAGTTATTTGTAAAAAAAAAAACAACCAAAAAAACAATGACTCGTACCAAGGAAGATGAATCTGCTGGATCGACTGCTTTCAAGAAGCATTGCACCTGTTTCAACTTCCTAAGCTGAAGTACCTTCCGAAGGATTTAGATACACTCTACAACAGAATCAACAAAGAGGTGAATCTTTCGCCAACAATTTGGATTTTCATGCCACAGAAAAAGAAACGGATTCACGAATCCTGAACAGGTGGGTCAACGTTTGTTCAATCGATTTTCTTCTCACAAACTTTTTGCTGTCAGGTTCAATCAGAGTACGTCGAGATCAGGCAGCAGAACATTTTCTTAGCACTCTTGAGAGAGGGATAAACTTTTTATTAAACTTAGTGCCTAATTAGTTCCATAATGCCTTAAAAGCTGCGTCCGCATTCAGAAGCTTAACATCTTCGTTTCAGAAGTGGCTGACGAGCCAAATTAGCGCGTTTGCTTTTTAGCTTTGTGTTTTTCTGGCTTTCTTATCCTTAGTAAACACGACAAAATGAACGGAAACTTTAATTATGTTGATTATTAATTCCGAGTTATCCTGTTTTAAAACCCTCAACTGAAGAGTTTATGTTATTGATTCATGCTAAATGAGTCTCAATCCGAGCAAAATGCAGAAAAACATGGGATTACTCAACAGGAAGGAAAAACCTCATCCTTCAGCCAAAGGATGAATTTATTTGTATGCATCAACGTGGTTTAATGCAGCTTATCAGCTTCAGTCGTATATCTCACCACAAGCCCTAAATTATTCATGTCAACTGCCAGGTTGTCAGTCCACCAGGGGGACATCTAACAGCAGAGCCTCCTCAGGATAACCTACCTGATGATCAGCATGACATGACAGATGAGGAGGAAACCTGAGAAAAACCAGAAGAACATGTGAAACTCCAAGATTTCAATCAGACCTTCATCACTATGCAGCTCTACAGTCAGAAACATCTTGGATAGCACTTTTGAAAGAAAAAAATTAACACCAGAAACAAAACATGATTAACATTTTGGAAGGACATCAACAGTTTATGACCTGCATCTGTTATTCCAACATGTCGCCTGCTGTATAACTCCAAAAACCGAAGGAAAGAGGAATATCGAAAGTTGGTGGTGGATATTTTTGAGGACCAGTCAAACGTCTACCCTTGAGAACCACTTGTTCTGTGCCAAAGGAAAAAAAAAAAAAAAAATCCCCCTGCGGTTAAAACAATGACTTATCGAGCACGAGCCACTTTTCAGAGCCCACATTGCACACGTCATTTCACTGGAAGCCTGCAGAGTTGCAAAAGCATATCGATTGCCGGCGAAGAGAAACGGCGCGAAAAGCTCTGAGGCGGCAGACTCAGGGAGGAGAATAATAAATGTAGCACTGCTTGGCGATAATGACTGACGATGGTGACACGAAGGCACGGTCGACTTGTTTTCACGTCCGCTGAGAAAAAGAAAAAAAAAAAAAAAGAAAGAAATTGATGTCCCATCAGTTTATCTCTGCGCTCACGGGCGTCGTTTCGACGGTAAGGGGCGTAAAACAGTTTTCTCTGTGCAACTTATCAGGTAAACAACAGCAGATAAGAAAAGGGATTGCCAAGTGTCTCTGATGTTCAAAGCTTCTGTCATGATCAGGGGCGCCGCCAGGAATCTTGGGCCCCAGAACAAAAATAAAATTGGGCCCCCCCTTTGCAGCTGCTGCTACAATTTCTTGAGTCTATTTGACCCATCAAAAGCATCACAACTTTAAAGGCTTGCAGCTGCTTTGCTTTCTTTGGTCCAATACTGACAGCGAGCGCAGTGTTCACTGCTCATGGATTTTACAAGCGACCATCCACAAACTGCATGCAAATAGGTTGCTTAAATGTTTTTGTTATGAGTTTTGGCTTATTGAAATGTTTCTCCCCACCAGCAACTGTCAGGCAATGTGTCAAATATACATGAAGCAATCCAGACTTCTCAAAAAACAGGCTGTGTTGTTGCATTTTGTTCAAGCTGCAGAATATAAGCTAAATAAAAAAATGCTGGGGTTTTCTTTTCCACATTTATTAAAGCTGTCGCCACGTCACGGCAGTTTGCTATGAAGCAGATCATCTGTGAAAAGATCAATCTCTAAGCTGCTGCTGCCGTCTGAGGAAACACGCCAAAACAACCAACCAGAACCAGGACAGTCTTAAGCTCTGTCAATCAACCCCATTCACTCACGGCTCAGTGTGCTAATGGAAGATTTCACAAAGATTGTTTGAATTTCTGTGAGTGACGAATAAACTGTGTTTGTTATGTAACTGTGACCAAGAGCAGAGAGACAGGAAAAATCCACATAGATTCACTGGAATGATGCTAACTTGCAGAGCTGCTCAGTTTTTTTCACTGGACAGAGGAGAGGCATTATGTTGGTATGGCGGTTAGAGCAGCTGCTGACTGACTCATCTGCTGTTGAGAACTGACTAGAATGACCAAGAAAACAACATGGACGCAATGATTGCTTTGTAGAAAGATCAGATCTGGTGCTGTTCGGAGATGTTTAATCAGATTCCAGGAGGATTAATGAAGCACTGATTTGTTTCTGCCTCATCACTCCAACCTGTTCTACGCTTTTTACAGGAAAATCAGTATCTGTTACACACATAAGCTATTTAACACAATCTTTAATATGTTTTCTGGAGATCTTGGCCCAAGCCTCCATGGGTACAAAGCGGAATTTTATTTTGGCGCCCTCTATATCTGCTGTTCACGTGGATTGCTGCAAATCAACAGACGATTAGACAAATCGAACAACTGCCATGAACTCATTGCATCTCTGAATAGTGCTGTTTGTGTTATATCCTACATGCATATCATCTAGCGGTGGCAAAAGCAAAAAAAAAACGAGAATACTCTGGACGTAAGATGGAGGATATGCACACACATTCATGACATACTTTGATTAAATTAATAAATGTAATTTCAGTACCGAAAAATTAACTTTATACCAGATGACTCTCGCTCACCAGAGAATACGAACCTGTACTTGTGTGATTCTTTGCCTTCAAAATAATTTGAACAATTCTCCTGTAGAAGATTCAGAACTTCTAAGTCTAAAATATTAGGACCAAAGCCCGGTCCGAATATGAGGGACTCATTGCTTTGCGTCAGGGGTAATGTGTAAGATGATAGATTTAGAATCATTCAGAAATGATTCTAAATCATCAAAGATCATCAAAGAATGATCTTTGATTCTTTGATCATCAAAGAATGATCAGACAATCATCATTGTTTGATGATTGTATATCATCAAGCAATGATGATTGTTTATACACAATTTATGATACACAATTAGTTAATTGATCATTGTCTGATCATCATTGTTTGATGATATACAATCAATTAACTAATTGATGATATACAATCAATTAACTAATTGATGATATACAATCATCAAACAATGATGATATAATGTTCGGTTGTATTTCTGCCAATTGTATAGCTCCAATAGACTAGAAATTAGAAACCAATCAGAACCAAAAGCTTGTTTTTTGGTTCTGATTGGTTGTTTCTGGACAGTAGCAGAACCAGAGGACTTTTCACAAATTCTCTGTTTCATTTTCTACTGTCAGACACTTTTAACAAATATTTTAGCAAAACCTGCATTTCCTAGGGTCTGACCTAAGGCCCTAGATAATGCAGGTTACCTAGGTCAGGTGTGTCTGACCTAGGGCCCTAGGTAATGGAGGTTACCTAGGTCAGGTGGTACTAACCTCAGTTAATTCCACCCAGGTGTGGGTCGACGCAAAGGCCTAGCCGGGCACAGCTTGCCCTTCATACGAACGCCAACACGAAGGCCCTCCGTGCAACCAGGTGAAGTTGGTTGCATCGACGTCGGCCTTTCCTCTGACCTTAATGTATGTGTGGAGGTCTGGGTTTGCGTGGACTCCTCTGTTTGCAAAGGCGGAGCCAGGCTGTGGATGGAGACCCCCGGATGATTCAAGGCCTGCCTTTCCATGGTCTCCTGTGGGCGCAGGGGGGCCTCTGGTTGGCTGCAGACTCTGGGATGGTTATTTTCCAGAGCAAGTTTTAACTTACTCTTCAAGTCTGCAACCTGGCCCTGTAGAGACTTGACCATTTCCTCCTGTTCTATAAACTTGGACGCTTGCTCAGCGTGTCGTTTGAGCTGCTCCTCGTAGTTCAGTCTCACTCGATACTCTTCAACCATGACTTCAATGAGACCCTTGTTGTGGGAGGCGCATTTTGCAGCCTCCCGCTTGAAGTAGTCCAGTTGTTGAAGAAGGTTCCTGTCAGCTGAAACCTTGGTTGAGCAAGAAGCCCTTGAGCCACTTGTCGCCTCTGGTACCTGATCTCGTTTGACTTGCTGGTGACGTTCTTTTTGCAACATATCTTGCAGCCTTCGAATCTCCTCCTGCTGTGATTTCATTTGAGCTTGACACGCAATTCTTAGGTCTCGTTCTTCCTGGAGGTCAAAGGTCTTACTCTGCAATTGTTTCTTAAGATCGTCCACCAGCTTTGTCAGGTCAGTGACGCGTTGGCTTGTCTTCTCCTCGACTTCCACCGAGGGGGTGCTCTCGAAGCCAGCAGAGCGAGGTGTTTCCTGCTGGTCTTCTGAAGATGTTGGATTATCAAAGTGGCCGGAAGGACAAGATTCCCCCTGGATCTTTGATGGTACATCTTCCGGCTCAAAGGGGCTGTCGCTGTCACCCTCGAAAGGGAAAACGACAGCGTCGTAGTCGACTTGGACACCGAGGTCCATTATGTCGACCCATGAAAGCGTAGATGGAAAAGCTTCATGGTCACATGTAAGCTGTTGCTGCTTCATGCTGATGTTCTTGCTCTGAAAGGCGATATCTAAAATCGATATGCCGCTTGTCTCAATGACTTTCGTACGTGATTTGTCGAGTGATCTGCCACAATAGAACTGAGGAACAGGTCTGAGAAAACGCTCTCTGTGAGCTACATTCAAGAGAGAGATTCCTTTGTGGTGTCAGAGAGTTATGACATCACTGCTGATGTCATAACTCACCGGGAAACAATTATGGGTCTTACTTCCGGCGCCCACCTGACATAGCAGTATTTCATGGCTGTTTTGCTAGTCTATATTTATGACAGAAGTTACATCTCTCTTTTCGGTTATTGTCCATCAGAACCAGAACCTCAAGGTTCTCCGTTCCTGAATGACGCTGCAAATCAGCAGAGAAATGAGCTTCAGACTGTAATACGGATAATCTGCCCCCACTGCACTAGACCCGAGCCGAATCACACACTAACCTGTTAAAGAGCAACTAACCACTGGAAAGTGTCACAAGACGCCCTTGTGGAGCTTCAGTGACTGTTGCTGTTGGTGGCTGTACTCTAATAATCAGACCAAGTTTAATTTGTGGCTGCAGCAGCAAATGTGCTTTGAACGTCCCGAAAACTAAAAAGTTTCTGTGTCATCACCTACCGACAGATAAGGAAACATAAAGAATTTGGCTAAAAATCCTAAACTTGAAGAGAGAATCCAACTTGAAGAGATTATGTGTGCTCCTTTCTTTGTTTGGACGAAAAGCCAACGGTAGAAAACCCGGATCCGTATCCAAAGCTACTTCACTGAGTCAATGAAGTAGCTACCCTGCCAGGGCCGGACTTAGGAGGGTGTGGGCCCCTGGGCTTGAGCCAAGCTTCGGGCCCTGGTTAATCATCGTTATACAGTTGCATATTATACATACACATATATATATGTATGTCCCTGATTTCCTTCCCTTTGGGTGGTCGGCGCTTGGCCGTGACTTACTTGTGGAACCGATCCTATCCACAAACCTTATCTACCTACAAGGTCACAAAAATCAGCCATTGTCCACCAGGACAGGCAGATGGACAGTCCCAACCACCAGGTCTTCTCTCCATGCAAGGTTTACATCAGACACTCCTACATCAGATCTTTACTACAAACAAAATAGTTATTAAAGCAATACTTAAACATCTCGAGTATGTCTATTCAACAGAGCTTCCCTAAGGAAGAAAAACTTGACAATGTTCTCTGTCCATCCGTCTATGTACAGTATTTATTTATCCTTCTTCATTTCTATCAACGGCGTCTTTCTCTGTAATTATCAGGTTTGTTTCCTTACCAAGTTCAGACAGTTAGGTCGTTTCCCCTCTCAGAGCCAAACGTGCCCAAAACTTTTATTGGTTGATGACTGGATTTTAACAGCATGTCAGGGCAGGGCAGGACGCACTCCAGCTAATTTGTACAGTCGGCCCTTCGCCGTATGATTAGGACAGCTCCTACAACTAACCCTGGTCCTGACACTCAACCCCTACCTGAAACACAAATTCATGACATGTTAAGTTAGGTAGTTTACTGTTCTACCTGTAGTTGTTGTTTGAAGAACAGTAGGGCTGGGATGTAACGCCTTGGGTCTTAAACTGATAAATCTCATTGAAATGAATGGCAGAGAAAATATGCAAATTATATCAGTAGTTCAAGAAAAAGCTGTTATATTGTTTCTCTTTGCGCCTCATCACACTTCTATGATATGCCTCTGATCTCGATGAATCATGTCAGAAACATCCCCTCTTGTCTTTTAAGAGATTCCTGTCTCATTACCCAACAGCAACAAACAGGACAATTACTGCAAATCTAACGCAGCAGGGATGTGAATAACATCAAGTTTAAGCTAGAAAAGTTGACATTTTGAATTGAAAACAAAACAAAAAAAAAACCTTAGCTCCATAATTTAGTCTCTTAATGTTCATCTTCCCTGCCCATCAAATGGAAGAGGAGCCTTTGAAATCAACGTTCCTTAAAATCTTTGGTGCAGAGCAATTAAATGTCGTCTCTTGCATGGAAAGAAAGTCACTGACAGGCTGCAGGAAAGAAAAAGGAGAACAGAACCCAAACGGGTTTAATTACACATTTCTACCATTTGAACTCTCTCCACACTTTGCCAGGTTACAACCCGAGACGTCGGCGACACGAAGCGGTTCGTAACTTTGAAAGCGGAAGGAAGCTGCTGCTGCAGGAGCTCTAGATTTTCTGAAAGGTTCCTCCAAATAAGCAGGTTTCTTCAGAAGACATCCGATCAAAAACCAGAAGAAACAGACGTTCTCCGTCTGACCTGATGGAAGTTGCGTCGTTTCTGCAAGAGAAGGATGGACAAAAGTTTTGGTGTGTAGGTGCGGATAAAAACATTTCCTAATCATATGTAATTTTCCTTCCACTTCAGAATCACACGGTCTCTCTCGCATAAAATCGCAGTCAATCATTTTGAGGTCTGCGGTTAGAACGGGCTAAAAGTTTGACGGGCATAAATACCAGAGCACAGGGACCCAATCAGAGCAAATAGTAGTTGCTTGGATACTTATTACACAAATGTCATACATCTCAGCTATAAGAGATGTGTAAATGTTTGATTTCGTGTCAGTAACTAAGGCAAATATCTTCAAAGGTTCAATGTTAAGAGAACTACAGTTACTGTTTTTAATTATCCTCCAAGCATATGTTACAATAGAAAAACAAATGAGGATTAATATGAGGATTTTTGATCCTTCTATAAGTGAGATTATTGACATCTGTGTAATAATGATATAATTATGAACATAATTTATATTACTTGAAAGAAAGGAAATACAATCTTAAGTAAATTATATATATGTTTTTAGAAATTCAACACATTGTTGAAAAATTTTATCCAATTAAACTAACTTAACTGTAACTTGGGGCCTTGTAATTTTTTTTTTTTTTTTGAAGAGAAGAGATTGCTGCACTCTGACAGGCTGTTACGGCTGACTCAAGGTCATCACAAAAGCAGGAGACCTCGTCAGCTTTAAATTTTCTGAAAGGTGACTCCAAACAAGAAGGTTCCTTCTGAAGGAAGGGTTTGGGTTAGGATTAGGGTCCAGAAGGTGGAAACAGCCAGGCTTAAATCCTCCATGGCCCAAATCAGGATCAGCAACACCTGCAAAGGGGAGGAGCACAAAGTCAGACGAAAGCACCTGCAACCCACAAGGCCCAGGGCCGTAACAGTTTGTCATGTTTGTCTCCCCCCTTTTCAACCTCCCCCTCAAAAAAATGTCTCATCAATCTTTATGGTGGGTTGGAAAAATAAATCCACGCTGTAAACATGCAAATTAAGCGCATCAATAATTAAACCTTGTAATTTCTTTTGGAGACCCGGAGGCGCCATTGCCGTGTTCCAAGTGTTCATTAGTGATCGAGGATGCCTTGGGTCACATTGATTAACACGATGGAGTGTGTGTTGACGCCCTGAGCTTTAACAGCTGACGTGTGTGTGTGTGTGTGTGTGAGTGAGTGTGTGTGTGTGTGGGGGGGTCAAGGGCCAACTGACTTGAAATATTTGAGCCATGCGTTTTAGATTTTTATTTGCCAAAGATTCTGCTGCAGGTGTCCAGTTCACAACCTCATCATAGGCCACGTTGCTCTACGCCATGCAACCCGGAATACAAAGTAACAACCAATCACAATGAAATGTTTCTGACTCGAAGCTGAGACGCTTCCGCTGAAAGTGGAGAGTTTTCCGTGTTTGCCAGCAGTTTGGACCTTTCAGAGCTGCTGGACAGCAGGAACCTCCTTCCAACGCGGGGGAAGGACAAAACAGGACTCTGACGAGGCGACACTGCCACCACGTGGCCTGATGGCGCAAACGCAGCAACTTCCAGCAAAATTTCACTTGTTCCACTTTTCATGCGAGCAGGTCGCTTACCTGACCTCTTCGACCTCTTTTCCCTCACATCCCGACTGAGAACATGACAGCTGGTCTGACCCGCAGCCTGTCAAAGTGAGCTGTAAGATGGAGGAACTGCAACAAAGTTACTGATTAACGTCTGCCTTAAGATGGGTGGCATTATGGTTTGCTCTGCAACCTTTGCCCAGCAACTGACTTTATTATTTCAAAGGAAAAAAAAAAAAAAAGTGGGGGAGAGGAAGGAAGACTGAAACATAAAGCAGCACTTGCTTCTTTCTGAAACGTCGTCTGTACAGGTAAAATGTTTTATTTCAGTTTTTGAGCGACTTTTTCATTGTTATAATTTCTGCTGTACATGCAACAAGCGAGAAGTTAAGGATGATAAGCGTGAAAATTGCTGAAGAACAGTCAGGCAGCTTCAAGAAAACATCATGTGACTTTGAGAGGGAGCGAAATGCGGTTAGTTAACGTTTCCTTCAACTTTGAATTGTTGATCAGGTAAGTCAAGGTGTCATATTGTCTCTTATTCAATCTGGAGTTCTTGAGTAGAACTCTAGATTCTCCAGACTGATTGGTTAAACTTCACACTGAAGGGGGTAAAGTTGCCGAAAATTACCCTCAAGTATGTGAGCAGCTTTACTTCAGTATGTTAAGTAGAAGTGAAATGTAGCCAAAAAAATTACACAATTATAATAAAGCCACTTACGTTATGAGTAACTGTCTGTAAAATAACAATAAAAAAGAATAAAATTCTGGTATTGTAAGCCATAGAACGAAACTTGAACAAAACATGGCGATCATTGGAAAATAATAGATTCATGCAGAGCAAGCACATATTTCCAATTTTTAAAAAAAATTTAATAATTGCAATAAATACAAAGCTTTGGAAACAGAGACTTCCAGTAGTTAATGTCTTTTTTTTAACGTGTCAGTAAATGAAAATAGACTGATATGAGCAACTGATGTTTGTTTCCATATTGCTGCTGTTTGTGTCTGGAGTGGGAGTGGATAAGGTTGGTCACGTGGCATTTGGGTGGACATGAGATGGTGATGCAGCCAAGGATTATGGGTAGTTTAACTGAAGAGGTGAAGTCAGTGGTGTGGTTGTTTGTTTCAAGGTGTCAAATACGTGTCAATATTCAATATATCCAAAAAAGACAAATATCAGGCGTTGATATCTGTCATATCCTTCGTTTTTCTATACGACTGGACCAATCAATCACCAAAAAAATAGTTTTACATTAATTATAATAGAATACTTTGTTGTGTGACCATGAATTAGTGTTTATGAAATCAAATTAAATCCTTCAGTTTGGATCTTTCCTGTAATGATATCTCATTGCTATGTTTCCTTTAGGTTTGGCAGGACATCAAAATGGCTCCGTGGAGCAGCCGGGTCTTTGCATGGATGTTTCTCGGTGTGGTTTTCTTCTCAAACGCTCGTTCTGCAACTATTCCTGATGACCAGAACCTCAGAGGTTCCCAGAGACATCTTCTGGTGGAAACATACGAGGAAACAACCACTAGATCCAATCTCACAAGTGCGTAACAAACCACTCAATGTCCTCCTGTTAATGAACAATACGCTGTTGAGGACAGATGGTGACACAGTTTAAATATCAGTTTTGAAGTTCAGTTTTCTTGTTGTTCCACAGTGGCCACAAATGGGGGCCGCACATCCATACAGTGGTCCTATCTGGCAGCGGGACTTGGTACCGTCATCTCACTCTCCCTCTTCGTCGTGGTGGCGGTGAAGTTTCAGCTCTTCCACCGCTTTCTGGCCAGCTACAGGCACTCCCTGCTCCAAGAGACCGACGGGGCCAGCCAGTACGGCCAGGAGGACTCCTCGTACCCAAACGTGTCGGGGCAAATGGGCGTGATGGGAGGCACTGGGAGGGGAGTGGAGGAGGACGACGACGGCTTCATCGAGGACAACTACATCCCGACCAGTGAGAAGGACAGGGCGGAGAGAGAACGCAGGGAGGACAAAGTGGAGGAGTTGGACGACAATGCTGATGATGATCTGATCTTCAGCATTGGGTGATTATAGACGGAATTACAGAAAAACTACTGCTTCATAACTCTGATTAATATTTTCTTAGGAACCATTGCAAAGAATTTTTTCATTTTTGTGTTTCTGCCCATTTGATGATAGTTTGCAGAGATTCTCATTTGGTCCTTGACATATTTTAACCTTACCCAGTCTGAAACAAGCACCTCATAAAAGCTGCTGTATGTAACTTTTCTAAAAATAAATAAATAAATAAATAAATAAATAAAAAAATAAAATAATAATAATTTCTCACTTGCCACAGTTTAGTGTGAGACAGATAATGTGTGAAGATGATCAAACTCCTCTGCTTTCTCCCAGTGCTAACTCCAGAAATGCACCACTCAGACATACAGGCAATCAGAGAAGTCTTTATTTCCCAGACCAAAAGTAGTCTTTATCATTTAAAACAACAACAAAAAATATATCAAATGAAAATCACAGATGCATCCATCACAAAGCAAACAAACAGTTATTCAACTATTTAACCCTCTCGTGATCTTAGCGCAAAGCTCAGGATGAGCGCGGCAGATGTCACAGTTGGACAGTGGGAAAGTGGGGAGGTTGTCCCGTGAGATCGTCAGGTCCCAAAACCACACACAAAAGCAACCTTGTAAAAGCGCACGCAGGGTCAGTGAAAACCTCCTGGATCGCGCAAAGAGTGTAAAGCTGGTGGGGTCCAAATGACATCGTCTCTTAAAACCGCTGGAGGGTTGAAAAAGCTGATCGAGTTGATCGACACATTCAAACGACAAAAAAATGTTTACTTGTAGTTCCTCGGTGAGACACAGTCAGAGGAACTACAAGTCTTTCCGCTGTCAGTCATGCTTGTGTAGCGCTTGCCATCAACAAAGCCTTTCATGAATGCTAAGGCTAGTTAGCATGGCCACTGATGAAAGCAGATAAAAAGATTTACTGGAATGCTAAGTTGTCTCTCTATCATTGGCACAATTAGCAGCACATACACAAGCATGACTGATATCACCAAGACCCTCCTCTGATTTTCAATTCCTGTTTTGTACCTGAAGCAGATTATTTCTGCAATAGCACACGGAGGAGGTGAAGGAATTTGATCTTTTCAGAGATTATTTGGCTCGTAACACACGGTTACTGCATGGTGACGGTTTGAACAAATATGAGAAAAACATATTTTTACTGCAGCTTTAAAACAATTCAGTGACGTTACAGCACACTGCAGAAAACCAGTCTCAAACACTTCACCGCATTGGGAAGGGCAGTGTTGTTTTTTTTATTTTTTTATGACAAATGACTGACATGTCTACTGGCTCAGGTGTTTCAGGTCCAGTAATAAAGTCGATGAGCTCGCAGTTGTTCCTGCACGCACTCTGACCTCTGATTGCACTTTTTGAAAATGTTTCAGTTAAAATGATTTTATTCACATTATATGTTCTGTTTTATGTAGAGCTTGAAGGCCACACACAAAAAAACCCCATTATATTCACCACAAACACTTTAAAACATTTTAATGTGGGGGGGAAAAAAAGAAGAAGAAAGTGCGTCTCTGGGTTTCAGATATTGGGACATTGTGAAAAATGATCTGTTCTTCTATGTTCTACTTATTTGGATATAAACCCAAGTGTACAACAACATAAAGTGAATCCTGCACTGTTATTGTGTTGTGATTAAAACCAGAGCATCAAAGCTCTACTGTATCATTTAGCAGCTGGAATGAAGAGGGTTTGTTTTTTTTCACTGACCTTTTTGACCCTTTTTTTTTTTCTTTTGCATTTTCCTCTTAATCATTTACACATTTAACATATGAACCGAGGTCCATTGAGTTTCAGACTTGGTCCACTCCCTCATTGGCAAATGACCTAAATGCTTTCAATTTCTGAATAATCTGTTGTCCTCTTAAATTGTCCTCTTAACCCTTCAAAGATTGACGGCAGCAACAATTGTTTCTCTCAGGTCTTTGTGAATGCGTTTCCATCTTCTGCACTGCACTCCCGACACTTTTCACACTGCCACGTCTCTCGCCTTTGACATCAGTTAAAGTTATTACTTTGTAAAGTAATGGCATTAGCTGATGATCCTTTAATTGGCTGAGGATTCCCCAAACATCTGTGTGAGGAGTGAAACGATCCAATAGGTAAAATATGTCACTGGCTTTTAAAATATTCCACAATCATAAAGATTTTTTTTATGACTGTTTTAAAAACTGAGGTTAGAATGATAATACACGGAGTACTGCAACGTTCCTCCTTACTGTGTACCTTCACATAAAGGTTTCCTTACTTGGTTATTATATAATCACTGTGTTGAATCTGCTGCATGTGTTTTACCTTCAGAGGTCATATGATCCTGGATGAAATCTGACCAACACCAACACTATTGACTGGATGGAGAACCCTTTCTCTCAAAAACCAACTTTTATAAAAACTGGGAATCAAGAAGCCAAAAAGAGAGATGGATTCATTTTTATTGATTTATTGGTTTGTCTCCATTCTGCACAAAGTCTCTCAGCAGACTTTTTATTAGAAATATGCGCAAATCTTTGTCTATATTCTGCTGATGTCGGGGGGAAATAAGCAATGAAATTGAATTTACACGTGACATAACCTGGTTCCTGGACAAGGGATTAAAGCTTTGCAAAATACATCTATTTCTAAATTGCCGTGTTTCCATTAAGCAAACCTGTTTTTGTGATCTCGATTTGCTTTTACTTTATGGCTGATGGAAACGCAGCTACTGAACATTTATTAGATTTCAGTTCAGTGTTTTGTCCTTGTGTTCTGGGCAGGGGTTTTTTTTTTGTGTTATTTTTTGCACCTTTGACCCGTTCAGATCAGACTCGTCCTGCTGGTAGACACGTCTCTCCTGGCTTGACTCGCCTGTCGAGGCGAAACGTTGAACATTCGGACGCCTTGACCGCCCAGCCTCCTCGCCCTCCTGACCCTCAGCCTCCTCCTCATCCTCTGCTCCCTCCTCCTCTTGAGACGCACCGTCACGCTGTAGCCCGCGACGGCCAGGCCCATGCCGGCGCCGGCCGCCACAAGCACCGCCCCGGACACCGACATTTCCCTCCTGTCGTGGCTCCGGCCGCCCACCGTGGCCACGCAGAGCAGGACCGTCCCGCACAGCGTCACCGCCAGCCCCACGGCCAGAATCAGCGCCGGATCGGCCCGCCCTCCGCTCCGCAGCCGCTCGATCTGACGGCGACTGTGAACGCAGTTCATGTCCTGGATGGCGGAGCTCAGCAGCTGCTTGAGGAGAACGGCGAGGGCCAGGAGGCAGAGCGTGGTTCCCACTCCGAGACGCCACTCCACAGAGAGGCTGTTAGTGGTGGAGAGAAGCACCACTCCGCCAAGGCCCAGGCCCAGAATGAGCGCCACTGAGGCACAGTAGCAAAGCAAGGACCGCCTGGGGTCTCGGAACCACCAGAACTGCACTTCTTCCTCCAGGATGTGCTGCTGCGCGACCAAAGGGTCCAGGTAGAGGCTTGGGGGCCGACGCATGCTGTAGTAAAGGGTCTGCATCTCAGGCATGGCAGGCCGCGACTGATTCAGTATTAATGCTCAGAATGCAACACTTTAACCAGACTGAGATCCATATTCATGAAAATAGTAAAAAAAAAGAAAAAAAAAAGGGGTAGTATTATGTATTTTCCAGTTACATTGTACTATTTCATATCACAATCAAGTGACATTCAATTGTTATAAAAAGTGCTACATAAATCAAATAAGACTTAAAAGAAATTAGCTTTTTAACGTAACACCTTCAAATTGGGCCTCTATTTTTTTAAGAAACTACTTCACGTTCTGAATCTCTGCCTTCAGGACGTCATCACAACTTTAACAGCGTTTTTACGAGTGTTTTACTGAGGAGTAGCTCATACAGTGAGCTCAGTGCATGCGCAGTTCCATCAGGTGTTGGCTAATTGCTGCCGGCTAGTCTGAAGGAGCTGAGTGGGGAAGCTCTGCAGCTTGGAAGCCGTACGTCCAAGTGGAGCGTCGTCCTCGAAGGCGGCCTTAGGTCCCACCAAGAGTTTTGCACAGCTGAATGGTTGCCGTGGGAGATGAAAAGATTTCGCAAACATGTGTGGAAGAATCAAAGCAACACTCCAGGTGTGTCTCAGATGAGGGAAAAACATTATAACATGATGTAAAGCTAAAAAAAGTCGATTTTAAACCATGACTGTTGCTTCAAATCAACTCACTCACAGTTTTTTGACAATCATGTGTCGTCCATCACTTTGCATCTTTGGTCAAACAATAGTTCGGAACGTTCCCCAGTTGCCAAGGTTTGGTTTATTCCTTATGTAGGACGATGCTCTTTTAAAGTTAAAAACAGCTTTTCCTAAAAGGAGACTGTGCGGTGGTCCAGAAGCCTTCTCTTCTGCAGCAGCGGGTTGAAAACATGAAGCCAGAAGTTGAGCGTGAAAGAATCCTGATCCAAGCTGAAGGCAAAGGACTGAAGAGCCAGAGTCTGAATGTGTCTGGAGGTAGAGAATTGACGTAATTCCCCGTATGCGGCCGTCCTCTTGAGTTTTCTGACCGTGCCGTTGTCACCGATCGACGCTCTGCGTCCTCTCTACATTCTCCACCCCAGTGCCAGGCGGACCCTCACCCGCCCCGCTCTCATCATCACGCAGCAACTTCCATCCCGTCCGGTTCAGTGGGAAAAAGACAGGTCACAGCAGCCCTGTTGGATCACGTTTGGACACAGAGATTGGTGACATTGTCCCATTTCGCCTCAACACAGACAAGCGAACACAGTGACTGCACAGGCGGTGGGTGGCGTGTGGGGGACCCTGGGGGGTCCTGGGGCAGCGCGCCGGAGAACCGAGTGATGTCAGTGTGAAGTGATAATGGTGTGTCTGTGATCCTAAGCATGGCGTCATTCACACACTGAGCTGGAGTCACAGATGGTGCCAGTTGCATCTGCTTTGCGATGCTAAACTCTGCGCCAGTAGGATTTATTCAAATGAAATAACTTGATAAATATTCTGCACTGCTTGCTTTACTTTTATTCCACAGACTTAGATGAGAACAAAGCTTAAATACGGATAGAAATAAAGGTACCCAAAAGTTAAACTGAAGTAAGAGAAGCACTACTACATAATGATATTAGTCAAGTAAAATTAAAAAGTACAGCGTAGTAAAACTACTCTCAAAAGGACATATTTTCCAGGTAAATGTAATAAATGTAACTGACTAAATATAGTTACTAGTTACTTTGTTTATGGCGTAGGATGCACCTTTCTGCTTTCTATAGAAAATCAAATTTATCTGTCTTATAAGAAAGAAAAAAAACCCTGGGCTTTCAGTCAGCTAGCAATTTAAATTGTTTATTTGATTTACTGTAATAAAAGAGTTACAAGTAAAAAAAAAAAAAAAAAGTTCTGTCTACCGTTATTGTGGTTCACCGAAAACCCAGCCATAACTAATGGACAAATAAATAATGCAGTTTTAAACTCGAATCAGTTATTCCTCTTGAAGAACTGCTGAAAAATGAAACCCGCAGTTTGCTTCTGGCAGAGACCTGCTTTCTTCTTGCTCCGTCTTATCAGTGAAAGAAGAAAAGCAAATGCCATGGGCAAATTTTCACAACATCCATCCATCCATCCATTTTCCGTCACCCTTCTCCCTAACGGGGTCGGGAGTTGCTGGTGCCTATCTCCAGCTGCGTTCCGGGCGAGAGGCGGGGTTCACCCTGGACAGGTCATTTTCACAACAATCAAGTAGAAAAATAAAGCATTCTTCTCATAGATTTTTTTTTTCCCCACTTTGCCACAAACTGACACTGCAACAGAAAGAATGAAATGCACATCTTTCTGCTTTACACAGACAGAATGAGACAGCATGAGGTTCAGAAGTACTTCTTGTTAGACAGCTTGATAACTTTGCTTGTCCAGCCAAAATACATACAAATGTCTGAAACTGTCACATTGAGAGCTGTGGAGAAAAAAAAAACAAAAAAACCAAAACAAAACAAAAAAACATTCAGCACTCAGCACTTGTTAAACGTTTCAGATTTTTGTGGACAGTGAGCAACCAACAGGGGGCAGCAAAAGCTAAGTTTAAACAGCTGCACAGATTTTCTACTGTGAAAACAAGTTTCTGGCTTTAAACTACTGCAGAATCCACATAAAGGCACAATCTGAAAAAACAGATAGTTTTGAAGCTCAACTGCACACTTTGAATTCGTTGGTGGCTCGAGCTTCTCTTACGTCACGTCAAAGACTTCTGCATTAATCAAACAGGAACAGGAAATAAAAATACAAATAATAATCGTTTTAAGTATGAATGGGTAAACAACATTCATTTGGTGATCAAATCTTCCACGTTGGAACAGAAAAGTTATTAAGACGGTCAGGGTCATTCATCACTAAAGGAGTCTCTGACGCTGGTGCCTGAATTGTTCACCGCAGTCAACAAAGGTACGTTCTAATAAATTACAATATTATCTAAATATTATTTTACTCCAGTAAGTCGCTCTAAAAAGTGAATGCCACTTGAACATTTAAACGTGTAACTACACATAGGTTGGCGTATTTCAGAAAAATGCAACGTTTCCTGCTCGTGTTTTGTTGAGAGTTACGGTGTTTAAATCCATCCCCAGGATGACGAGCTGCTGCCGGGTCCAAAATTCTCACTTACTTTCTGAGATAAATCAACAATAGTCGCTCGAAGACCTTCATAAATTGAGATCTTCAGGCTAGAGGAACAAGGGAGCCTTTTATTTATTTTGTAGAAATTTACCAGAATCAGCACCAAAAAGTAAGTTTTGAACCCAAACTGCTGACAGTGTCACAGTCAAAACCTTCACAATACTTTAGTGGGTTCTACAAGCCAGACTGTTAGCTGGATTAACATCATGATGGAAGTTTGTAACACACACACACACACACACACACACACACGCACACGCACACACACACA
Source organism: Poeciliopsis turneri (assembly GCA_922788865.1). Taxonomy (NCBI): domain Eukaryota; kingdom Metazoa; phylum Chordata; class Actinopteri; order Cyprinodontiformes; family Poeciliidae; genus Poeciliopsis; species Poeciliopsis turneri. Next base: position 47,921 of record CAKLNU010000612.1, read on the forward strand.
CACACACACACACACACACACACACAATAAATCAGACAGCTGAGATCAGATCAGTGATCACGAAAATAGAAGACGTTCCGAAATATTTTACATCTAAGACAAAATGTTTCCGATTACAATAAAGTGTGCATTTTTGATGAACAAAGTGTCCTTTCACCTCTAAAAGAAAAAAACAAATGGTGAAAAGAGAAGCACCGAATCACTAAGAAGTGAAATAAAAGCCAGTCATTAGCTACTTGGGGCAGGTTTCTGTCAGCCTCTCAGCAGTGAAGGCAGCGTGGCGACACATTTCACTGCTTTACTGCTGCAGAGAAAAATGTCGAAGCGTTTGTGTTTTCAGCCACGGTGAACTTCACTCACGTGTTTGTGTGAACACCTGAGTAAAGCACTTTGAATTGTCTTGCTGTTGAAATGTGCTGCACCAATAAACTGAATTTACATCAGCATGTCACCTCTGTTTCTGTCTGTCTGTTTTTCTTTTGTTCCATCCAACCGTCATCCCAGAACAAGACACCAAGATACTTGAACTCAGTACTTGAGTTAGGAATTGACCCCTGACCTGTGATGTCAACCTCCCTTGTTTTGGTGGGATTCATGGCACCAGACTTAAAGCTAAATACTCTGGAGTCTGAAACAGGTGAAATCAGTCTAGGTCCAGTCAGTACGTAGCCGGAAATCTGGGAAAACAAATACAATTTTAAGCATTTTGACCTTTCATCAACAAAAAATGGTTTAGTCCTGCTCAAAACGATTATTTACCAAAATAAACCATTTGTTTGAGAATATTTATGCAAAGTTAATATGGATAAAAACTTTTGTGAAATCAATCCCAAGAGTAGAATTTTTTTTTTTTTCAAACAATGTGGCAGGCAGAGATATGAGTTTTTATCGAGATTCGGCTACATATTTACAAGGCATGAGAGCAATTCAAGAATCTTAAAGGCAAGTGGCTATAAAATAAGGCAAACCATGCTGGGGTTAGACAAAGGGACTCTCCCAGATTCCTTGTGGTTGATCAATATCTTCTACACCTGAAAAATCAACTGGAACGTTCCTCCATGTTGGTTCACCTCCCCTTTCCCCCTAACGAGACAAATAAAAATGTTGGCTGTGTGTGTTGGGTGGTCTGGCTTTTTTTTTTTTTTTTTTTAACATTTTATTATTCAAATTAGTTAAGGACATAAACCGGCAAGGATATAGTGGAAATTAAAGCCAGCTAAATTCAACATTGTGGTTTTAAAAAAGGCGGAAATAAATGTAAATATGTAGATTTTGTATTTCTCAGCAACAACAGTCTCAATGGTCTTTAAATCTAATTATGTTAGTGCTTCGAGTCCCTCTGTGGCTACTGTAACTCAGGCACAATACCTGTCAGGACCTGCTCCGGCAGCTGATTGAATGTTGCAAAGAAGAAGAAGAAAAAAAAACCCACTAGACCTTTGTGCTTGCTCAGCACATTTCCTTCAAAGACCAAAGGTGGACCCGGTCAGACATTTCCCGCAGGCTGTTCACGTCAGAAACAAGCTGGGCTTCTGGGCATTTCAACACGCTCAGATTGAGGAAAATGGCGTCTCTCCAGCAACATGCTTTTGAAGCTAGATAACATTATTGGGAACCAGAGATTTATTTTCTACTACCCCCACCCCCCCTCCTCCTCCCACACTGTGCCATTGAGATGATTCACACCACAACAGCCCAGATGCAAATTAGGAAAGATAAAGGATGTTGTTGTGCGCTGAAACTTGTACAGAAGCCAGTGGACTTCCCTGACCTTTTTATTTTTAAATATATGTATCGTGATCCCAGCTGGCTGAAATGTTCAGTTATATGACGATGAATCTGCTTCATTACAGCTAGAAATAGCTGAAGGAAAATCACCGGAGCTTCCCAGGTGATGTTTCCGAGCGCCTCGTTTCCCTGGCGCATGATGGGTACTGGGGGATTCGGTAGCTTCAGGGTCGGCTCTCACCGTAGAACAGATTAAAAAATAATTACAGGTATCGAATTTTTGCTCAACATTTCACCGCTAAGAACAGCGATTGTTAGAGCACTTTCTTTGCATTTGACCTTTAGTCATGATTCATAACAACCTGTAGAGGTTTTGTCTTTTACAGAGGTTTCTATTATTATCAAAAATATCACATTAAATTTTAAATTTGTTTTTAATGTAAGATTGTCAAAGGATTTCCCTTTTTAAATTTAGTTTCAAAGACACTTTGAGAATCTGTTTGTAAAGAGAAAACAGTTTTGAACAGTTAAGCTAAGCTGGTTATCTTACCTAGTTGCTAACCTGACTATTTACAGACTGAAATAACTTCCCTCCTGTCTGTCAATCCATTTGCCTCTCAACCCGTTGTCTTCCATTTCTTTTTGTTTTCTACTCTGAGAGCTTTCTTTCTTTCCCGCCTTTCCATCATGAGCTCCCTATCGACAAAAACATAATTAAAAAAAAATAAATAAAAAGGTAGGAATGATTTCTCTGCCATCATTTTGGAGCTCCCTCTAATGCAGCGCTGTTTGTTGCATATAGTTGTGACATTAAATACGGTAAATACATGGAACCTGGACAAATTCTTAACATGAAATCAAACAGATTTGTAGAGTCAAGTTTGGAAACGTTCCAGCTTGAGGTCGAGAAACACAGCCAACGAATCTGGTCCCATCTTCACAAAAGTACGCTGAAGCTTATTCACAAAGCTCCTCAGACCTCCAGAGAGCTCCTAATGTGACCAAACACTAGAACTAGAGAGGACTTTAACTGAGCTTAAGAGTGTCTTAATGAGGGAAGATGGTGAAGACACAGACAGAAAGGAGGAATATTCTCCAGAATGGAAAGAGCCGTGAAAACATCAGGCACTGCATGTTGATGCTGCGTGGCAATTAATTCAGTTTTGCACAGTTTCATCCTCATGAAACAGTTTTCTTGATCCAGTCTAGATTGTTTCTTGCAATCATTTCTATCATCTGATTGCTGGGGGTGTGTTTGTTGTTTGTGTGCCTTATTTCGTTTCATAAATTATCGAATCGCAGTCAAAGCCAGAACTTATTGGTTCACTTCACTCAAGAAGTAAAAACTATCAGGCCCATGTTCTATTTTTAGGACAATGTAATTGGTATGGGAGGATATGAGGTGTGAATGTTGCAAATCAATGACTTGATGCAATCTGCTGGGTTTTGTTAGATAGAAAACTCTAAACTGCTTTGAATAATGAATTCCTCTCTGGCATCAATTTTAGCACAAAGTGGTTCTACTGAAGTACTGACTGATGGAAGCTGAATGCAAACACACACACCAGTTTTCATAATTCTGCACATAAAAAATTATATCTCTTTCTGTCTCTTCAGTTATTTGCAACTTTGTGTTGCCTGTCACAAAATCCTGATATAATACTTCTGAATTTGAGGAAAGTTACAAGAAAAATTCTAAAAAAAAAAAAAAAAAATGTTCTTGGCACATTTTCTGGAATTTAGCAAATAGAAATAATTTTGATAATTCTAACTAAGCTAAAACAAGAAAAGTTTGAAAAGTTTGGTCTGATTTAACTTTAGACAGTAAGAAGAAAATGTATTTGTGTCTTTTTATGTACATTTCTGGTTTCAACTGCGGAGGCCGGTAAAACAAACACATGGTAAACTGTTTAAGTACTGACAAGACAACAAGCAACAAATTGTTCAGACACAAATGTTACCTGAGTTTTTTTTTTTTTTTTTTTTTTTAAGACAATTTCTCATTTTTGAGGAATATTTCTTGTTTTCTTTTAAGAAAAAACATATTTATATTGTTTTGGTAAAAAAAACCAACCCAAGACATAAAATATTTGCATAAAAAGATAGGATGGATATACTTTCTTCTGTAAGATGTGAATATTTGTGAAAAGTCTAATTAAAAACATGGTTTGCAAGCTAATGAAGACAGAAATGTTATATTTTAGCAAATGTAAAACCTGCACATTTTTATTGTGCTTATGTAAAAAAATATTATTCAATACAAAACCAGAGGCAAAAACAGGCAGACACAGTTTCCCTCATTTAGGTGTTTGATCAAAAATGGTATCAGCACATCACTTTACTGTGATTTAAGTGAGGATATCTCTTCCAAGCAGTGGTGCAAAGCGGTGACTTAAGTAAGTGAGACAGACTTCAGGGGCAAATTGAGTAAATCTTTCTCTTCATGATCGGCGTAACGCTGATAGGACACACACCTGAAGCATCTCCTGGTGTGTTTACCACACAGACAGTAGGTTGGATTAAGTTATCCTCCAGCTTATGACGATTTGATTTGATTGCATTGTATGTCAGCGATGGATGTAGACTGATTTAAAAAAAAAAAAAAAAAAAAAAGCAGCTCTGGAAGTGAACTTCTGTCATCTCTGTTGGTTTAGGAAGATAGTTTATCTATTGTTTAGTTAATAAAAGAGATACATGGGGTCTTTTTCTCAGGAGCAGCTCTCGCTGAGAACCCCTAAAGCTAACAATGCACCTTAACTTTAGCATAATTTGCATGTAGATGAGAGTTATCACACTATTCCTTAGGGCAGAGTGCTGATAATTGGGCAGAAGAGTTTCCAGAGAGAGACGGCAGAGTGAGCCACTGGTTGGGCTTATAAATGAGTCCTTAAAGGGCGTCTCTACTGTACCTCCAATACCAGCCTGTCATGCTCTAAATATGCTTACACTCACTCTCTGGGTGCAAGATATAGCTGGGAATTCTCTCATTTGTGATGTGAAATAAATGACAAAGCTGACCTTTTCAGATACTTATAAAACCCTCAACAAATTAAAAAATTTTCAGAAAGGAAAACTCATATTTTACAGATTAATTACAAAGGATGAAACATTTCAACTTTTATATAATGTAATTTTGATTAACATGGCCCAGAGAGGCAGTGTTATGTAAAATCTACTTTTTTGAGCTTTACATCATGTTATAATGTTATTCCCTCATCAAAAACACAGCTGGTGTGTCGCCTTGATTCTTTCATGCATGTTTGAGAAATCCTTCAATGTCCCATGGCAACCATTCAGCCGTGCAAAACACCTGAAAGGACCCAGCTACTTCCCCATTGACGGAGCTTGTCTTCCTGGCTGCATTTTCCAAGCTTCCGAGTTTCCAGCTTCCCACCCCGACCAGTCCCCCACTAGGCTCCTTCAGACTAGCCAGCAGCAATTAGCAAACATCTGGTGGAACTGTGTTTCTGCTGAGCTCATTATAGGAGCTGCTTCTCAGTGCAACACTGGTAAAAACGTTATTAAACGGTTAATAGAGGAGCCATGTTGTGATGACTTTTTGAAGGCAGTTTCAGAAAGACCATGAGTTTTTAAAGAGACAGAGGCCCAATTTCAAAGCGTTAAACCAGGAAATACATTTTCTTTTAAGTCATATTTGGCATATATAGCAATTTGTACAACAAGTGAAGGTAACATTCAATACTATTTACTAAATGTCTTGAAAACACAAAAGACTGCCCTTTTAAAAATAATGGAAATCCCAAATTCAGATACTGGACTTCTCTCCTGGGACGGATGTATTAACGGCATCCAAAGCATCAATCTTAACTTCTATTCTATAAATATATGAATCCATTGGTGCTTTTTATGACTCAGTTACTCATGAATGAAATTGTGTGAATGCACATTTTAAACCTGAGTTGCAATTTTGGGAGAGTAATTCTACTTATTGGACAGATTTGTGATCTGTAAACTACGGCAGTGAGTTTTTTTACATATCAATGTTAACATTTTAGAGATACAGTAACCCCATAAACTTAGCTCCTCCCTTCAGTCAAGCTCCTTGTCAGTAACAAGAATTTCACACCCGGGGGACCAAAGATTTCCAGTCCTGCGGTGTTGGAGACAGGTTATCGTATTACAAAATACAGACTGAGAAGAAACAATATGAATCAGAGTTACAGAACAATTGAACTGCAACGTCGGGGAATCCAAGAAACTGACCAATTACAGTCAGAATGCTGTGCAGTCCTACTTCAGAGAAATGACTATGAAAATAGAGAAATGGAGGGAAACTGAGCAGAGGTCAGAACTAGTTTGGTTTTAGCGACCAAATACAGTTTATATATTCAAACACAATCACAACTAACAGCGATGATTATCACGGTTGAATTTTGTCTCATGAGCAGGAAGATGATCCTCCCCATTCACCAATTAATATTGTTTGAGCAACAAACCAGATTTATGTCAAAAATGTTCCTGGCTGTCCATTGAAGAACCACAATGAAGATAATCAATGTTATTCACTGCACCTGTCAAGAATCGCAAAGCTATTGCCTACTCGGTGTATAAGTTAAACGTCATTATTATTATTATTATTGTTGTTATTTTAAATACTGCAATTATAACATCTCTTGAGGAATATCATCCGGCGCCCCGCCCCACGCGCTTTCGTCTCCGCCGGACCAGCCAATGGGGTGGAGGCAGGAGTGAGTAGGTGTTACGCAGCGGACTGTCTGAGGGTCTGGCGGCGGCAGCGGCACAACAAGAGCGGCTTTTCAGGCTTTGTTTCGCGGATGTGAATGAGCGCGGTCACCTCCTCCAGATATGTGGTCGGACATACGGATGTTGTTTCTTTTCCTTTTGTTCGTTCTCAGGCTGCCTCACCTGAAAGGTAAGTAAGACGCGTTGCATTTCAACACAGTGGTAGTTTTCTCCCCTCCTCGTGCGCGTGACGTTAGTGATGTTCCGTGTGAACGGCGGTGTGTGGAGCTTAATTGTGGTACTCAGTGCGCGCGTGCCTGTCGTAGCTCGAGGGGAAAACAGAAAGAAAAAAAAATATGCTCGTTATCGCGATTATTAATAAGCGTTTGATTCGGGTTGGCTCTTTTATGACTGGGTTTGGCTTGTTTCGCTGCTTTCGTGTGTCCAGGACGCGAAAAGCTGCGTCCCCGGTCGTGTTTCCCCGGCTGTGAGCATCTTCCCAACAACCCCGCCGCATTAGAGGCAGTATCAGCCTCTGTGTTGTAGTCCAGACTGAACGAACCTGCTCATTTAGAACTGTGTGGAGCAGAGGGCCTTTTCTGCTTCCTCCCACAACCCCCCCCCCTTAGAAGTGATAAATATCCCGAGAAAGCGGCGCAGTAATGTGGAAAATCGGAGACAATGACGCTTGTAGCGCATCTTCCAGTTGACCCAAGTGAAGTCTGCATATCAATGAGGTACCCTGATATCCTCTCTCGCTTTTTTCTTCTTCTTCTGCGTCCAGCCACTGATGAGTGTGAGGATGGACAATTTCAGTGCAACAACAAAAGGTGTATACCGACCATCTGGAGGTGCGACGACGATGACGACTGCTCCGACAACAGCGACGAAGAAAACTGCCGTAAGTGATCCAGTCACAGCCAGGATTAGCACATTGTGCGTGTTAATGTGAGAAACGGTCTCCTCGTGCAGAATGAGAAGTTGGGGCAATTCAGGGCAAGTAATAAATCATTTACCCTCCATTAATTTCTAGTTATTAGCTATAATAAATAGTGCCTTGCCAAAGTATTCACTCCACTTTTATGCTTTTTTTTCCACATTGGGTTCCTTGACAACCTTTAAATGTCCATGTATTTTCTGGAGATTTTTTCATTGCTGACCTGCACAAAGTTGCGAGGAAGTGTCAAGGGGAATCAAAAGGATGATTCATATTTTAATAGGGAAATCTGAAAAGTGTGGAGTGCCTCAGTGTCTCCGAGGTTTGAGTCTGCATCGCAAAAAAGGAAAGGAAGCGGAAAAGTTTAAGGGGTGTGAATACCTTTGTGCTTAATAGTTACTTTTGAGTGAGGTTGTTCGATTAGCAACAGTTTTGCAGCAGTGATGATTAGCAATAAATCAGTGCAGGAATCGTAGTTATTGCGATAAACGATAACATTGTTTTGAGACCGTTTTCAAGAAACTTAATGGTAATGACATAATAATCAAAGAATATATTCTGAAAGACACTTTAAATTCTAACATTTTACACCAGAACTGGAAGTCATTTTAAATATGGAAAAAATAAAAAAATAAAATGAATTATTTAGTCTCTGAAAACAAAATTGTCCTTCAAAAGATAGTAAGTTGACACCAATACATCAGACTGTCATCCAGTTTTTGGTAGAAAGAGAAAAAAGGAAAAGATGAATCATGCAAATCAAAATTACTGAATTAATTTTGCAATTAATAGATTATTTTTTTGTTTTTGCTTATTGCAACAGGCCTGCCAGAACAATGTCAACATAGACAGACTGATTTGCCAACTTAGAAGAAAAAAAATGCAGAAAGTGAGGAATTAGTTGCCAGAAAAATACAAACTCGCTTATTTGGGATTAATTTAATTAATTAATTTATAGCCATAAATTGGATGAAAGACGTAAACGGTGTAACCGCAGTGGTTTCCTGCTTGTGCAGTTCCAGCAAAGCACTGGAACACGACAAACCTGCATGAGCGTCACGCGTTCGCCAGCCGGTTCATTACGATGCAAGCTACAAAAAAACTTTTCACAAGCAGAAATACAAGAAAATATGACAGGAGGACAGAAGGAAGAAAAATGGATAAGAAACGTTTCCCATCGATTGACAGGAAAATCGACGCAACCAGCCATAAACACACATTAGGAACTCGTCTTCTGTAACTTACTATATTTTTCCGTTGGCTGCGTCTTTTGGCTTCAATAAAGAGGATTTATTGCTGTCATTAAGAGAGTCCCTCATAGGCCAAAAATAAAAGAAAAAACGCTCTAGAAAAAACCCCAAGCAGCTGGTGAAGGGCTTGGCCTTTTGTTGAGGGTCGATGAGTTTATCCAATCACCCAAACTTATGTTTGGCTAATATAAATGTTCTAAACATGAAAGGTGTTATCATCTAAACTTGCTTATTTATTCCAGCTGTCTCAGTCTAAACATGTCTCCATCTGGATTTCATCTTTCTGCCTTTCTTGGAACATTTGCAGATGCAACAACTGCTGTGAACATCTGAACAGACCTGTCTCCCTTTCACCTGCTGTCAATTTTTGTTTTGGTTGCATCACTCTTGATAAATCAAGGTCTTTCCAGTTGCTTTTTTTTACTTTTTTTTTTTTTTTTTTATCTCTAATACAAACATATTTCAGAGGGGCATAAAGGCTGACATAAATTGCAGAGAGAGATGTCAGTGAAAATAGATTTGGTGTGAGAGTGCGTGCTCACCCCAGGCTCAGCGTGCGTACCGGCTCATTTCACTGCTTTTCTCAGAACCAGGGTTGATTGAGTGGAGCTCTTCTCCAATCATCTTCAAACAGAAAAAAAAAGCGGTCCAGGTGAGAAGCGGATTGCTTTCCGCTTCATGTCCAACGCACGGAGCTTTCCTTGCATCTCACATGTGTTGTGCTGTGTTGTGCGTGAACGTTTCTCTGTTTCGACTGTGTGCCAGTGGCCTACATTTGGAAAGAATGTTTGCGCTGATTGCCGTGCCAAAGAGCTGCGTGTTTGCAGCACAGCTACCTTCTTTTGTGTCTGGGTTAATTGTGGCTTGGGAGGAATTTTTCTTTACGCCCCCCTCCCCTCTTCTGTGACCGTATGTGCACTATATGCTCTCTTTTTCTCGTTGTTTGTCTCTGCCTCTGCCTTAAAAAAACAACAACAACAACAACAAAAAACTCCCACTCACTCAGACCTGTCGAAATGTGCTGCATCCAACCACACTGCTGCTCCAGGTGTTGCTGTTGGATTCCTGTATCTGTCCTCAGATGTGCAAGTGAAATCAGGATGTTACTGAATCTCTTTTCCTCTCACCCACTTAACACTAAACCAAAGGCTGATATTTGCGGTAATGCTTTATTTACACCGTTGGAAAATTGTTTCAAACCTTTATATGCTGATGTCATCAGTGGGAGCTTTTGACACGTTTGACGTTTTCAGTGGAGATGCTTCTGAAAGCCTTTTAAGCTGTGACAAGTCACGCCAATGTCCGATAATTGTTACCGTCTAGCCTCACTCTGTTACAGCGGAGTCTGGCCTTCACTCTGCGTCCGTTTCCTCTCCGTGTGTGGGTAGCAGCGTCCGTGTGGGAAGGTGCATTCAGAGGATGGTTTGTCAAAGGAAAGAACAATTCTCCTCTGAATTGGTGTCCTTGAGGAGTTAAGTCACCAACAGAAAGAGGAGGGGACTTTTTTAACTCTTTCCTGCTGCAGGTTTTCATTCACACTGTAATTGACGTGATGCTTCAAAGACAGGAGACTAATCAGTGAGCTGCTGGGAAGAGTAAACCTCACCTTTAACTTAGAGTTTGGATTTTAAATACAAAGGCAACCAGAGAAGATCTGTCAGACGTTGAGCCGGACTTTCTTTCGGCTGACCTCCGAGTCTCCCGTGTGGAGCTTTGGCACCCTGTCAGTAACAAATCCTTTATATGCTGACAAAAGTTTCAAGGTAGATCTTCCACAGAATGGATTTGTTTGTGCAGCAGATGCATAATTGGATCGAGATCCAAGAAGTTTTAAAGCAGAGGAAACAAATCAATCTAATTTAGCGCTTTAATGATTCATTGACTGACTCAAATGACTCCATTCCAAAAAAAAAAAACAAAACAGTAAAATAATTGTTAGCCGCAGCCCCACTCAATATGCTAACACCCACATATAAAGGAGGTTGTGGCGTTGGCGCAGTGTCTCCATGCTTGCGTGGGTTTTCTCTGGGTACTCTGGCTTCTCCCCACTGTTCAGAAATATCCAGTTAGGTTAACTGGCCACTCTGAATTGCCCCCAGGTGTGTATGAACAACTATTTGTCCTGTTTGTCTCTGTGATAGATTGTGAACCGGTCTAGGCAGCCTCTGTTGCCCTCAGGCAGGTCAAACAGTGCTAGGTCTCTGTCTCTCTAGGTTGGAGGCTCCAGCACATTATTCATGATGCACACAGAGAATAAATGACTGAACTGTCAGTCAGCAGTGGGCTGGGATGTGTGTGAGTCTGTGAGTGCCTGACTGACGACAGGTAAAGTGGAAAATAACTCTTGACGTAGATTTAATTATGTAGTTGGAAAATCCTGATTTTTAGATCAAACTGTTAGATTAACAAAAGGTCAATATGTAAAATGTATTTAATTATTGAAACATAGTCCATTTCTTATGTTTTTTTTTTTTTTTTTACTGTTTAACCTTCTTTGTTTGACCTCTTCACAACTCAACATGTAGTCATCACTTCCTAACAGGTATCATTATAATGTTGTAATCTTGTTTTTACACGTGGTCAAAAAAATGGTTGAATGTTCCGTAGAATGTGAAGAAATTTTAAAAGGTGTTTTTTACTTACTTTTTACTTCCCACATTGCATCTTGGGAAAAAGCGCGGAAGCTGGTGTGTTGAACGGATGACTTTACAGCAGCTGTCTGGACATGGTTTGGATTTAAGAGTTTGAGTAGCTTTTTTGGCACATAAAATAAATCACAACTTCTTTTTCTGAAAAAAATCCTTTGCGATAGTAGTAGTAAATTGAGATTGCCTGAGTTTGCGAGACTTGCATTGCTTTTAAACAACGGAAATGTTTGCAAACGTACCAGGGGATACATTGTAAAAATATGAACATTTCTGTCATTTTTTTTTTTAAATGACAGAAATATTTGCGAATTTAACGGGAGATGTACTCACAATTTCAGTTTGGACTAACAGAAATGTGAGTAAACCTACCATGACGAATTTTTAAATCATTGTAAAAATGTCAATTTCAGAGTTGACAGAAACGTTTGTAATTGCTTTTTTTTCATTATTTTTTTACAGTGCTTCTTATCTGTTTCCATTTGTAATATTATTACTGGTGTAGTATAACAAACCACTGTTTTTGTTTATCATATATTAATAATTTCTGTGTATTTCTATTAGTTTTTGAATTGCAGAGTGGATAGCGTCATTGTTTTGTCTACTGTACTCTCAGTTTTTCATTGTACAGCGCTACACCAAAGTACCCTATCCAATGACTAAACATGCTCAACAGACTGTGGCTGTTAAATACGCTGACAGGAAGAAAACTGTGCCATGGCTGCTTATTTTTCGCTCCAGTGTCACTTAATTTCTGACCTGACTGGAGCTGCTGGTAGCTGAACAAATGTTAATCTTCTGAAACACTGATATTCTCTATTCTGTTATTGTACAGTGGATGGACAACAATTCTTTATCATCCTTTAGCGTTTCTGCTGACCCCAACCCCCAAGCAGTATTACCATGAGTGTGCTAACCTCTCTCTTCATCCACCCCACCATCCCCCATCATTTGATCTGTATTCCCTGCTGACCACTCGCTCCTGTATGCTCACATACAGTCATACATGTATAATTGGACGGCATCATTAGCCACATTCGTGATCAACTTTCTTATTTTTGAAGTTATTGAATTACATATTGCGTCGCAAAATCCACCCCCTTAACTCTCCTATATTATTTCAGATTGTAGCAACAAACCACAACATATTTTCACTGGATTTGATCTGTTCAATGTAATGCTTATCTGTGCAGGAAAAATCTATATGGGATAGAAAATGGGGGTAAAAAAAATCCAAAAAGTACAGCATACATCTGTATTCAGTACTCTTAATTATGACACTTTCATCATCATCATCATCATCATCATCATCATCATCATCATCATCATCGATTAATAAGATAAAAGAAAAGTTAACAATAAAATGACAAACCTAAATGTATTAATAAGCCGGTAATAAATTAAAAACTTAATTCAGAACACAATGAGACAACGCATTAATTACAATAATGTCTTATTAGAAATTACATAATCTGCCAGCGAAACATCTTAAAGTCAATGCTAAGGAAGTTTTTAACTGAAAACAAACTTTCATATCTTGCTGAAAGGTTACTTCTAAATGAGTTTTGTCTCATTTCAAGTGTAATAAGAAACTAGAAACTACACCAGAAATACTTGGTAAGAGTTTCTGCTTTTGCAGTGAAGAACATAATGGCGCTGTTTTGTTCTTGCAGCTCTGGGAAGCAGAACAGATTTCTCTGTTCTTGCAGAGTATGCGAAGATCTTTGTGTCTGTCTTCCAAACTTTCTACAGATGCAAAGCTGGCCTCGCTCACCTTTTGACAGCTGAGAAAGCAACAAAAGACTTCTCCCCTTGGACTCTTGAAGTCAGATTAGTGCCAACGATGACATAGAGACACAGTTTAATCCTCCTCATGCAGATGATAGAAGAATATCGCCCGCTTTTCATTTTTTCATCTTACCTTCAAAGCCCAGCCTGCCTTTCTTTTCATGCTTGGATGTGATAATGATCTTTATCATCCACTTTGATAAATTTAGCATCTCTACCTGCAGGAAGACATTCCACATCACAAAGTCTTTGCTGTGCGTTCCTCTGGGATTCAGAGTCAGCACCAAACTGTATTCCTTTCTTCTTGTTTGCTTTTTTAATAGATTTACACAACTACTTCATCTGCAGGCTCATTTTTCAAACACCATTCATTCATCTAGACATCCAGTAGAAAAGTTTTATTTCTGAATGGCAGAGATTCTTAATGTTTTCGTCCACCCTAGTAGTAGAGGGTGAATTGATATATTTTTTGGCTCTATAAATATAAAAGTATCTTTGGAACACTTTTTTAGAGTTTATTTATTCGAGCTGTTCCTGAAAGCAGTTGTTGCACACAAAATCTGACCGAGCAATTTCGGTCTGGTTTGTAGTGCAAATATCTTAGTACACCAGAATGCACTAATTGTTGTGTCCACTTGCTTTTCCTAAATGTTGCAGCATTAATATAATCTTATCCGCATGAGTGTCTGTGCGGCCGTTTATTTCCCCAGTGGCTGGCCGTACTCCACCGCTGGTCAGTGTTTGTACGTTTCAAAGCCTGCTTGCTCTAAGTGATCATTAAGAAGTCTGCCGCTCCAATTGAGCTATTATGTCAGATTAGTGTGTGTGAGACACACAAACTTACATGGAGGGAGAGGGATTAATGTGTCGGGCAAAAAGCATCACTCAGCCTTAGTCTCTCGTCCACATCTGCCATGTATTATCCTCTTCTGCACTCGATGTTTTACTCCTTTGCACCACAACAGGGGGGGAAAAATAGCTGAATTTCCAAGGATAAAAAGCAAAGAGTTTTCCCAGGACGGACTCGACGGAGCCTCGTGTAACATTTAAAGTACAGTTTCTGTTTAGATGAAAAGCGGACATAATGGTGAAGTTTCAAAAGAGCAGTTTGGAGCTGCTCTGGTTTCTATTCAGCATAATCTCCTCTGAGCTTTCATGTCCGGGTTCAGACTTCAAACACGTTATAAAGAATTCATTTGCTTTTTTTTTTTGTTTTTTTTAAAAATCATATTCAAGCATCACAAAAATTTCTAGGCTAATCAGTCTTGGTTTTCTTAAAGGTCACTGTTGTGAGATTACAATTTTAGCACCTCAGCTGGCCTCTGAAAGCATTTAGTACTGTAAATACCAAGTGTCAAATGACTGATGATTGGGTAAAATGTTTTCACATTTTTTTTAAGCTTGAGTGTTGAACTATTTAGTCATAATTTTGGGGCCAATTTCTGAACTCCAAATTCCTGTAAGGACAAAATCTAATATAAGAAGATGAAATAACAAGATTCATAAAAACTGTTCCCAGCCCTATTGTTGTAATCATCAATTTTTCATTAGTAGCAGAGCAGAGTGTCACGAGGGGTTGAATTTAAAATGGACAAAATGATACTGAAAGGTGTTAACCTTTCAAATTGGCTTCTTTGGCATTATGGAAAATATTTCTTGTAGACCAGTTGCTATGTGTATTTCCTGGAAACAGAGTTTTTTTGAGTTAAAAAATGTTTAAAGTTGACAGAAAATTTAAAAATACGTGTTTGTTATCAGAACACATTAATAGCAACACCTAAACACTAACTACAATAAAGACAAACATAAAAAAAACACAAATGAAAATAATCTTTAAAAAAAAAATATATTTTGCTCTTCAGTTGTTTCATCCTAATTAAAGTGTCCAGAATTAGTTTGATCTTTTTTCTGTGACTTTATTCACTGAATAAAGTTGTGTAGATTGGACAGAAAGTGGTTTGGAGTTCTGGTGACTAAAAAAAGACTCTGATTCTCAGTTTCTACTACTTTGTTGCCATTTTGCTTCCAGCTGTTTCACCAGCAGAGATTTTGCTATCTCTGTTGCTGTTGTATAAAGAAAAACTACAATATCCAATACTTCTTGTTTGTTTATACAGTAAAGTACAAGTTAAAGCCTGGTGGCCCGCCAGGCTTATAATAAAATGCTGCTGATGTGATTCCTGGTTAAGACACTTGCTGTTTATATAAAATTAACTATTTGGAATGAGAACTCTGTATTTATATCCACAGGCCAATTTGTTTTATCAGAAATCTGTAATAAAGAGAAAAAAAAGTAAAGAACCACATAAAAAGCTGTTTACACCACTTATAAAAGTCGTAGCCCTGAAGAACTTGTGACTCATCTGAGCAGAAAGTGCCAGCTGATATGACTCAACTGGCCAGCTTGTGAATCATTGCTGACAGTTCCAGGGATGCTGGCTTCAGCCAAGTGTGACTGTGAGTGTCCCGCTTTATTTTGATGTCTTTCTTTTTGGTTGAGGGCGCACACTCATCCCACAACTACACATGGCGTTATTCCCTGTCTCGAGATAAGCTGGAGTAACAGGTAGCAGCACCCATGTTAGTGGACCAGAATGATGAACCAATCGCTCTGACAGGGCAGCCAAAGACCTCAGTCTTTGTTTTATGGATGATTCATTGTAGCTGGATGACTTAACGAGAGTCACCTCAGTTCACTTATCTCCACTTGTCCGGCTACAGGGTGACTCATTACGGAGCCACCATTACGATGTGGAAACTTTGCGTGTGCCATCAGATCAGTCCATATGCCCACAGGTCTGCACCATTAGTATAACTAGGAAACTATTGACCCTGACTGGGAATGAAGTGCGGACGACCCAGTTATTATCAAGCAGAGCTGCTCAGCTTGTCAAACTTTTCACTGCACACCCAGACTTTCATCAGCTTATTGTCCTGCAGCTCTTCCCCTGCAAAAGAGAGCAGATAATCACTATCATCAATAAGAGTCTCATCCTAAAATGCATTTGGTCTGTTGTTTTTGTCTCTTGATCTATGCTGCCCGGAAAGCTGTTAATCAGTCATCATTCAGCATAATGATGCATCCAGCGCAGGAAACGTCAAGAGGCTCGAGAATTAGTTCACAAGATCATGACAAGATGAGCAATGGTTTTGGGAAAACAAAAAAATCACAAATGATCAGTAATCAGTGCGAATGCTAAATAGTTCAGCCTATGTAATTTCTGTGCTTGCTGCATTCCTAAAATAATTTTAAAAAAGCATTGAAAAGAATCTTTGTGTGTTTTCACAGCTTGACTTCCATCAATTCCAGTTGGATTATTCTGTGTTGCTTATTTTTTTCTATTTGAATGGATCCCTTTTTTTTACTTTAGTTCATTCCTTTCTTTTTACTCCAGTTTAATTATATTCCTTGTGCCTAGTTGTTTGTTACAGGTGGATTCATTTCCCCTGTTACTCTCCCTCGCCCCCTGTAGCCTTGTCTCTTTCTCTCTCTCTCCTTTCACACCTGTCAGTCCCAGTCTACTGTTCCAGGTTCCTGTCTCCCAGTATTTAAACACCTCTTCTCGTTCTCCTCATTATGTTCCTCCATGTCCTCAGTTCCCTTTTTCTGTCCTGCCTGCTTTGTGAGTTACTGTTTTAACATAACTTTTTAATAAAATGTCACTATCTACTCTGCTCAAACCTCAAGAAGTCACAGCAGGTTTAGGGGTTTAAAAAGGTCTATTTTGTTTAAAAATCTCTGTTCAGTGTAAAATTTCTTGTTCAGTGTTTAGTTTTCGAGAAAGAGGAGATCAAAGGTAGACTCATTAAAACAAAAACAAAACAAAAAAACTCATGTTGCTCTTTAATTTAACACCAGTAGAAAATTCTGAAGCAGATGCTCTCCCATTTGTTGCTACCAGCTCAGGAACCAGTTCTAGGATTCTCACAGAGCTTTAATCCTGTGTCTTTTTCTCCAGTAGCTACCTGCAGTGTTGTGACTCAGTTGATTTAAAAGTGTTGTGCACTTCTCCAACACTTCTACTGGCGAATGTTGTTGGTCAACCTTACAAGGGGTGTTTTCGTCGACTTTGTCAACACCACAGAACAATTCAAATTTAAAATAAGAAAATCAAACATATCTGCAGCAGTATGCCATTCTTAAAACCTTCACTTTTATACATAGAGCCCATAATAATTCTTTACCAGAGGTAGAGCCACCTGATTACAGCATCCTGGTCGCCTGACAAAAAATATTGGAACGTTTTAAAATTGCGAGATCTCGTTTCATTGTTGGACTGAAGTGGATCATCAGACTTCATCTGCAAGGTTTGACTGAAATGAAACTAACAGCACCAGCTCCTTCTTTACCTGAACAAGAATGCAACTTTAACTTTAACACTGAGCAATTGTTTTTGTAAAAAGCCTTAAAGTTAAGGACTGCAGGAAGGAACTAATAAATATGTCCTTTATGAAATAAAGCATTACACAGACTGTTCTCTGTAGAGCTTTACAAGGAGAAATATGACACTTTTTGTCTGTAATGCAATATAAACGACTCAAAGATTCAATTAGGTCTCTGCTCACACTACAGAGAAGCTACTAGGAAGCTCCGCAGTTCACAGCAGGCTGTGTTTGACATCAAAGTGTGGATTTTTCATCAACACACTTAAACACGTGTGCATTTTGACGCTAAGACAACAATTTAATTCGTTAAGATACTCTTGTTTTCATCAACATCCATCCAAGATGTGTTTTCAGTAGACCTGATGGAACCGTATATGATTTATTGCACCTCCGTTAACATCTCTGGAAACTTGAGGAAGCAGACAAGTTGGAGAATAGGAAAGGTGAAAAGCAGTTTTTGTCTTAGGTGAAGAAATATAAGTGGTGGAGAATATTCACTGGAACATCAAACTAAACTAGCTGCTGTTTAACTGTGGGGACGATAAAATTAAAGGACAATACACAGCTTATTTCAACTATAAACCAGAACAAACAAACCCTGGCAGATTATGATATCTGTTGAGACTGGCAAAGAGTCTGTTGTTGCCATTTATGTTGAATTTTATATCATTTTATATCTTTAGTTTTGAGCATTTAGAACCAAAATCTGTAATTAATATGCATATTTGGAATTGTTTAGATTACTTTGGTAACTTTTAGATCCTCCCATTAAAATTGAAACATCAAATTAAGTCAACTTCCATTGTCATTTAAGTTGTAAGAGACTTGGTTATATTTTTGTCCATATTTTTGCAAGAAATTAACATTTTTCTTTCAAACAATCAAGTCGGAAGTGTGTTCAAGAACCAAACCACCTGTTGCCTCTTATGGGCTTTCTTGGAAATGTTAGCCGAGAAGGTTGAGACAGAAGAGGTCAGAGGCTTTGTCACAGAAGCCTTCAACAACGAACAGAGAAAAAAATGGCAGAAGGCTCTGTGTCTGTGTTAAACGTCCAACTGTATATTAGAAAGTTTTGGCCTGGAAGATGATTCGTCCCTAAGACGTAAAACAGCTGTTCTCCATTCGGGATGATCTCATAACCTAGAGCGTCAAGAAATGATACCCGAATTTACTGATTATTTTGAAAAGGAAAATGAAATAATGATTAATAGCATGAAGCCTTCCTCTAAAAGGCATCTCAGTCATAAACAGAGTCCAGACCAAGCAAAACTTTTCCGGCTGCTTTTGATTTGATGTTTGACCTGCAGATTAAAACGCATACATTTATTCATATGAATCTTGTTCTAATTATCAGTTTAAAGCTGCAAATACTGACCACATAAATTATATATTATATACTTGGCCAACTTGAAGGACTTCCTCTGTCCTTCATTCCCTCAATCACTGTGATGGAAATCTTAGTGATTGAAAGGATAATGCTGAGTGCATCTTAACGACGGGGGGAAAAGTTCAGTCAATCGCACAAATTGCTGTTTAGATACTGAACAGCAACTATGTTATTATGTTAGTAGGTTGAGGTTGAAAATACTATTTAATGTTCTCAGAGTAAAAACAGAAGCTTTTTATCACTTCCTCCATGTTTTTAAGGGTTTTTCTTAACTGTTGTGAAAGAAACTTGTAATTGTAAAACTGTGGATTAATTGTTTTGGATTTTAGTTGCTATCGTTTTAGATATTTGTCTTTATTTGGGTTAACTTCTGTAATTGCTCCGTTTTTATCTATTCCTTTTCTAAATTGTTGAAATTTGACCCAGTACTTTGAAGCAGATCAGACGATCCATAACCCGTATTTGTTTTTAATCACAAAAATGTATTTAGTTAAGAAAAACAATAACCAGTGAGTTATCTGATGCATTCTCTGTAAAATTGTTGGTTGAGATAAAAAAAGCGTCCATCAATTTCAAGGGTGTTATCCACAATGGCAATCAAATACTGGAACAGAGAAAAGGCCTCAGTGCCTGGCAGAGGTACGGCTGGATGAGTGACAGGTGTGCTGATTAACTGAGCCAAGCTGGAAACTAGGACTGCAGAGGGAATCTAATGAGAGGGATCTGAAAAGGCAAAAATAAACAACACGCGTGTTGGGAATGTTAAACATTTATAAATGATGTACATTTCCACATAGAAACTGGGGATAATATTGAATTATTTAGTTTGAGTTGAATTCAGTTTATTCACAATGTCGACTTGTTTTGACCTTACAAAACAAGTCCAATAAATCCCACGACCCAAGTTACGAAACAATGCGCTTAAGTTCAGTTTATTACTAAACGTTTTCCATATAAGGAAACCCAGCCGGTTCCAAATTGGCATCAAGTCGGCCTGACTGGGATTTCAGCTCTTCTCCATCAGAACCATTTACACCTACTGGATCCCAGTGTTTGACTGATAAACTCACAACAAAAGGACGATCAACTTTAATATCTCCTCCTTCGTCAAAGGGTAAAAAATCAGGTCATAAGTAATTTGCTCAGCCGGCTTTTATTCTGATATCTGTGCTACATTGAGCTTGAAACATTTCATATTGCTTTAATACAATTGTTTAAATCAAAGTTCCCTTGAAAAAATTGGGCTATATTATATGTATTGTCACCGCAATTCCAGTGTGTTCTACATTTATATCACGAAGGACCATTTGGAGTGCAATAATTGCAGAGGAATATTTTCCAAGAGTCGCCTGTTGATTTAGCAAAATATTGCTAAATATTGAGCATCTCAACTTTGGGCTGCTGTCTAGTGGTCTTGGTCAGGGTCCAGTTGACCAAGTCATTATACAACACAAATTGACACACATGGATCATTTAACAAATTTCAGTCAAATTGTGCTGTATTTATTGCTGTCTCTAATAAAATGTCATGTATTTAAAAGGTTGCTGAATAAGCCACTGATCCCTTGGTGGGATGATTTGGTGTTTGTTCTGGTTTGTTGTGGTACTCGTACAGTCAACAGTGTTCCACAGGTTTCTGTGTATTTGGCAGCTAATTTTGGGCATCAGGCGCCACTGACATCATTCAGCACCTGTTTGGTTGGATTATCTGCTAGGGGGTTTTCTGTTCGTCTTCGATCATGAGTTATGACATGTTTGCAAATCTCAACGGGTTTTTATTTCTTGTCAGACAGCAGCCAAACATTTGCTTTGCTTTGGAAGCAAAACAAAGCAAAGTGAACTTGTTGAGGATCACATCTGCTGTTGGACCATGTGGAAAACGGCATCCGATCGCAGTACTCATTAAAAGTCACATCACCCACCTTCAGCATTAAAAAAAACATCTAAATAAACAGTTTATCACAGCAGCATTTGTGCATTTGCTTAACAGTCTCAGGATAATAAATGACATTAACTGATAATTTTTAAACTGTTTAATGTTGTGATGCAGCACTTTTGCACAGGCTGTGCTGAAAATAAAATTGCAAGTAGCTCGAGTAATGAGCATCAGTAATGATACTGCAGAGC
Organism: Poeciliopsis turneri; assembly: GCA_922788865.1. Taxonomy (NCBI): domain Eukaryota; kingdom Metazoa; phylum Chordata; class Actinopteri; order Cyprinodontiformes; family Poeciliidae; genus Poeciliopsis; species Poeciliopsis turneri. Next base: position 68,873 of record CAKLNU010000612.1, read on the forward strand.
TGTAAAATCTAGCAAAAATGTCAATCAAAACTCAAAATCAATCAGAATTCAGCGCAATTGATGACGGAAGCAAGAAATGACAGCAACTCTTCACAGCATCTCTATCGTTTTAGTGTTTGGCAACAAGGATGTGAAGAATTCATTCATTCAAACCAGAACCAATCAAGACAAACATAAGATCTTGGTTGGACCAACAGTTTTATAAATACTCTCAGCAACCCCTAATAATAGTAAAAAAAAGTATAGGATATACTACTGGTATTTTAGAAATTAATTTGAACCGTTTATAACCAGAAACTTGTCCTTCACAGAATAGCTTCTTGGAAGTGCTACAAAAGATGAACAACTAAAAACTAGGCAGTCATGGGAAACATTTGCAGGAAGTAGAGCTTGTCTGAGACGTACCCGTGTGTCGCGCGCTTTAGGGAAGCTCAATACGATCAAAGCTTTGCAGCTCAACTCTGCCGACATGTAGATAGATTTCTTTTTTTTTTTTATGCATGGCTCTCGGCTATTTGTATATGCTGAAGAAATTCACAGGACCGCAAACACGCCGGACATCAAAACACTCAATTTGCACACAATGAAGTGTTTCCTTAGCTTGTGTACACCTGTTGTGCCTGGCAAAGGGTGTCAGCTGATTCGACATGGATCAACAGAGGGAAATGAAAATGAGCAGCGGTGAAGAGAAGAAAGTGGTGGCAGTGTGGGGTAGTTAAGGAGGAGGAAAGGGAGGGCCATCAACTTTAAAGTGATTGTTTTGCTGTTTTAGTGGAGAATTAGATCAGATATTCTGTACCCGATAAGACTCACGGCGCTTCAGGGATTACCTGTAAACGCCACAGTGAGGTCAATATCAAGGTTGTGTCTTCTGGTGCTTGCTGTTTTAATTGATGTTGTCATTTCCTGTATTTAGTGGAGGTTTGTGTAGGAATTTGATCCAACATAAATACATTTTGCTGTTGATGTAAGAAACAAAAGTGCTGAGCTCAAGGCAGAAGAATTAGTTTAAGCGAAGTCCAGAATGTCTTTCTGAAGAGTCCAATATTATATTTACAGCTTTGCCTTTCTACTAATGGTGTTGTTTGAAGTTAGCCTATACTTATCAAGCTTTAATCAATTGTTCTTTTACATAAAGAAGAAAAAATTTAGTCCTTTTAGTCTGTAGATGAGAGTAAATGTCTTTATCTTAATAAACAAAAGTAATGATGAAACCAATTGAGAAGGCTATGTCATAGTATGTCTGTATTTTCGAAATGTTTTGCTTTGCTTACATCATTTTTACAAGTGATTTTCATGCATAATTGGGTTCTTTCATCTGACAAAATAAAATAAAACATTTATAGTTTTTAGCACCCCTAGTAAAGATGTGTGAAGTCTTTAAATAAATTAAGCTTTCTTGAAAAAAAGTAATGTCTGAATATTTCAGAAAAATGCCTTTTTAATTTGACTCCATTTATTGATTAACCCAGGAATCCATTTTTCCCACTTCGTCCCACTTTATAATGTTCACTTCAACCCCATGTGGCCAACAGGAAAACTCCGTCGTATGTCACAAGATTGGAGCATCCAGAAAATTGATTTTTGATCATTTCTCTTTGAGATGTTTACCTAGATTTTCAAACTGAGGTTCACATCCACCAGATTTTTAAATGTTTTTATTACTGTTCTGACCTTGGATACGGGCAGATTTATAGCTCCTATATTCTTGAGCGTACAGTTCATATTCTCCACACACACTGTCTACAGACAGCTGACATTTCATAGTGAGTGTATCCATTTCCTATATTTCTTGTGACAAATTTCCTTCATTTCCCACAGTTCCTCTTAGCTTGACACAGTGCCTGGTCTTCAGCCACAGTTTGAGCTTTTTACGCCCACATTTTTTGCATTCTCTACATGTCTGTCCCCCTCATTGATACAAATTTCTGTATTTGTTCCCTCCAACTCTCGTCAAAATTGAATTCCATTTCATCCGCAAGATGGCGCCCACCCTCAGCCATATCAACTTAGTGTCGCACAAAAAACAGTTTAATGTGAACACTGTTTCTTGTTGAGGAGTTCGCCATGCGACTTTTTGTTTTTTACGTTGTCGTTGACCTTTATGCAGACGTCCAATTTCAGTCCGTATTTAGTCCACTTCCAGGAAGAGAATTACATTATTGTGTACGATTCCAAACTAATGAAAATCAACACACATCGACTTTATTTGAATAGCATTCCCGTTTTGTCTTTCCCATTTTGTAGAGAGACCACTCCTCTTTTTCTTGGTATATTTACACCCCATTTGGTACATAATGGATCACTTTTCATGTGGACCACTCTGATCAATTTAAAGTTTTTTTGTCAGTCAGATTTTGCCACTGTACCAAAACAGGAATTAGTTTTAAAGCATCCTGCTAAAATGTGCGACGCACCACCTTGGCCTACTTTCAGTCCTGACACCAAGTTTTATTTTATGATGTAAATAGTAACAAAAAAAACATGGCCTAGAAAAAGCTTCATTAAAATTTCTATTACAGTATTAGGTTAGTGTTTTCTGTTTCGGTTGTAGTCTACTTTAGTCAAAACAGTGGAAAGAATGTGATCTTCATATTATTGCCATTTTATTTATCTAATTTTAATTCTAGCTTGAGTGTGCTGTGTAAAATCAGCTTTCTGTTCAGAAATTCATTCTGCAGCTTTCCTCTGTCAATTAACGCTGAAGTGGGTTTTTAATAAAGCTGCTACTGAATCACCTCTCCTCTCTTACTGGTTGAATTAGGCCAACTGAAATGCTCCATGTGTGATGTGCACTAAGTGCACTGTGCCTTTAATGGAGCTTTACACGTCTGGCGGAAAATGCAGTTCAGAACGTCGCTGATTTCATCTTCAGCCTTCCTGAAGAATTACTTGAAGACGCATCGTGTTTATTTTTAGGAGATGCAGATGTGAACCCTTTTGCTGGAAAATATCTGCTGCATTGTCAGATGATGCTATAAAGCCTCTTAAATTTCGTTTCCTCAAGGTATTTGAAGCTGCACGGCCTTTTTACCTTAAAGGAAAAAAAAAAAAAATGCTTTGTATGTGTGTGTTTGTGTGCTGTGATTGGAAAACAACTTATTGTTATATTTCCTGTCTTACTTGATTATTGTGTTTTATATCCAAGTTTGAAACTTGTCAAAAGGCTGCAGATGTGAATTAGCTTTCGCTATAATCTGGTACAGCGCAACTAATGGTGACATGTATGTGTGAGTTGTATATTGTCGCATTTAAAATTATTGGGTCTGCAATTTCCAGAAAGGTCTTAAATTAGACTTGCTGTAACATTCTGGTTTGTAGCAGTTAGCTCCCTGATCTCTGGACTGTAAAGGAAGTGTTTAGTGGGATAACCTGACGTCACACTAATGACCTCAGTGTGAGATAAAAGAAAATAAACAACCGTACTGACCTGTAAACACAAAGGTGGAGGACATGTGTAGGTGCGTGTGTGTGTGGTGTGTGCGTGTGTGTGTGTGCGTATGTAATGCTTCTATGCAGCTTTTGAGTTACGTTCAAACATCAGCTGGGACTTTAGCCTGACTGTGTCTTAATTATTCTCCTCTGTTACTAGAAGCTGATTTTTCTAGAACAAGAAATCTGACCTCAGGCAGTGTTACAGTTATGATAATTTTTGTGCCTGCAGTGGGTAATGTAATGTGGGCTCCCAGTGCCTTGACAGTAATTTATATGCTTTCATCCTCAGGCCAGTAAAGGGGTCTTTCTGAAAAATTTGGTGAACACCACTCATTATGCTGTACTTTATTTTTATCTTATTTATTTTTTGTTGAAATTCAACGTCTTAAAGGAAGGGAGGGTAAGAAATGAAGAGATATCTCATTCTTTGCTCAGGGTAAAAGGCTAATCTCCCATTTCCAAATAACTACCCCTCAATTAAGTAGGAAGACACTATAATCCGATGTGACACACATTTCCATACGCAGAAGCACTCCCGTTCCCTTTCTGGGGGAAATTTTAACATTCGCTGTCAAAAGCCTGGTGCAGGCGTGTGGAAGGTCTTTCCAGAGAAATGACAGCAGAAATCAAGTTTATGTGTAGGGCTGCACAGTGGTGCAGTGGGTAGCGCTGTTGCCTTGCAGCAAGAAGGTCCTGGGTTCGATTCCCGGCCCGGGGTCTTTCTGCACGGAGTTTGCATGTTCTCCCTGTGCATGCGTGGGTTCTCTCCGGGTTCTCCGGCTTCCTCCCACAGTCCAAAAACATGACTATCAGGTTGATTGGCCTTCCCAAATTCTCCCTAGGTGTGAGTGTGTGTGTGCATGGTTGTTTGTCCTGTTGGTCTCTCTGTGTTGCCCTGCGACAGACTGGCGACCTGTCCAGGGTGAACCCCGCCTCTCGCCCGGAACGCAGCTGGAGATAGGCACCAGCAACTCCCGACCCCGTTAGGGAGAAGGGTGACGGAAAATGGATGGATGGATGGATGGATGGATGGTTCTTAAAAAGCAAAATACTGAACTCTTAACATTTCTAGATTCAGGAAATCATCACAACATTGATCTTCTATATCCCTTTAGCAACGTTTTTACCAGCTTTTCACTGAAAATCAAAGCAACACTCCAGGTCTGTTTTTGATGAGGGAATAACATTATATGATGCAGAGCAAAAAAAAAAAAGATTTTACACAATACTTCATTTTTAATATTTATTCTAAAGTTTTCTCATGTTTAATTCAAAACAAAGAGCTGCTAACATGACTTCAGAGCGAGTTGTTTTCTGTCTTGACATACTGTATGTTTGCAGTCTTCACAATGACTGAGCGCAATCGGTCAGCAGTTCTAATTATTTCTGACAGATTTAGAAAGATCTTTAAGTGGTCGGTGTCTCCTGTGTGTTCAGCTGCACTGAAGATTTACTTAAGCGAAGGAGGGAGTTGCTTTGGGATTCTGTTGATTCCTCCTCTCATCTTTACCACTCAGCCACTTCAGACCCATCACGGCACGTTCGCTTCCATCCTTTCAGGGTTAAGTTGCTGCTAACAGTTCGACTGCGAAGCAAAGCATCTCTGTGGAAGATTGCGAGAGCAAGCTGAGCTTCGTTCCTTTATTGTTAAAGGTTTTAGAGCAGAAATGTGAGATCTCAGTGGAGAAGCTCTGTTTCGACAGCTTTGATTGTGATGAGAAACGTGAAATCTCAGACTCCACAATTAACCGTGCGGAGGTTTAAAAACTCTGCGGGATATTGAAGTTTTGTTCCCAGAATCTCAATTTGAACCGAATGGTATTTTACTCTGTAAGAAGGCATCTGGCTTTTATATAGATGTTCTTTTTTTAAATATGATTTCTATTAAAGCAAACAGATTCACTGCAGGGACGAGAAGTGATAACAGTTTCAGCTTTTCCACAGAGGGATGAAAAAGACTTTGTCAATAGGAGCTCTGAGGCAGATTTCTATTTATTTCTATTTCTATTTAAGTTTGTTACTTTTTACAGTTTAGCTGTAAAAGTGACTAAGAATCAGAAAACAAACAGATCTGGGGTACTCCGTTTTCCTTTCCCTGATATTAAAGCCATGAGTTTTAAAGAAACGAGATGAAGTATATAGTTTGGGTTCTTAACAGAAGAGCCATCCATCTGTCTGGTAGGATTAGTCTTTGAAGCTCCCTGTTGTTTCCCCCCCCCGACTCTTGTCATCAAACAGGATTTGGGTCTGCATTTGTTTCAACAGAAAAAAAAGAGCAGATAATTTGACCTGTTGGCAAGGATTTACAAACTGCAATAAGGACTGTTTCATCAATGGCTGTTGGTCATATTTCAGCTTTTCACCCCAAATATTCTGCCTTTGCTTTTTAGTTTACTGTGGAAAATCCCAGAGGTAATGCAAAAGTTTAAACTGAGTCACTATAAATGGCAATAATCTATTTTACTCGGATAAAAAACACAACAGCTGGGTTTGTAAAACGAGTATTTTGTCTGTAGCGTGCAGCTTCGACGCCTACGTTAACCTTCACTGAGCTTCCATTACATCCTGTTACAAAATGCTTCCCACTACCTGTTTGTTGTGTAGGTTTCCCCTGAAACTGAATCTTTGCATTTCACAAGCAGGGATTCGATTGCGTTGAATCATTGGCAGGAATCCATTCTGCGATCGGATCCCGTTCTAAAGATCTGTGCAACTGATTGAACTGCTTCGTAGAGAAGTTGTTTAAAACCATAATGGGATGTAACATCCCTACTTGAATCCATTTTAAATGTTCAAGTAAAAGTGGGAAATGAGAGATGTGTGACATTACAGGGTGGTTACATTTCAGTGCTGCAATAGGATTATATTATAGAGGCTTTTTAGGAAGACAGTACAGTGAAGCAAACGTTTAATAAATGATTCCAGGTAATAAACTCGGTTCACTATCCAACTGTGTCTGTCCAACAGTTTAACATGAGGATGTGTCAAGCACTTTTAATACAACGCCATCATCTCATTACAGAGGTCCTCCAGGTTTAATTACTTTCTGCGCTTGGTGTTATACTTAACCTGATATGTCTGATCGCTTTCATTCCCATTACTGAACATCTGCCACTCCGACCTAAGAGCTTCTTCCGGCCAAAAGAGACCCAAATAGCGAGGACACATTAAAATTGTTTTCCAGTCTCTGTTTAGTTTAGTCGGGAAAGAAGTCCTGTTTGTCTGGATTGTAGTTTAACCAGAATTGCCTATTTGTTTCTCACATTTAACCAAACATCAGTGCATCAAAACATCCATTAGGTTTTTCTGCTTCTGAATATAACATTTTTGGAAAACCTGGATTTTATTTTCTTCACTAATGCGCCTGTGGGGTTTCTATCGTTCAGATAGCTGTGTTTTACAGCTTTTGTTGTTTTCAATGTTGAATTCAACTCAGTTTACGGAAGGAATGATTGAAATAAAAGCCAGTTTTAAAAGATATTTCCTGATATTCATGATTTCTTTTTAATGGCGGGAGGGGAAAAGATTCAAATTAGATTTACTTTAAATCTGATTTTAAATTTAAATCAGAAAGGAAGCACAAATAAGAGCGAGGAGTGGAAAAAATAGCCATATTGCAACTGATCTTATTATTGCAATGTCTACCATTGCTATTGTCGTCACTAAATTCCCTAATATTATTGTACAGCAATAGTTTTCATTACACTTGCCTCTTGCTTCTACCAGCTATTTTTTGTGCAGGGGAGTTTTGTCAATGTTGTGATAAAACTTCTTAGATTGCAACATATTTCATTGGCATCCCGTGTAAATTTATGTGAAAAATTGTTCTCCTGTATCAGAGACGTATGGCTTTCCCTTTAAACATTATGAAGTTTAATGACTGTTGTTTCAGCTCCTCTCTAACACCTAGTGCACACTGATTGGAAGTATTATTTCCAATCAGGATGAAAACCAGTTTGTTGGTGAAACACAAAGCGGATCAGCCGAGTAATAAACAGTTTTGCAACATTCCGCTGTGCAAAAGGCAGCCACGTGGTTTGCTTGGGGTGCAGCTGACATAGGTCAACCACAAGTAAAGGAAGCATTAATCTTAGCAAATCTGTCACATGTGCTTAAAGGGCAGATAAAGTGTATGGCATGCTTTAGTTAGCAATAGCCGAAGTGTCCAGATGATTTTGCCCTCGCCCCACATTCAGTTCATACGCAGATACAATATGTAGCATGAAAATGTTGTTATACGGCTAGAATAAACTAGGAAACAGAGCAGAAAACAAATGTAAAGTTGAGTCATGTCTGTAGAAATGTATTTGGCAAAACCTGTGGATGTGGTTGTATGTTTGTGTTTTTGTTCAAATTCAGCCCTTCAGGGAGCTTTTCTTTGTGCTTGAACAAAACTATACATCAGTATGTTATATGACGAACTATAAATCATTCCTACGGCTTTGAAGGTCTAAGGAGGCGCCCTGTAATGAGCAAGAATAAACAAATGTTCTGCAAACTCCTGAACATATGAGGCGATCGACATCAGCAAGTGTATCAGCGTCTACTCTTTCAGCAGCGCTGACACACTTCCACCTGTTTGTGTTCATATTTGATGAGACTTTGTCATCCATCTGACTTCAAGATAAATGCCCACAGATGTCTACCAACATATCCTGAACATAAATCACTGCAAGGTTTCCTCCAAGGGGATAATGAGGCTTCCCAGAGTTTTGCTTCAAGTACTTGTGCCAATGTGAGCTGACAGGAAAGGAGAAATAATGTAATTTAGGAGGCTGTGGGGCTATAATTAGCACAGTGTGTGTCTTTGGTCAGTACACAAGGTTAGAGAAATTGCTGTGTTTTGAATCACACCAGGTAGCTGCTGACATCCTGCATGGCCTCTTGATGTGGGTGTGTGGACAGGCTTAGAATAATAATTTTACCACTGTGGTAAAATACCATCAACTTTTTTTTTTTTTTTATAGTATCAACTCATCCATCCATTCGTTCCAAATTTATTACATTATCCCCTTTCATATATTAAAAAGCACCGCAATCACATTATTGGCAGGTATTGCGTTATTAGCCACTGAGTGATGCAAAAGTTTATATATAAACGAGCAGAAAGAGTTTGATGTTGCCCTGCGATAGCTAAAATAACAACATGAATCTTCTGGATACATAATAATGATGGAAATATAAATAAAAACTGGAAACAAAATCTGCACCTGGCACTTCGAAGGCAGCTAAACTCTCGCATCAGCCCAATTAAACTCAATTATTACTTACAAAAACAATTTTGAGAACGGCTTGTCTCAGGATTTGTTGATGTCGTGCTGCATTTTCTATGCTTCCATCACACCCCATTAATTTCAGGAGGTTGGTGATTTGCATGCTGCTTTTGGCCGACAGGATACATAATGCCTCCTGTTTTGACAACACTCCCATACTTCACTCTGAGCTAATGAGGCAATTCATCTTTGATACATGGGGGAACGTGCTTATCACTGCATTATCTGCATTCGGCTCCTCGGGGTCACCAAAAATGAATAATGGACTTTTATATAATTTGTTGTAAAATAAAACTGGGGGGGAGACACAGTTGATAACACTGTTGCCTTGTTATCATGTTCTCTCTGTGCGTGCGAGGGTTCTCTCCGGGTGCTCCTGCTTCTCCCCCACAGTGCAAAAACATGACTGCCAGGTTAATTGGTCTCCTTGGTGTGAGTGTGTTGTGCATGTGCTGTCTGTTTCTATGTTGCCCTGCGACAGACTGGCAACCTGTCCAGGGTGACCGCGCCCCTCGCCCTAAGCATTAACCGGTAGATGGGCTCCAGCACCCCTCTCGACCCCACTGGGGTAAAGAGTGTGCAGAAAATGGATAAATGGATGAAATAGTGGGTTGTGTGTCTGTTTGTATTTATTTATGTATATATCTAAAAACCAAACACTGTGTGCTGTTTTTTAGCAGCTGATTGACCTCATTTCTTGAATAGCTGCAGAAGAAGTTTAACCAGTTCCAAGAAAATAATCTGCAGAATAGCCTGAGACAGTGTTGGTGTTAAATCAAGCAGAAAAGGTTTAGCTTTTCACAAGTTCACGTCGGAGGTATTTTCATTTTGCTGCACATGCGTCATTTGCTGCAAATTCTCAAGTGTGAAAGCGTGGCAGCTTATTGCATTTTAGACTGTAAAATGTTCATTTTTTTATTTAAAAAAGGAACAAAATTATTTATTTTAATTTATTTCTAATATTGTATAAAAAAGTTTAAAATCACAATAATTGATAAAGCAAATGATTACTAAATTTATAGTAATTTAGCAGCCCTCAAAGCTTGCCTGAGGACAACAACATGGAGCTCAGTCAGATACAGTGGAAACGCCTCATACATATGACATATTGACTTGGTGAAGGCTTTAAGTGGTTGGCCAGGCCCCTTTGGTGTTGGCATTGCCACTTCCACGATGTTGAGTGCCCCCTAGTGGTCAAATAATTAAATTAATTGCTCAGATGACACGTGCAGCACTTATGTTGATTTTTATCGCAGTTGTTGTGTGTGGGCTGTGTTTCGGATCTTTAAGTAGTGATCATTATGCCACAGGTCTGCCTAGAAACTTGGTGATAGAATATTATTGCCTTAAAGTTGCATATATTCATGTAGAATAAAAACCCAAGACAGTCTGAAATTCACCTATAGAAGGAAATAAAAAAGAATGCAAAAGTTGCCAACTGTGATCCCAGGGGAGAAGCCTTTCGGTCCATATGTCTGTGTTCACATCGGCATCATTCTGACTGAGTCATATCCTATTTGTGATGCTGATAAGCAGTGACTCACCAAAACACCAAACTGCATTTGTTTAGATTTTTCCTCTGATGTGCTAAAACTGTGTCCCTGTTTCGGAATCGGCGATTAATAATTGAGCAGGCAGGCAACGATAGTTTGTCTAAGGGTGTGGTGGGATCTAGTTGTGTGCATCTCTTCCGTTAGCCGTGCTGCGGCTCGACCGTCTGCCTGCTGATTCTCATCTCACTTTTGTCTCGATGGCGATCAAGCTCACTCCTTTCCAAACATTTACAAGTTCCCCTTCTTTGCCCCCAATTAAAACTAAAAAAGTAATTCCAAGCAGATGGTGCGAGCCGACCGGCGTAATTATTGCCAAGTGAACTGTGGCCCTCGAGTGAAATGAACAGAGTGCAGCTGGATTGGGTTGGAAGCTCCGTTTCTCTGAGTAGCTGCACGTCGAGGAGACGTTGGACCTATACGATACGCAGCCCATCAATGATGGGCTTTGTTGTTTTTTTTTTTTTGTTTGTTTCTTTATTTTTTCATTCATCATACAATCAAAAAAAGTCCAAACCGTGTGAGTGCTGCAGAGCTTTTCATCTGGAATTGTGTCTTCATCAGTTTGTCTTTTTTTTAACTCACATTATTTTTTCAGTGATAATACTAAGAAGTTAACTTTTGATTTTCTAAAATGAAAGAGAATAAGTGATCTTAAAACATCCCCAGCAGGATGTGTAATGTCTTTTGAAGGTTGGAGTTGGCCGCTCTCTCTCTGTGCAGGATGTCTTTACCACCTGCTGCCAAGCTGCAGCTACATTCTAGCATAAATTACAGGTTCTTTGAGGGGCCAAGGAGGTATATATTTCAAATATATGCCATGGGACTGATGAGATTACATAACTACAATTGAAATGTTCAAACAATGCCGCAGTCCATATTTGCTACGTTTGCTATCCATCTTTGATTTTTTAAAATGGGCTTCATTCCTGCTTGCCACCGAGGACAGAAGTGAAAAATAAGCCTCATATTGAAGAATGTGTTTCATTTCTTATTGAAGAAAAATTACCGTCAAACATATTTATATTCTTTGCCGTTTACTGAGACAGAGACAAATGCAAAGAAACACCTGAACTTGAAAGAACAAAAAAGAAAAGCAGAGCAAAATGCTGCTGTTTTTCTTTCCAGCATAACCGGGTCAGTTCATGCATTTTGCAGGAAAAGCATAAAAGACTTTGTGACAAACACATTTGCTGTTCCACATGCAGCTAGAAGACTCTGCAAGAATTAGTGAGCGATAATCGCCGTCTTGTGCGAGTGCTTTTAAAGCGAGGAACTTCTCGCGCCTCTCGGTCAGGAAAATCACATCACGGCTGATTCTCAGCTGACCTTCACTGCAAATACCGTCTGCCTAACAAGTCCAGCTCTTTTAGTCTTATCAAGAGCATCGATTGTTGATTCAAAGGGGAAGGGCTTGACATAAGTAGGTGCTTGGTTGATAGTACGCTAGAGTGTGATCTTAGTCTGGCTACTGTTGTTTTCTGTGGTAATTAGCAGCTTATGTTTTCTCTGACTTAATTCTTAGAGAAAATGTGAGTTTAACTTGTGACTGCCTGCCAACCGTGATCAGGGTATAATAATTGAAAATGACTGAATGGAGCTCTAACCCATTCACATTTATCCCCAAAGTCCTGGAACTAGACAAACGCACTTGATTAACCATTATAGCAATGAATCAAGGCAGCAGAAGTGGCAGCATCTGTCATTAAAAAGGCAATGAACAAAGGGATTTGTTGATTGGTTTAAAACCGGGGTCTTAAATGACATCACCGTTGCCTGACTTGAATTCAGTCAAAGTGTTATTATTAACCTTTATTTCAGCAGGAACTAAACTGATATTTATGCTTGTCAGTCCTTTCTTATCAGTTTTCTGATGTCAGATAATGAGAGAGAATTTTGTATGACTTTGCTGGAAATTATATTTAATTAAAAAAAAAATGACAATTTTTTTCAACTAATATTATGATTAAGGCATAACAAAAATACACCCTCTTAAAGTTTAATAAAATTAAATTTCCAATGAACATTTAACACTGGAACTGGAGGATATTTTGAATATCCAAAATAACTAAATAAAAAAAAGACCAAAACAATAAATAAAATGGATTATGAAATCTCAACAAAACATTTCCCTTCAAAGCCACATTAATTATTAGCCTCAGCCATTGAAAACAAGCAAAACTACCAGTTTGGACATTTACAACAGAAAAGAGACAAACTAGCTACACTGTACCGTGTGTCAAAAGTTTGCTGTACTTTTTTTCAAAATGGCAGGTTTTCAATAATATGAAAGAGCAGCATCACTTTAAAGATTGATCAAACTATATCAAGGAGCACTCAAAGGAAAAATGAAAGCCTATTTTAATTTATGCTGTTGTTTGATGTATTCCTTAATGTGATATTTCCAAGTATAGTCTAGGTATGAATACTTTTGCAAGGCAGTCCGAACGTGTACTGGGATTGCTGTCTGCTTACTTTGGCTACTCATCCATTTTGTGGTGTCCTGCGATGGGAAGTGGAAAATGAGCCAGCAACAGTTATGTGTGAATAACAAGACCAGACAACTGTGTTGAGGGCTTGTGGCCAGTGATTTATTAGTGTGTACAACAGGTCCTCCTGGAGTACCAGCCTCAGGAAATTGATTGACTCTGACCTCTGCCTGTGTTCGAGTCTTTGGCAAAGTTTCTGTACAGAGCTTTTGTTTATGCTTTTTAAGGATTAGTGAGAAAGCTACTATGATGAACTCATGGTCATAATTTTCTTCCAACTTACATAACAGACATAATCCTTAAATGTCTCTAATTCTTTACGCCCATGATATATTTTCCAGCTGTCTAAACGGCTTTCGAAGGTAAAACGTTTACCCTCCTTGAGATTTAGCAATTAGCATCCATTTCACTGCTCTGTGATAGAAAACCTGCAGGAAGAGGCTCATTCTGTCGACCAGACAGATGGAGCGAGGGGAAGACGGCACAATGAACAAGAGTCGCTGAAATGGTTGGAAGTGGAGATAATTAGCGCCGGGTGTCAGCGATGGCGAGGTCTAGGCAAGAATAATGAGAGAAAAGATGAGACTGATCTCCTCTGATCAGAGAATGTTTGCTGGGATTTATATCAAGTGTACAGTTTCTGGCTGCCGTGGCTTGACTGCCGTGTTTTTACAAGTTTCACTTCCCTACATTCACACGCTCTGACTTAAGTTGTGCTTCTTTTTCTCAACAGCCAGGAAAACGTGCGCCCCTGCTGAGTTTGCCTGCTTAAACGGACAGTGTGTCCCTGGCCGGTGGCGATGCGACGGGGAACCGGAGTGTCCAGATGGCTCTGATGAGGCAGAGGAGACGTGCAGTAAATACCATGTTTTATGTTATCCTGCACCAAACGATTGTTGTTTTGTCTACTTTGAGTTGCTGTGAGTAGAGGCCTACAACCTAGCAACATAAGCTGCATTTCCATTGGTCTTAAAATTGATCGAATTGAAATTACGAAAATAAATTTACTTACTTGAGAAGTTTTGAAAAAGCTCATGTTAAAAAAAATGTTTTTGCGTTAGATATTTTGGAAATGGATGCATTTCGCAAAAACAGTAACAGGAACAATTTATTCGCATTAGATGAGCCACAGTTTTCTTGGCAAAAATGACCAAGAAGACAATGACAGAAAGAAGTAGGAGGTTCTCACTTGTTTTGTTTCTGGATCATTTTTATTTACTTATCATTGCAATTCAGGCCTTTAGCTGTAAATTGTTTGTGTTGAGTTTGTCTGTTTTTTCTTGGGTTCTGCTCTTTAGTGTTAGTCTTTTCCTTTAATCACAACATAATTTCCTGTTCAGTTCACTCTGTTTCTTCTAGGTGCTTAAGCTAGATCTCAGCAGGTAATTTAGTAAAACTTGACACCAATTTTTGCTTATGAAAATGAAAATGGCACCAAAGTTGGAATTCAAATTCAGAAACTAGTCTTTTTGGTTGCAGGCACCAACTGTCTCCTTTTGTAATGAACAGAAATTTGCAGCCATTTTCTCGTATCTGGTTTCGGAGTCGTGCCTCCACCTCAGACATTTTAGATTTAACACGCGTCTCCTGGAACCTGCGTTCAAGTTACTAATTTCCAACGCTGTCTTGGCTCTGATTCAGCCAGCTCGCCCGCATCCACTCGCCCACTCACTCTAGAACTCAATGCTGTCTGACAGCGAGTACAAGAAAGCCCTCGATTATCTCTGCCAAGCTGTGAGAACCCGAGAATGCTGCCTGGCTCGCGTTTGGTGTCGGCTTCATTGGTCTTGCATGCCAGGCCTCAGTGGAGGTGAGTTCAATTCAAAATGAAGCAGGATCTCTAGCATGGGAGGTTAATAATTATTTTTTTTCCCCTTTGAGTTAATATTTCTTTGGCTTCTTGTTTCTTTGATTACCCTTCAGTTATCAGAAAGCTGAAAGTGCAGTATTAGGAAATGGGATCACAAGATTTTAACTGCATGAAGTTTGTAAAACTGTGAATAATATCTAAAGAAGTAGATTCCATCTATTTACAATAATTGGTAAATGGGTAGTATTTGTAGTTTTCCACATTGGCTTGTTTTTTAGTTTTGTTCAGATTAGGCAGGAGGTTTTCCAGTAGAGCGTCTACTACTTCAGTTCCAGCCTCAGCAATTACAGCTTTTTGATTTAAACTCCTGGAAATGTTTCTTTGGAGGGATTGCAAATGTGAAACCATGCCGAAAATGAAAGAAGGTTGTCATTCAAGTTCTGTAACATTTTATTGCCTGTGAATGTTTTGGTGTGGGTTTTCTCTAAATAATGTAGCAGCCAAGTAGAATCCCCCCATTGCTTCTCGCATGAAAAGGCTTTTGGAAGGACAGCATGTTTATGTTGGAAATCCAATTAAAGATTATGAAGGAAGGATTCATATCTTGGCTGCAAAACAAAGACATACGAGTCCCGGGTTGGGAGTAATCCATCAAAATGGAAATCTCATATGCATTAGCTCGATGCTTTAAATGAGAAAAGTTTCAATTCCAGAAGTTGAACGGAGGTTTTATTTTCCAGTTGGCGTCCAGAAGGCCACGGTGGAAATATGATTTCACATAAAAAGAGCAGCTTGAGCATGAGAAGCTCTAACATTACTGCCTCTGGGTCTCAAGATAACAATTTCACATGGAAAGAGTCAGATCATCACAAAGTCAACTGAACAGGGGATTCCTAATGAGATCTTCACCACAGCTGTCTCTCTTCTGTTTGACTGACTCCAGCTGGGACATAAACACAGCAAAGAGGCAAAAAGAGTGAGGGGAATCTCGAGAGTGGTCATTTTAGAAATGCATCTTGAGCTACAGTCATCTCATCGTCTTTCATAAGGCTACTTGTCTGACTGTGGAGTAACAGACTCAATGACCCGATCAGCTTGCATGCTAGATATAAATTAAATTAGTACAACTTTCAAAAGGATAAGTTAATGCTTATTATTGACCAATAAACTGGTACTTTAAGTTAGGCACAATATGCATACATCTGGAACGTAATCTGTTGCTATTTAGCTAACATCTGTAGGCAGTGCACATGGATAGTACAGGGCTTCACTTTTTTCCACATTTTGGTGTCACAGCCTTACTCCAAGTTGTATTAAATTGATTTCTCTCCTCAAAATTTTATGCACAAATACTCCATGTTTTTTTTTTTTTTCCAAATACATAAAAAAATAGAAAACCAAGAAATTCCATTTATCAAAGTATTCACAGCCTTTGGTAGCCTGGTCATTGTTCCTCTCAATTCTCATCTCCCTTCAGTGCTCCGTTTAGGAATCCTCCATTTGAAATTGATTTCTCGGGTTGAATTTTATCCTGACCAATCAGCAAATAGAAAGTTAAGTGGTGAACTGTGATGTCAATTTCCTGCTGTGTTTTCTATTTGTAGTCTCCTTGTAGTTTTAGCAGTGGAGGAAGTGAACAAAGGCATGACTGAGACCCAGGCCTTCTTGTCTAACATTAGTGTGCGATCTCACAAATGTTCTTTTGGATAGAAACATTTCCATAAACACCCTAAAACTTGTCACTCAAGTTCAAGTGCGTGTGAAGGCAGATGAGAGAACACTTTTGGCAATCCAGTGCATCTTCCAATTCCAAGATCGTATTGATCAAATGCAGTTCCTTTCATCCAAGTAAGCCGAGACATGACTGGTCAGAGTTGCAAAACAAGCTTTATGCCTACAGATATAGAATATTCACACAAAGATAACACTCCCTGCATATCACCTTTAATTTAACTAACACATTACATTTGATGTTATGGCAGCAATTATTACAAGCCCAGCTCCAGTTAGATGGTTTTTAAAAATGTTTTCCATGTACCCAAACATGTGATTCAAACAATCACGCATGCACACACATTGCTGAGACATTTTTGAACTTTGTGCTGCAGACATCTGTGCCAGCGTCATTCTGCCTCACTGATTGGATTCCCAATTACACGGTAGAGTAGCACTGCTCTGATGACTCCAAATCCGGGCCACACGGAACGAGTCAAACTCCAGAGCAGTGAAAAATGAATGATTCTTTGGAGAAACACGTGAAGCGCCACAGCTCCTGGCTTTCAAATTAGATTAGCGTGTAATCAAGGAGGAAGTGGGCCACGGCAGCCAGCTGTGCAGGAGCTCCAACTGCTCCCACAATGCAGCAGCGAAAGTTTCATGGGCTTTAAGAGTGAGGGTGGGATGCCGGCCGCATGACGCTTCCTGACAAAATTAATAAGTTCAGCTCAAGTCCGTGTGTCGGCTGGTCCTTGGGGATTTTGAAGACATATCTGTGAGCTGACAGTCATGAGTGAACTTTGGTGTTTTCCTGCTCCTTCAGGAGTCTTTCATTATTCAAATGAATTAAATTAAAAGAAAATGGAAGTTTTAAATCCCCCTGTGTGCTTTTAATGTAATTTTTCATGTGTTGCATAATTTAGAGTGGACTATAGATTTTTCTATGAAAGAAGTTTCTTCATAATCCTCACAAATATTGACTTTCACATCCTGCTGGGATTTTTCTGGAGGAGTTAAAGCCAAAGCCATGGTCTGTTATTGACTCATGGTTTTGTATTTTAAGGCGTTATTTAACCAGGAAGTAGAAATCTCCTGAGAATACAACAATGTTCTGGCCAAGAAATTCAGCTGTTGTCTGGATAGAGAAAGAATATGCCCTCAAGTACATAACACAATGTAACCTTGATTACATATTGAGATAATGTAAAACTGGGTATTTGCAACTAAAATGACTTTTTAATGTCTTAGCATTGTGGATCTTACGTTTAATGTGTTTGTAAATACATTTACTTTATTCATACTGATTCTGAAATCTCATTCTAAATGCATTGAATACAGAATTTACACTTCATATTTGCTTTAGATTGTAGATTAAGTATTGAATGTTGACAGATGTCAATCAATTCTTATGAACTGATGAAAAGTCTTCCTATTTAGATGCTTATTTTTGTTTAAAGAAAGATATTTAGAAACTTTATTTCAGACTCAAGGTCCAACCAAAAACAAGAAACAAAACAAAAAAACACACACATACATATCCATAGCTACAATTATTTAGAAATCAAATAAAATACAATAAAATGCAGTAACAGACAACTATACCAGTGTTTCCACATGTATGAATGGTATGTTGAGATCAATCTAAGGCAATAATAATTTTATTCAAACGATATATAAACTTAGATATCAGACTCCTAAGCACTGTCTGCAGAGTGCTTACTCCAGCACTCTCCATGCGGTTATGCTAATACTTCAGCCATGGTGCTAGAGCTAATCATCTATCAGCCAATCAGAGGAGACATCGGCGTCTTATTCAGGCGTTGGAGTGACAAGCCCCTTACAATTGAAAGCGGCAATGTATGCAGTATCTTTGGAAAATTTTAATCTGCGATTTTACAGAAGAGCGATGGATTCAACACGTTCAAATGACACAACTTTTTATAACTGCGATGCTGTGAGAGCTCTGGTGGACCCAGCTTCACCTTGTTTAAAATCTAAAAATAAACCATCTTTCCCCTAATACTTCCTGTCGTCTTCTTTGTCATCTCTGCCAGCAGTAACATCCGGTTGTTGGTGAATTGCGTGATGCACAGTTGAAAAACCACCTAATCCTACAACAAAACCTTTTTCTTGAAACGTGAGTTTCAAGAAAAATTGGTGTGTTTACATTGAGAAAATTTAATTTTGTAACTTCAGTTCGACTTCGCTCCATGTCAGGTGAATAGTTTCTCTGGGGGGGTTGCTGTGGCTTCCAGGAACCGATGCTGTTCTGGGTATTGAGTGCTGTCAGATATATGCCCTTTCAATTCCACATAAATCATTAGCACAAAAATCCACTGCACACACACTTGCTCTATTAACACACGCTACCTCACACACATCCACATTTACATCACCCGGAGGCCAATGGTCATAGAGCTTCATATTTCATTATGCTACTTTGATGCCAGAGTAACCCTGATTTATAAAAGTCAATCATGCAATTAGCGTCTATCAAAAGGTAACCTTGGCATAATTTTTAGCGGTAAAACATAAACCTACTTGCTTTGAATCCAAGTCAACATGTTCGATTTTCTAAGAGTGAAGTCGAACGAGTTCTGATTGCAGAACTAGTTTCCATTGCTCACATCTCTCTACGATGAGTTGTGATTATATCATCACCCAGCTGCTGTAAGCTGTACATTATCAAATTAGTGGGGAAAATGATGTGCATGTTATTGGTCTAATGGGGGTAGAAACTGTTCCAGTATACCCTCCAAACGAAGTCTGAGAGGTGTTGCTAACAAATCAGCAGGGAGAAAAATAAAACGGATTGCAGTGGTTTTATTTGGATAATGAAGTAACACTCCAGGAGCCGGGGTTGCGCATTTAACATGCAACAAAAGAGTATTCCTTGGTAACGCACTTTACTGAGAATAACAATTTTCCATCTTGTTGTCTCCAAGCAGCAAGTGAGTTTCTCTTTCACTACAGATCTATAATTCAAAGACAGAGACATGTCCATCCTAACGCGGCTTAATGAAGCTGTGAAACTGAGAATGAGTCATGATGCTGAAGCACTTTGCGCCTGTTTTAGCTCCGAGATGGACGTGTTGAATCAGATCCTTCACCACCCGAACAGCGACCTTGACATTTACAGGTGAACATGCATCAGAGTGCTCTCACAGTAAACAGAACCCACCGGATTGGTGAAAAGCAGACAGTTTATTTCTCATGAATAGATGCTAGTTTCTCTAGTACATGTGTTCCCAGTAATGCTGCCCTTGGACTGTTTCATTTAAACCAGGGGTGTCAAACTACTTTCAATTTGGTTCATATCAAGATCACAAAGGGCCAGTTGTGGCTGAATCTATTGACAAAAGTTGCGAAACTAACATTTTAAATTCAAAAAATATTTTTGCTGCTAAATTATTGAGTAAATAGACATAAAGGGTCAACAAAGATATATGTTGTTTTGAATTTGTCATTTAGATCATTGCACCATCATATTGATGCAAAGTTAAATTTTTGTTATTCAGCTTTCAAGTGTTTCAGGAACTCTTGAACATTCTTTTAAAAAGAATCCTGTGGACATGTGGACATCTGGACGTTTGCATTGGAGACGTCTTTGCTGCTGTGACTTGTTTAGCATTGAGATGTTAGTTTAGATCTGAATAGCTTCGCTGACAGGCTAACTCCTTTTAGCACAACTTGAAGACACCAGCAGTCTTTGCCCATTTTGAAGCACACAGTAATCCCCCAGGGCTGAGAGAAGCAGCTTCGTCATCCATCGTTCGTGCGTCAAATTTACGGGCGTACCAGAAACGAGCAAATACAAAGGTTCCCATCGGAACAATGTAAAGAAAAAATATACAATTTTTACTTTAAAAAATAATAAATCCTGGTCCTAATAATACTCAACATCTTTTCATGTTAATGAAATTTGTCACCATACTGAAAGAAACCGCTTTGCTTTGATTGATGAAATGATATTTAAGCACACAACTACTATCTTGAAGGTTCTTGTGGCGGATTGGCTTTGCCCTGAGTTCCACTCCTGATCTAAATCATCCTACTGTAGCTCTGGATTTATGTGTGTATGGATAGTTCTTACTATGGCCTGTGATAATCCTGCCATGTTACAGCAGAACCATGTGAAGAATGAATGATTTTCACTCTTCTTAATTTCAAGCCTTTTATTTCTTCATTTAAAGCTTTGTCATGTAAAAAGCTGCCGCAAATAGCAAGGTTAGCTATACTCATTAAATATAAAGTGCTGTGTCATTGCTGCTGAGATGAATTCTCTTTTGTCTTGCAGCAGAAGTCATGAGTAGATTTGTCTTCAACGAGAGCCAAGCCCATAATTCGTCTTTGGCAAATTTGCACTTTTATTGAGCTGTTACTGTTTGAAACCAGAATCCATTAGCTTTTGGTTGTCTTGATGTGGATTGAGATGGCATGGCTCTGGTCTGAAATCTTTGGAGTCTGAAGCAGTGGAGCTCAGGCTTCATTAAGGAGCCATCAGTTAAAAGGACAGGACAGAACACACTCCGCCCGGTAGATTCACATTCTGCTCGGTTCTGTGCTCAGTCTGCCGTTTCTCCCTCATCTCTTTCCATTTGGTACAGACGGCTTTGGTTTAGCTGTAGAACAAAAAAGGGAAAGGTTGTGCAACACTGACTATTCATCTGTCCCTTACAGATTCCTCCTTTCTTTACCGATTCTCTTTTGCTCTGATTTTCCACGTCATTCTCCAAGGTTCTGCAGATTCATCCCAGAGGAACAGCATTTCCTCTTTCTAAGACGCCTTCCTCTTTACCTCTTTCATCTCTTTATGATTTATGAATTCCAAGCAGCCCCTGTATTCTTTGGCATTCAGACGTTACTCATTCGTGAGCATTCATTTCGGTTCAGCATTTACATACTCCACTTGTCAGTGCTTGACAGTCGTGTTTGGAAAGAAGCAAATTAGGTTTGACTGGAAAAGACAAGTTGCAGAACAAAGACTCGACATCGCTGTTGCTGGCATTAAAGTAGCAGAAAACATTTAGCGTCTCGACTCGATACTTTTTTCTGTTTTGCTAATCGAGAACCGCTTAATGACGCTGCTTATTTGCTATCCATGATATTTTCTTATCTCCTTTATTGCTGCAGGACATTTTCCAGACTATTACTTTAATACCGTATATCTGTCAACCTTGTTGACTGACAGCTCAAAGCACAGCAGACTTCAGTTCTCCACCTCATTCTGAAATCTTTTCAGAGCTGCAAATCTTCTGTTTGACATTTACCTGCAGCTGTTTTTCAGCCCGTAGTTTGTGCACGAGGCAAATGTCACTTCCCAGTTAACAGAACACGAAACCACACGGGTTTCTAAGTCTGAAGTATTTGCTGATGCAGAAACAGGGGGAGCTGGCCACGTCAGTGCTATGAGAGTTTTATTTTTGTATTTTTTCATTTGAAGGGGTCACGGCCTGGCTGCATCAACCATCTTTGCTGCTTGCTTTCCCCAGACACAAGCTGTCTCCAGGACTTCCTCCTCCTACCTTCCTACTGTCAACCTCTTACTGTTGCAAGGGCAGCAGCACTCAGGCAGAGGATGAATCCTAGGCTCTAATTACACATTAAATCACTTTTAAGGCAGGTTTGATGTTTTCATTTTATGTTTTCAGCTCTATTGTTTGGTTGGTGCGGCTGGCATGCTGCAATACCTTCATTTAGCTGAAGTTTGAGAACTATTTTCAAACCTAGAACTAATATGTTCCCTGAATGTTGAGTCTTTTTTATTTGACTCAAATAAACAAATTGCTGACAGCGATGCTCAGGATGGTTCTGTCCAGCAGAACTTTGTGAATCTCCAGTGGTTTCATCATCATGAACATCTGAAGGTGTTTTAATGGCTTTCTGTTATGTATTTAATTATCTATATTTTTGATATCTTTAGTATCTCAACATGTTTGTGTGGTGCTCCTTTTTACTGTTGAGATTAGATTTTAATTTGTTATACTTTATAAAAAGTCTTAATAAATATCACTCAGAGCCGAAAAAGGTTTGGGTCATTTTATACAGTGTGTGCATTTCAAGTATGAATATAGAGTTTAAAGTAAACCCCTAAGCCTGTCGCAATGAACAATTAACCAATTTATCACATGTGAATATAAAATTAGCTTGATAATTTCCATTGTGATGATTAATACTTTTTCAAGGACATTTTGTTTGCAGAGACGCCGTGAAGTATTTTATTCATGGTTTTGTTTACAAGTGATTTTTCTCACCTTTTTACTTATTTATTATCTTCGGTCGTCGTGTTTCATTTTGGATAGTTAAAATATTTCGCAATTTCAGTGTTCTTAACAAAATTAATGTTTATTTGTTCTTTAGAGGCTGAAGTTGGATATTATATACCATTATAAATATATTATTGGAAAATGGTCTCAAAAAACATTATTGCGACATCATTTATCGCAATAATTATGGGGGAGAATTTGTTATCTAGCAAAGTTTGTAATCATGACAGGCCTAGTAATCATATTGTTTCTTGCTCTACATAGAAAAGGGGAAATAAAGCCAGATATCAGTGATATTGGCTTCACATAAGTAGATAGTTATTTGACCATTACGCTTGCCGTACATCCAATGCTCCAACTATATTCTTGAATGGTAAATGGACTGAACTTTCTAATCATTTTGACATCTCAAAGTGCTTCACACTAAAGTCACATTCACCTATTCACTCACAAACACACATTTATACACTTGAGGCAATTTGAGTTTAGGTGCCTTGCCCAAGGGCACATCGACATGCTGGAATCAAACTTACAACCTTCAGATCACAAACTACTCTACCCATAGAGCCCCAGTCGACCCTGAATGTCACTGGAAACCTCAACTCTGTGTTACTGAATAAAAAGAAGCAGGCAGGTTTCAGCCAGCTTCATGTTCATACTAGATGTTTTTGCATTAGTTTGATGTGGAATAGTTAGTGACTCAATCTGTTCTTTTTATCTTGAAATCAGTATAAAGTTATGTGCTCATCTTTTCTAAATTGAAGTGGTGACTCCCTTTCATACAGTATGTACTGCAGCAGATTGGTAAAAATACATCCATTTCTTATTTTGAAGGGGTTAGAGCTGTGCCCTTCAATGAGCGTTGACTTTAATATGATCTCTACAATTACTATTTGTCAGACAATAGAAACTGAATTCCAGTTATTTCTATGAAAATGATTCACATGAAGAAAAACTGTGATAAGAACAAAGCGATTTACACACAGAGTATAATTGACCTGTAAGTCCTCCACACCAATAGGAACTGAAACTGGAAAGGCATGAAAAAGCATGAAAAAAAATTATGTTCTGCATGTACAAATCATAAACTGGCACTGATGTTTGAATAAAAGAACTTCTACAAACGTTTTATAATCCAAAAGATTTTTCGCTTTTTCCCTAATTGAAATCTTCAGCAAATTGCATTTGCCTGAGACAAATAGGAATTCCTATTGAACAGAAATACAATGTTGTTACTGTTCCAACAGATGTGCTCTGTGTGCAAACATGGCCTCGGAGACTCCTTCCTTGTCTAGTCCAATAACTCGCCATGCAACGTACAGCTAACATTACTGGCGACAGCATAGGAGATTCTATTAGTGCTCACAAATGATGTTCATTATGGAGCGTGTTCTTACTCTGCCCTCAACAAATAATGAAGTTGCTTCCTGCGTGGGGGGCTGCAAATAGGTTGTCACGGGCAACGTGCATAACTAGGACAGAGATACCTATACTATGAAAATCTAAGCCAAAAGAATGACTTTAAGTCCCATCCATCCATCCATCCATCCATCCATCCATCCATCCATCCATCCATCCATCCATCCATCCATCCATCCATCCATCCATCCATCCATCCATCCATCCATCCATCCATTGTCTGACCACCCTTCTCCCTAACGGGGTCGGGAGTTGCTGGTGCCTATCTCCAGCTGCGTTCCGGGCGAGAGGCGGGGTACACCCTGGACAGGTCGCCAGTCTGTCGCAGGGCACTTTAAGTCCCCTTTACTCTATAAAAAATTATAGTTCACTGTTTTTTTTTCTATGCTTTTTAAGAATGTAATGTGTGTCAATTTTAGGAAGAAGTAGCAACAACATGATTATGGAGAGAATATTTTAAGCTGTCTCTAGCATTGTGTTGATCATGTCAACATGGTCAACACACTTAGCACAGTTAGCAGTTACGTGGCATGTAAACATGTACCTTGATAGCATAATGGGGTTGGAAAACGTATCACAATGTAACGTTTATTGAAAATAATTGATTCGTTTTTTGTTTTAAGTGTCTGCAATATTGCCAAACTGATCCTGTTTTATGCAGTTGATATTGATCATGTGTCTATTCCAATATATATTATTGATTTATTACCCAGTCCTACTTGATAGTTACCTTTCTTCTATAAATAAATTCTATTTACTTAGATTAAAATATCTTCTTCAACTGTTTGTTTTCTGAAGTTATTTCACCTCACTGATACCTAACAGTCTTCTTCCTGTGGTAACAACTTCCTCACAGAATGGCATTAATATGATGGCCCCACAAGGGTCAAATATAAAGCAACACCACAACAACATAAAAAATAATCTCAGGATAAAAGAGGCTGCATGATTTGTTTTGTAGGTTGTGCCTTTGATTTCTTTCCGGAAGGCTTCAGGCGGCTCTGTAAGCGAAGGTTTAAAATTAACCACATTCGTAATATTAAACACGCTGTAATCAGCATCAAATCGACTGTGCCAACCCGAACAGATTGGCAGGAAAAGAAGGAGAGGAGGGAACGGGGGGCGGATTGTACTTTTGCATTTCAGCCAAATTCGCCTTTGCTGTGTTTCAGGATCCTTCCGCTGGCTGTAGAGGCGGCCCAGACAGTAAAAATCAAGTGTTGCAGCATCCGATGAGTTTTAACAGCATGCTGGCTGTGATGTTTGTAGTTTTTTCTTCTTTTTTTACTGCTTCTATGGGCCTATAAATTCACCTTAGAAATCTTCCCCTGTCTGTTTGATCTCCATCCACAGGCAAACAGACGTGCCCTCCAGAGAAATTTGACTGTGGGGGATCCACCAACAAGTGTGTCTCGTTGTCATGGAGATGTGATGGGGAGAAAGACTGCGAGAATGGGGCGGATGAGGAGGACTGTGCATCTGGTGAGCTTTATAAAGTCGCCTTCCTAGAAGCAAATGACTTTTTCCATTTTTTTTTCCTGTTACAGCTGATCACATTTCAGGAGATATTCTGATAAATACTTTCAACATTCACGATTTACAAGCGCATAAATAGAGCAGATGAACTTTTAGATGTGAAAAGGTTTTATCCTCTTCGGTTTTATTATTTAGAGGTTCAACGCATTAAAACGGAGCGGGAAAGTCGCTGTACATTCTGACGGATACGAAGTGATTCCAGATTTAAGCTACCCGTGCTTGGCAGCAGAGTCGCTCTTTGATGTAAAATGATCTGCGGTGTGAAACATCAGATATGGGAGGCTTCCCGGTGTTACAAGGAGGATTTCTACAGTTCTTAAACTCTCCATGAAGCTCTTAGAGCCATCAAATATGAAGGCACCTTAGACACAGCCAATCATGTGACTCGCACGTATGGTAGCCCCCTCCCCCAAATCGCTTCGGGGACCATCCTTGGCCTACTTCTGAGGAGCCGTGAAGAATCTGCTCGCTTTCCTCTTCACGTCAGGGAAAATGTGATTGAGGCAATAAATCTGAACGTATTCTGAGTTGAAAGCTCAGGAAATGACACATTTTTAAGAAACATCTCCAAAATGTCCCAATATGCTTCGTGTCGCGCGAATTTTCATCAAAGCAAGAAACTGCGTATGATGGAATCCGTGTGAAAGTCAGAAAATGTACATTAAAAACATATCTTCTATTTAAACTCATCTGATTAAAGATGGCTTTGCTTATTGTATAACAGTGATTAGGTTTGTCGCAATAGGCAATAAATAAAATAAACGTGATAAATTATTCCGAGGTCAATAATTTCCATTTGCATGATTTTTCATTTTTCTCTTTTCTCTGTTTCTACTGAAAACTAGATGACAAAGTCATCAGTTCAGTCTTAAATAGCCTCTTTTTTTAAGGGAATTTTTTAAAACAACTAAATAATTAATTTTATTAATTTTATTTATTCTGTTGTTTTGTTGATTTATTTTAGATATGTAAAATGTCTTCCAGTTCCAGTATTAAAAGTTTATAAGTTTTGTTTTAAACACCTCCCTCGCAGGTTCGAGTCCCAGCCTGATGACGTTTGCTGCATGACTTCCTCTTCTCTCATTACCCACTTTCCTGTCTTACCGCTCTCAATCAAAAAAAGAAACCTCCCTCTCCATCCATTTCTACTCCTGTGACGAGGCAACATACGAGCGGCTAGCACAGCCTAACGACGCAAAACAAGAAAGTTGAAAACTTTTTAGCTTTGTAACATTAACGTTGATAATGTGATTATCCTTGTGTACTCGTTCTGGAGCAGCTGTTTGCAACTCAATTGACTTTCAGTCCAGCACCTGTTTAGCTTACATGTCTTTTCACTGCGCTGCTCATTGAGCCCCAGTCTAGTCTGGACTAATCCTGCTCTCATTCTAATGTCGGTATTGATGTGGCACCCTTAAACCTCTCAGCAGTGACACGGGGCGACAGGCAGCAGGATGTCGTCCACCCGGCCAGAGACCCGAATCTACGCAGGGACAAATGGTGCCAAGCGTGACCCGCTGAGAGAGAGAGGCTGGCTGTAGCATTAGCAAGGAATGGGGATGATAGCATCACAAATTAGACCTATTAAATGCTCCTCAGAGCAGTTTATCCGAAGAGTGACTAGGCTCAGTACCAGCCTGAAAGAGAATGTCTGAAACAAGGATTAGAAGCTTTTAACTGTGTCTGTAGATCAAATCTGTAGCTGCAAGGCATTGATTTTGTTTTTCCCTGCTGTGTTTGCCCTCCAGTTCGGTGATCTGAAAAAATGTCAAATTCCAACAGCCGTACACATCAAAAGTCAGAAGGTAGTTCTAACTTAGCTGTCATACAATAAAAATACGACAAATAAACAAACGTTAAACCAAGGCTTCAGATGAAACCAAACTTTTGTTTTCTTTTGTGATCGCGACGAGTGTTCTTCACTGCTTCATGTGATGCAGAAAAGCTTTCCAAAAGTTGCACAGCCGTTCAACTGATATAAACTTTTGTGTTAACGGTCTAAGCTCAGACTCAGAAGCAGAAATTGTTATGGACACACGGAAAAGTCTGTAAAAAACATCATGGAGAAATTCCAGAAAGCATGAACCGAGACGTGAAGACAGCTTTGTTTGATGGATCTCGAAGCCTCCTCGAGTTGTGAATTTGTTTTTTTGTTTAATTAAGAACCGAAAACCGAGTGGTGTTAAATAGGACTGCTTTTTAGTTTTCTTTCTTAACGTAATTTTGCCTGCAGAGAGTTCATAAATCTTTTGTTATTGTTGTTGTTGTTTTGTTTAATTTGGATATTTAAAACTTTTTCCAGTTCGAGCATTAACTGTTCCTTAGAAATTAATTTTCTTATTTTTTTTTTATCTTTGTACTTGCATCAATATGCATTATCCATTATCACCATATATAGTTAAAAATGGTTTATCGCAATCATTTCTGGGATGATTTGTATTTGTCATTGTGACAGACCCAGTCTCCTGGTGGAAGGGCTAAAAGGCAGCAGCAGCAGCAATCTGACACATTGTGCAGGATGATTCAGAAAGCTTAAGCAGACCATTCAAATTGGTTCATGCGTTCTGTGGCGTGGATGGGAGATCATGTGTGAAGTCAACTCTCTGCCTAAATGAGCTCGCAGCCGTCGCCTCATTTCACGTCATTTTCATTAAAGTAAAATTGTCATTTGTTCCACCAGAATCTTAATTTCCAACCAGAGTTACGCTCCCATGCGGCCACGGCACCCCTGCTGCTCAAAACAACGACATAGAGCCTCTACTATCATGTTTTGCAGCACGTTGAAAATTATTTAAGAGACAGATATCAGTTTTTGCCAAGAGGATTACGAGTCGTTAGGATCTCTTCAGTGTTTTCTTTTACAATCAGATACAAAAATATGCCTTTACATTACATTAAGTGTTTTATCTATCAAAATGTTCTTTCAAATCAACTTCATCTGTTCTTCTGGAAAACTGGTAATAGTGAAGGGCTATTTTTAGATATTGCCTACATTAATAAAAAAGCAATAAGAGTATAATATTCATTAAGATAAGGGAGGGCAGTAATCTTTATCAGGTGGATTTTTTTCTTTTTATTAAATTTCATTTAAGTTTTTTGTTTTGCTTTTTTTTTTTTTACTATGATTTTAAAGAAGAAGGTAAACATTATCCATCTATATTTAGTGGTTTGCAACAATATTTTTTGAAGAACATGGTTGTAGAATATTAGAGCCCGTGCCCTAAAACATTAAAATGTAAAGCGGATTAATTTTCTGAATTCAAGAAAATTATTTGGTTTCTTAGTTTTGTAAAGAAACGACTGCTACGTGTTCCTTTACAATATCAATGCTCTTCCTTTTTATTTCACATATGTAAGTTTCACTTACTGTTCAAAATATTTGCTCAGTCATCTAAATCATTAAACATGCCCATTCTCAGACTTTAGATCCAATCCCTCTTTGGGTATGGATCTAAAGAGGGATCCATTCAAAAAACATTTTTGGATGTTAATACAGTGACCAGGCAGTAAGAGTGCAAAATCTCACACACTTACAAATTATTCACCAATAATTTCCATAAAAAAAAATGCTTCGCTGACGTAATGCAAACACAAAAAAAACAATAGCAATTAAAACAAACACATATTTGTCACTGAGGCACAGATTTCTGCAAGCATAAAATATCACAGTAGATTTCCTCCTATAATAGAGAATACTCTGAGCAAAATACATTCAGCTCAATGGAATTTGAACATTAATACGTTTGCATGCAGATTCTCGTCTGAATGTTTGCAAACTGTCGCAGATTCTCACCCCTCTTTATTCTCTATTAATATCAGATTGTGTGTAGAAGAGGCTGTATGTATTGTGTAGGTATGAATCTGCAGATTTCATGCATTTACCCTGCATGCACTCTGCTGTATAAACTATAAGTGATTTTTCTGTTTATTTAAGTGATGTAGGGAAAAAAAATGTACAAAAAGCAACCAAGGACTTATACCTATTTTTTTTCTTTTTTTGCACTTGAGTTCCCTGTTCAAAACTCTTGGTGTAATGAATAGTTTAAAACCGTAATGCCCAAGGCTATTCTTTTTCACGGTTCCACCCTAGAAATATATTTAACTTCAATCAATAAACCCACCACTACTGTAAACTCCAAAGCATTGAAATACTTCAGAGAACTCTGACATACATTGAATTTCACTATTTGTTTCATAAGAACCGAGTGAAGGCGAGATTCAAATCTATTATATTTACCCAAATAGAAATGAGACGTGGGTCCATTACCTCCGTTGTAGTTATAATTACAAAAACAAAACACAGTACATGGTTGATTCGCTAGTAAATTACATTAACCCGCAGTTCCTGGTTGATTTTGAGACGTTTAATGCTTTCTGTCACTTGCTTTGTCTAAAATGGCAGAAGAATTTTGATTTCCTCTAAGTTTCTGCTTAGCTGTTGTCCCAACAGCTAAGCAACCTGAACAGATCGGCAGGAAAAGAAGGAGAGGAGGGAACGGGGACGGATTACTTTTGCATTTCAGCTAAATTCGCCTTTGCTGTGTTTGAGTTTCTTCCAATTTAAGGCTGGAAGAAAACAAATAGATATTGAGAAGCAAAATTAGGCATTTATAAGTCAACATCAGGACTTAAAAGTGAATTCTGTGATGCACAGGAAGCCAAAGGAGCGAGGACGGAATGGGTAAGATCTGCTCATGCATGTCTGTGCCAGCTAAAAGCCAGGCAGTGAGATGGTGGACAAGCTGAAGATGCGTAAAGCGTGAAGTTCATCACAGTAGTTGAAAGGTGATATTTCCTCAAGGTTGTCTCAACAAAACTGGCTTAAGCTTTACTGTTTTCCTTAACTGGAAGAAAAACAGCTGATTTAAATTCAGAGTCAATAATTATCTTGACACTATTTGATGGGTGTGGTTTACGATTAGCTAAAAGAAAAAACTGTACAGCCATCCAAGCCTCAATATCATCAAGACTGATTTTGTGAACTGAAAGTCATTCAAGTACAAGTTCTTATTTCATTAATGGGGTCTGTTTGCTCTGAATGCAGATGTAGTTACGATTTATTTAATTCAATCCAACAATTAAGTCATCGGCGGACTGAGCTGGCTTTCGCTGTCCTCCGCCATCATCGACATTAATCAGCAGCGGTTAGGTTTAAAGATGGCGGATTGAATGATGTTTTCCTATTAAATAAATATGAGATTCTTTCTACAGAACAAAGCTGCCATGCACATAGGAAATAGTCTCTGTAAAGTATTGTTGAACAGTGTGTGAAACTTTTGTTTAATCCGCCTTTCCTTCGCTATGGCAACACAGACTGAGAAACTGTATGCTCCTGCACAGCAGACTTTATGACTGTAGGGGGACATTGAGCTCCAGATTTACTGTGACATTGTATATAGTGGCTATAAAATCTACTCACCCCCTTGAATGTTTTACCCTTTTATTGCTTTTATAAATAAATCATGATTAACAAAATGCGACTATATTTCACAAAAAAAAAAAAAAATCTCCCCTGCCTGGCTAATAAAAAACAATTTCATGTCGAAATGAAAACTGATTTCTGCAAAACAGTGACAACTAAATAAAAATATGACGTGCCAAAATCAGCGATTGTATAAATATTCGCTTCCTTCAAAGTTGGTTTTTATTAGATGCAGCTGTGTGGGTAGGCATCAATCAGACTCGCAGACTTGGACACTGCAGTTTTACTTGATTTAACACAATTCAGCCTGATTTGCTTCATCAGAAACTTTATCTGGCTTTCTGTTTTGTGCATGTGTCCTTCCTGGACAAATACATCTTCAGCTACGTCCTTATCAATAATAGTAATGGCCTTCAACATATCACACCAGCCCTGTCTACTCTCTTTTTAATCCAACTTGCCTAGGAAGGCTGGTTCGTTTGTGGAGTTGTGAAACCGTAAAGGAACTCTAATGCGGACAAATACAATATTAACAAACACAACAGTTTACTGGACTGTCAGGTGTGAAAACATCATTTCAAGTGTTGATTGATGAGAAAATGTCAGTGTCATTAGACGAAGGGAAGTTATACGCAGAATACGCAGTATTGAGAAATGTGTAGGTGCTTTACATATTTTTTTTAACCACCGCATTACAACTTTCTTTTTTCTTCAACTGTTTTTATTTCCCTGAATAAAAAGAAGATCTCTCTCTCTTTCTTTCAAACCTCACACAGCTGGAACCCACAGTGAGCTTCAGCACATTCTGCTAGAGGAAAACTAGGCATCCTGCTAATTGAAAAATCCACATTTTGAATTATACATATAATTGATAATACCTTTCCCCGATGACAACTTTCAGGGTCAGCCTCACATTGAGCAGCAGAAAATCCATGTGAAAGTTGAGCGCCTTCAACTTTCAGTGATGAGGAGCTTAATGTTAACCTGGACTTTTATCTTTGAGCACGTCTGCCTCCAGGGAACTCCACATCAGGATTTGTGTGTTTGCATTTGCAGTTCATGTCTGGTTGGGTTTAGTTCCTGCTGTGTGGTTACCCTTTAATCTCTTTTTCATTATTGATGCTTCTCATGTCGTGCAATGCATATTTTTACAAGCAGAATGTGTAATATCCACGTCCTGTGATGAGTGAAACTGATCTTTTTAGTTCTGTTCATCCTCTGAAGCAGTGGACCTTTTTATTTGACTGAAGGTTTTACAAATTTCTTTTTTATAAATTGGAATCTGGGGAGGCTTTCGTTTTCTGGTGATGGATGGATATTTGTCTTGAATCCTCTGTTCTCACCATTTAGCAGAAAGCCAATTAACAGGCGTAGGTTATGTGTGTGAAGTAAAAAAAATTAATTAAGTCTTTTAATAATAAAAAATATAATTTATTTTTTACTTTATCTGTCCATCCTCACTCTAACGCACAAACACCCTCAGTTCACTCTCATCACTTGTCGCTGTAGTGCAGGCAGAGCAGCCTGTCTTCCTTTTGCTCTTCGTCTGAACCACTGGTTGCCGCTGGCAACATTCGTCCGTCGTTTATGCAGCCAAGTTTAGGAAAGTGCTAAGCTTTCAACTTCTGACTAGTGTTGGTCACAAAAAATGTTTTCCCCTTTTGGGATGAAAAAGAGAGAGAACAGAAAACGCTGATCAAGCAGTTTAAGTTCTCTATGATTTGTTTTTAATTCCTTCGCACCAGTGTGTGCTTTCTGTGTCATGTTGTAATGCATTGTAGCTGGCAGAAAAACGTCTGTCATTCGTAACGGTTTTATCACATCGGCCAACTTGCCCGAATTATTTCCGTTTCATGCCAGTGACAACTTTTGATTGATAAAACAAAACTGAGAATAAGAATCTAGTCCAAGTTTGAATAATGTAGGTATTTCAGTTTTTTGCACATTTTAATTTATTTTGTGAAATTTAATATTTGGAGCTTTACATCATGTTATGATTTTTTTTTGTTCTTTGTTTGAGAAATCCTTGAGTCTCCCATGGCAACCAATCAACTGTGCAAAACGTTTGGGTGGACCTAGCTCCGCCTTCCAGGCGCAACTCCTCCTCCTTCTGAAGGTGGAGTCTCAGATTGAGCAGTAATTTTTAAAGAAACTTAGAAAGGCTAATTAGAGAGGTAATTTCAAGGCATTGAATTACAAAGTCAGATTTCTTTAAAGTCATTTGCTATATATTTTTCAGAACGGCTGAAGCTAATTACTTGATTGTGCTACATGATGTCACTGATGGTACTGGGAAAATGTACAATACCGCCTTTCACAGCTTTATAGGGCTATTTAAGTGTGACATTATTAGAATACAAAACAAACGGTAAGAACTACAGATCTAGAATATATTGTTATCAACATCGGTATCCGCAGATGTTAGCAATTATATGACACATATGTCCGATAAGGAAAGTGGGCGAATGTTAACAACCCAAGTTTATTTTCATCCGGTTGTCGTTTGTGTTTCAGGAAAAAAAGGGAAGAAAGTTTTTTGTTTGGTCATGTAATGGTTATATCAGACATTGATATCGGCCCAAATTTTCATATCCTCAACTTCACATCCAACTTGTTTTCTGGGTTTTGATTTATTCATGTCAGTTAAAACTCGCTGACTTGTGTGGCATCGTCAGCAGATGGTCTGTGGGATCGAACCTCCTCAGAAGTCTTTAAGTACATTTACTCATCTCTCCAGAGGAAAACAGAGTGCCTCTCTGGTGTAATTCGGCCACTCGCGCACCGCTAATGCTCTCGCCCCTCGTGTAATAATGCACATGTTTATTGAAGCTCTTTAATTATTTAGCTCCAAATTAGGATACAGAGTGTGTTGAGGCGAAACCGGGCCACTGGTTTGAAATCCACTTCAGAACCAGCTGCGTTTATTAATATTAATGAAAAATCACCCATTTACTGAGCTGAAACTACAACACATGTTTTCATGAACCACCCGTCTTGGGTCCAATATGGTACCAGTCAGATAATTAAGTCTGGAGATTTATTAGAAAAAAGTAGATGATGGACATAACAGCAAGTAACCATGATGCTTGTTTCTTTCTCTTTTTAAGGGATGAACTCAATTTGAGTCTATTGAAGGACATCATCAGGGGAACGGAGCACAATTATGTACTCTGCAGCCTCTGATCAGTTTTAGATTAGGCTCCTTCACATGTAGCTGCTTCCTCAATCTGTACTTGTTAGACATGATGTGTAAGATTTGCAGTTTGGCCCTACGGAAACTACAGCGCCGCATTACAGCTGATAATATGAGGTAAAAACACCAATCCTTTCCTGTAACCAGCTGGAACAACTAAAGCTTTGAGGTGTGAAGCTCCTGAACTCCCCATGGTTTGTATAAATATGAAATTCCTTTTTCTGCTGCTGACCTCTGTGCAGCTTGTAGGCTCTCAGTGGGGGCCCTCGCTTTCCACCCCGAGTGCTGTTTAGCGAGATAAAACGTGACTCGAACAAGACTGGAAAAGGCAGCAAGAGAGAGAGAGGGGAAAAAAAAGTGGAGAAATATAGATTCTTTTTGGTAAGTGTAAAATTAGTGGGACACATGGAAAGTCAATCACCTAGACGCCATGCAAGTGCACACTCACTCATACTTAAGGGCACATTCTGGACACAAACTGCTTGACTTTTACTGTCGGCTCAGGGCTACAGAGAGATATTTGCAAAAACAAGCCACCAGACACACACAATAAAAGCCTTACAGCCTGAGTAGTTAGCCACTCTTCCATGAAACAAAATTAGCTCATTTGCACTATCACTACCTGAAAGCAAAACAAAAACATTGTTTAAGTCAGGGCTTAGGATTTTTCATAATTGTTTTAATTTTATTTTGTTGTGATGTTTTTTTTTTTTGCCTAATGTAGTTAGTTTCAATGGAGTGGGTTTAACAGTTTGCTAGCTAGGTGCTGGTTTGACAGCTAAATATTAGCATTACAAATGTGCGCAAAACTTTAATATTCTGCTAAAGTCAAAAAACACAAATTTACAGTTGCTGTGTTTCCATCAAAGAAAAAAAACGATTAAATCACACGTGTGTAAGTTTGTTCACATGAGAAGTCATTGAAAAAAAAAAAAACGTCCCACGTCATCCTCCTCCTACCACTTCCTGTCGTCTTCTTCGTTTTTTCCATCAGTGGTAACATCCGGTTGCTTGCCATGTGCCTAGAGCGATGCAAAAAAAGTGTTTCCATTTCAGTTTTGCAACATGTACTAATGTTAGTACAGCTGAAAGAAAAATGAAACTCTCCCAATGAAATTAGAACTTTTAATACAAACTGAGTATTTTTCAGGGAAAAAACTTACTTCAAGGCAGATACAACAAAAAAATACTCTGGCTCTTTTTATAGTCTGTGCAAAAAAAAAAAAAAAACAAAGCTGGAAAATGAAAGCCCTCTTTACATAAGAAGATGTTCACAGAGAGGTACCCTGCCATAGATTGATCAGAGAGGAGAAGGATTGGCTTCTGGCAGAAGGAGCTGCATTATCACCGACTCCCCCGGAGAGGAAACCTCTCCACATTTTCTTGTGATTACTGCTCTCATCCTCTCCAGCTTTATTTTAGTCAGATATGCTCTGCTTCTGTGGCCTGCTGCTTAAAGTTAATTCACATTATCATGTCTCTGCTTTTAATTTCTATAATACTCCTTCAGTTTTGCTTAATGCCGGGAAAAGTTTTTAACATCATTGGACAAAGTTCAGTTCAGATTTTAAAAACCTAAGATATT
Organism: Poeciliopsis turneri; assembly: GCA_922788865.1. NCBI lineage: Eukaryota > Metazoa > Chordata > Actinopteri > Cyprinodontiformes > Poeciliidae > Poeciliopsis > Poeciliopsis turneri. The sequence goes on from CAKLNU010000612.1 coordinate 104,567, forward strand.
TGTTACTTCTGCCTGTAGATGCCAAAGCGTGTCCCAGCGCAGAGTTCATGTGTGCCAACCGTAAATGCCTCGCCGCGGTCTACGTGTGCGACGGCGACGACGACTGCGGAGACGGCAGCGACGAGCTCAAGTGTGCGGCGCCGCAGACCTGCGGGCCCAACCACTTCCGCTGCAACACGTCGGAGTGCGTGCCGCTGATGTGGAGCTGCGATGGAGACCCCGACTGCTCGGACGGCTCCGACGAAAGCCCAGAACGCTGCGGCGACGGCGCTCCCTACCTGCCCAACCGCAGAACCAACTGCACCGCCGACGAGTTCCGCTGTGCCAACGGGGAGTGTATTCGCCTGACGTGGAAATGCGACGGAGATCCAGATTGCAAGGACAAGTCCGACGAGTCAGACTGCCGTGAGTACCTGGCTTCATTAACCCTGAGAGGTTTCCAGTTTTACATTATGTCAACTTGTAAACAGTTTTCTTTCCTCTGCAAACCAAGATTGTCCTCAGATTCTAAAGCAACCTGATACATAGTGACAGGTCTTTCTGTTGGCATGAAAATATATTTTTACACTTTATAATAAACTCAGTAGGTCAGTTTTCATGACGTTTTTATGTGGCTTTAATTAGGGGTGGGCATTAACTGCATCGATTATCATTTGTTATGGAAAATATATCACAGTAAGAATTATCATTTATTGTAATAGAAAAAAAGCACTGTATGATTTCAAAAAAAATTTTTTCTCTATTTTCTTTGTTTGTTCAAACCACATCATTAAAAATATCAATATATTTTAAAATATGATTAAAGGCAGTTATAGTGTGCTGTTTAGTGATGAAAATACCACTTTTTTAAGTGGGATTTTTTTAAGTCTATTTAGAATGGGAATATTTTTCAAAAACAATAATTGCTAAGAATGCATACAGTATTCCACAAGATCAACTGTTTTATCATAATCTTTACAGTTACCACTATAGTACCACAAAATATTGCAATAAGATTATAAGTCCACATTGCCCACTCTTAGTATTAATGAAAACTGCCCTGAGAACAACATACACTATAATATAGACATTTATTAGAGGTTTTGAAAGAAGGTGTGCACACCTTTAAGAGCCTGCACATGTGATTTTATCCAAGTTTATTAACATTTAGAGCCTCTCTTAAGCATACTGCTTTGGTTAGAATTTCTTCTGTTTTTACCTTAGCACATTACCATTTGAGTTTCTTCGACGTAGAATGAATTTCTAGTGTCTGTGCACAAACAGCTCCTGTAGCGTGAAACGGTGTGAGCATTAGAGTCCACAACTCCCACCGTCCAACTCTGCAGCAGCTTTTTCTAAACTGCAGGACAGAAACTTGACAGAGCAGAACCCTCTTATCTCAAAGTTTTTCTGTAGCCGCAGTCCGAACACACACACAGGGTTTATACACGCTGCTTCTGAAGGAGAGCGATTCTGTCGTACAGATGATAGCACCAGAGCTCATTGCTCTAAAACTCTTTTGCTCAGCGAGATACAGCTACGTTTGAAGCAGTCGCACACAAAGAAGGATTTGATTAGCAGCAGATCAATTAACTGGAGAGTGTGATGTCGTGTGTGTGTCGCATACACAAGCACACACCAAAACAAGTACATTATCAGCTGAGCATGCTCATTTATGAATGATAGCTTGCTATGGAATTAATATATTAACCATTTTATTGCTTTAGGTTAATGCGTGACCACAGCTAAATCCTAACTGCTACTCTCTTCATGAAAAAAAAAGAAGATTTTACAGCGTAAGAAGCCCTGTGGAAATCCTTTAATCTCTTGCAATAACCATTTAGCTGTGGGAAACGCCTGGGTGGACTTAGCCCCGCCTTCAAAGACAAAGCTCCTCCTCTGAGCTACAGCTTTCCAGCTTCCCAACTTCCGCCTCACAGAGCAGCTCCTCCAGACTAGTCAGCAGCAATTAGCAAACACCTTGTAATAGCAGCTAATTGTCAGTGTAACGCTTGATAAAAACGTTGTTAAATTATTAAGGAAAAGTGATGTAATGACTTCCTGAAGGGAGTCTTTCATAAAGAGCAGGAGATTTTAAAGAGATAGAGGCCCAATTTTAAGTTGTTGAACCAGAGTATGAAATTTCATATTTGATGTATACGGCACTTTTATAACAACTGAAGTTAACATAGTTGCTTGCTTGTGCTATAAAATGACCCTAAGTGCCTGGAAAACACATAATCCTGTCCCTTTAAATTTGTCTTCGATATTCCTGGTAAATAACAGTGAGTGGATGAAATTATGGAGCTTTTATTTTTTTGCAGCAGGGATCCCATCACCCAAAGCTCTCACCAATCCAAAGTGTGAAACTCAGACATGTCCTTCTACTCGTTACGGAGATGTGCAGCGAGCTTGTCTGAAAAACTGTCATGGTGTGTGGTGTCGTCTTAGCAGCGTTAGCAAAAGACGGAGGTGCTCAGGTTCAAATGAGGAACACATTTCTGGTACACTCACTTTCAGGATCTACTTAAGAAATTATTTGTCAGAAAAATGTTATTTTCTACAGAAATATTTCAGATTAGAGACACTGATCAATATGTTTCCCCTGATATTACTTTTTTAATGTCAGGGATCTGTATGAAACATCATTTATTTACAGATCTCCACTCTGATATTGACGTGTCACCACAGCACAACACAGATCTGCTGTGTACGTCTGCGTTGAGGCGTCACCATAGACATTCCCTCTGTCCTGGTCTCATCTTATCTCATGACAACACTAAATCACATCCCAAGAGTCATATATATTGCTTTTTAATGGGGTTCAGAGGGGAGTTCTGCTGTTGATAAGAAACCGCTCTGGTCTTTGGATAATAATGAATTTTGGTTTGGCCTCATCCTGCATCCCTCTTTTGGCCTTCTACATTAAAATTCATTCATCACACGACCCTGGGTTGACATTTTCTGGGCTGCATCATACTCTGAATGAAATTGGCATACCTGAAGTATGTAATTACTCAATTCTGCAGATTTTTGTGCATATTTTCTGGCGATTATCCTTTCAAATTAACTTATTGACACAGTCTCAGAAGCCAAGAGAAAAGGCAAACCAGTAATGGGTAAAATGTAAGAAAAAGGATTTGATCCATCAATGTCAGAACATGAATCACATTTTGTTTTTATATGTGTATACATTGTTTTCTCTCTCTCCTTTTCTAACAGCTCTGCTGACATGTCGACCTGATGAGTTTCAGTGCGGTGATGGTTCCTGTATCCATGGTACCAAACAGTGCAACAAGGTCCACGACTGTCCTGACCACAGCGACGAGTCCGGCTGTGTCAACGGTGGGTCTCTGAGGCTGGATAAATCACTGCTTCATTTACACCAAGTGGATGGTTACATCGCCGTTACCTGGGAAACGCACAGCACCAGGAAACGCTACATAAAGAGGGGAAGTTGACGGAGCCAGTTTGATACCAGGACAATGTTCAGCTTCGGACAACTTTAAACTAGCTCACAATGCCCTGAGAAAAAAGCTAGCTCACAGCTAGCCGAGGTGCTATATCTAGCAAAAATTATACTTGTAAATTAGTATGATCAGTATTATCGAGTGTACTGAGATATTTGCACTAGAAACAAATGACAAAGATTTTGTGTTTTTTTTTTTTTTTTGCAATGTAGCCTTTTTAATCACTTCAAAAATGCAAGATGTATAGTCTAGGCATTTTTCAGCTGGTCTTAAAATTTTGATCAGAAGTGTAAGCATGCTCTCACAAAGCAAAAATCATCCAGATAGTATTTGTGAATTAACTTATAGCAACTGAACATTCATTCATAACAAGGAAGGAGTTTTTTTTTCATACCTTGCTGAAGAGTTCAGGATCTTAAAATGTGCCAAGATTATTGCTGTAAAAATGGGCATAAAAATCTCATCAGTACGTGACCTTATTGCCAATAAACTAGTGATTAAAAATAATGAGGACAGTACTGATCAAAGTGACAATGTCACAATTAGTTGCAATTTCTGCCTGCTGGAAATGGAACAAGATTGAGTTTATTAGTCCCAAGGTTCCTCTGTACTGTCTGAATCAGAGGAAATTCATTATCACAGGTGTAAATATATCTTACTATCACAAACCACAAAGGGTTACTATAGATACAAACAAACAGAGCTGCTGCTGATGGTACACAGTTATTGTACTACTTGGACAAATGCTGCCAAATCTCACCGGAAACTTAAAAGAGCAACAGGCAAACCTGATTGATTTGCAGCGCAGCAGAGCCACTCCAGAAAGCACAGCTGTGCTGCCGGGTCCATGAGATTTTTACAGTGAGCTGCCACCTTGTTGAGTAGGTGGATACATTCAGTCTTTTGCTTTCAGCTCTCTAATTAAAAGCTCAGTGCAGCAGCCCTTTGTTCCATTATCTAAAATAAACGCAGTTCCCCAGAAATGCAGAAAACATCCGTTGTTTGGTTTAAATTCATCCCAGCAGGTTCTACTAAATGCAGGAACAAATGATTTATTATGAATCTGTGAGGCTGACATCAGTTGGATAAAACAAGACAGAATTACCTTGGGTGCAGTTTGACAGACCATTTACAGCTATATCGTAAGTCCAGCTACGCAGAGGTGACGAAAGTGTGAAGACTACAAACCAAGATGAAGAAGCTGTTAAAGGTGTTGTAATGATGACAGTAAGTTATGTGGTATATGGACGCTGTGTAAACCAGTCTCCTTAGTTCATCTTCTCAGGAATTATTTATCAGCTTCCTGCAAACTAAGAGGGCAGGGAAAGTGAAATTCACAAGAGGAGGTGAGAAAGATGAAAAAGTAACCTTAAATTTTTAATATTGTAAATTTTTTGTGTAGCTGCACGCAAACTTGAGTTGGAAAAATTATTTTCATGTTTACTTATTTAATGTTTTTTTTTTTCCAAGTACATGGACCTGTTTTTACTGTCTCAAACAAAACATTAATATTTTAAACGTGTGATTTACAGAAGCTGTTGTCTATTTTTTTTTTTGTTTGTTTCTGCTGCAGCCACAAAATGCGAAGGGCCCCTGAAGTTTCAGTGTAAGAACGGAGAGTGTATCGACAGCTCCAAGGTGTGCGACTCTGTCAAGGACTGCAAGGACCGCTCGGATGAGCCTAAAAAAGAGTGTGGTAAGACGTTGTTGTTGATGTCAGAGATTGATTGTGTGAACTTTTATTTTTTCTGTCTTTCATAAAATATAATGAAATAAAACAAAAGGCTTGTTCCAAATGATACCGATTCATGAGTGAGCACACACTGGGTGTAGAATTAGTGTTTCTTCATACAAGACATTTCATTTGCACACATTTAATAACAGAGTGCTTATTAAATGACTCCTTTAGGTATTTATTTTACCTTTTCAGTTGCTTACAATCATGGCAGCATCTCATTAAATTTTTGTGTTTAGAAGATGAAGGAGGTTTGACGTTTAGAGCAGCCATCACAACAACTAAAAGAGGGATTTAAGTGACTTTGTACGTGGCATGGTTGATGGTATTTTACAGTATTGTTGAGACTTCTGATCTGAGACTTTTTTTTGCTCGACATTCTTGGATTTAAAGAGAGAAAAAGAGGAAGATATCCTACAAGAGCTGAGGTGTTGACACAGATGTCTTGTTGATGTCAGAAATCTTAGGAAAATAACTTTTTAGAGTTGGTGGCTTTCTATGTTCTCAAAGGACAACTCATTATAACCAACATTTGCAGAATACCTCCTATAGACAGTCACATTCCAGGAAGAGTGCAGCTGCACAGGAAGAGTGCAGCTGCACTGTGCAAAGAAGCGATTCTTTGCACAGATGACTTGAATCTTGAAGGAGATGAGCTACAGCAGCAGAACACCACACTGAGAGCCAAGCTAGTCATATAATGACTGGAAACTGAGTCTACACTTCACACAAGGACACCAACGTTAGAACGTAAGAGATGTGGAAAATGTGGGGGCTCGTCTGGGATCAGAACTAGATGTAAATAGATGGAGAAATTGATTCATCCTACTTTGTATCAGTGTCTCAGTTGAAACGCTTCAGTCTACTTAAGTATGCTGGTGATCATTTCCAGCAATTTATGACCACTTTACTGCCACATCACAAAGCTCAAATGATGCCGAATTTTTTTTTTTTTTTGAGCATACAGTGAGTTCACTGTGCTCCACAGTCACTGGATCTCATTCAGCAGAATTGAGATCCAGTGACTGGATCTCTCTCTGCTGCACCTGCTTGATGATATGGCTTCAATACGGACTCAAATATATGAGCACTATTTTCGACACTTGGTTGAATCTATGCCAATGTGAATTAAAGTAGTTGAAAAGGGAAAGTTCTCAACATACAGTGACAAATACAACATGATTCATTTGAGAAATTTGCCTAAAAATAATAAAACAAAATGCTAGAACAGACATGCTCAGTTTGGTCAAAGTGATATTCATTAAATAAAACATGTTGGTTTTTGGATATCTGTGATCGCATTTCCAGTGTAAGAAAGCAAGAAGCAGACCTCCATCTTCTTGCAAGGACATTTCCTCTGAGGAATCTAAAAATCTATGTGGGGAAAAGTGACAGGTACCGGAGCAGACTGACCTCTGCCAGGAAATGAAATTATAGAACCGAAACCGGCACTGCAGAGCGTAATTCCCTTCACCCTCTCCATCCCCTCTCCCTCCATCCCCTCACATTCTCAGCTCATTAAAAGCATGTCCACACACATGCAGACACACACACCTCGCTCATTTCTGCGCTCACTCAGCCATTTGCGTCCAAGATGTTCCACATCTAAAAACAAGACACTTTTGAAAGGAAGAGCAACACTCTTTCTTTCAGATGCTAAAAACAATGCATATCCTAAAGTGCTCAGGCAAATGTTTTATCATCTCTCCAAAAATAATGACATATCACCACAGTTATGTTGCTCATTATTTAACACGATTCATTCCCTTCACTTTGGAGGAAGTCATGTTAACAGATTCACTGTGCAGGATACATTTCGGAAGAAGGGCAAAAAAAGAGATGTGATGTTTTCTCAGTGATGGGGGGGAAAAAAGGGATCTGGCCTGTAAATCTTCTTGGTGGAAAGAGCAGTTTCTGTTTTCACACATGGATTCTTTCAGGCGGAGGCAGGGGGGCTTCATGCCCCTCCTGAACTCACACGGTTGAGTGAGAGCCCACAGGCAGCCACGTCTTGCTCTTTATTTCTTTTATCTTGGGTCCATTTTCAGCTGACAGTAGGAGGATAGATTGTCTTGCCGCCACTCATTCAGTCGATTTACAGAAGAGAATTTAACAGCGGGTCGGTCTGTTGGCGGCGACACAAAGCGAACAGCGAAGATTACACGACCAAACTTTTTACTTTCAATTGAAAGAAAAGATCAACTTGCAATCGGATTAGCCTGCAGCTCATCCTCCCCGATCTCTGCATTGTCGAGGCATTACCTGTGGTACCCGGCGGCCTCTCGGTGTGGCTTTTAGCAAATTCAGCAGGTCCGCTGGCTCCACATCAAATCTGCAAAGCATCTCACCCACTTTCGGCACGTTGTTTAGATTTTTCCGGCCTGCAGCTTCTGTTTTGCCTCGCTCTAAACCAATCTCAAAAAGATCAATAGTCCCCCACTCGCTGTCTGTTCAGAACCAGAGTCTGCAATTACACGTTAGCCCTCGTAGCTCAGGAGGCGACGTGACGCTTTTACCAGGTAAAGAGAATGGAGACTAAGGCCCCCAAGCAAAGCCAACACTGACTGCATAATTATCAGAAAATCCACATCTCGTAAATTCCTGATGTACCTCATTAACTCCTGTGACGATAGGAAATCAGGGCATTATTCCTTATTTTCTGCTGTTCCCAAAGGGCACAAAAGATACCTCTAGCGTGAAAAAAAATGTCTTCCTTCAGTTTTCTACTCCGTCTTTGTCCTGTTGGGGGTGACAGCAAGGTTTGTGCCTGTCAAAGCTGTTACTATGTGAGAGAGCAGAGGGTAGACCCAGGAGAGGTCGGTCTCTCAGGATTGTCGAAGAGAGAAAGTAGAAAAATAAGCTAAAAATAAAAAGTCTTAAAAACACAATACAGATACAAGTCAAGGAACCAGTTATACACACATTACAGTTCGCCCAGTGACATCATCAAAATAATTGATGCATATCAAATAAGTGGCCCAGTTTTGGAGTATTTTGGAAGTTTGTTCCAGATTTGTGGTACATAAACGTCGAATTGGAATCATGATTTAAATGACCATGGAGGTTTTTATCAAAGAAAAAAGAGAGATCGTGGAATCATAACACAGAAAGGCATGCAAACCCAAAATCTTAACCAAAGACATTTTCATTTAATAAGCACAGAGCAAAGTATCTTGGTCACCATCAAATGAATTTACCTGCATAAAGATATTAACAGAACAGACTTGAATTCCAACATTTCCTGTATTGATGAACATCAAATATTATCTGGAAAATCTTCATAGAATTTCTGAAAAAGGTTTGAACGCCTCTAAATAAGGATGTTACCACAGTCTCATGATGTATTCGAAGCTGTGAAAAGCTAAATGTATTTTTATAAAATAGCAACTCTTGAAGACAAGTCAAATAATAAATTAATAATCTCAATAAGTGTAAAAATATAGTAGAAACACAGAACAATTTTGAAAATAAATAGATGACATGGTTCTAGTGTTTTTTTTTCCTGTAGACCTTATGAATGTGAATTTTGCTGGCTATATTTCGAAAGTGTTTATTCTGTTTACTGTGTACTTCTGTTGTCTAATGCAGCTTCATCTTGACACCATTCAGTCACACTTCTGGTGGAGTTAAATACTCAATGATTGAGGAGGCAGCTGCTCTTGCTGCTTAGTCCATTTTTCTTTTATCAACCCTCTCCAGCTATTTGTTGCGCAGCTGCGCTTTTGCTCTGTGAAAAACAATCCGGTGCGTCAACGTTTTTCTCTTTGTGTTATGGTCACTCATTTAAGGATTAAAACAAAAATCACAAGTGTGTTGAACAATTGAATAAATTATAAATTATTTATAAAGGTTGCTTTATAAATTCAGTATGATGTGAAGCAGCGCAATCCTTCACTCCCATTTTCATTTAGCATTTTTCTCCTGAGCAGTTTTTGTTCCATCAACTGCTTTGCTCAATTCAGTTGCGTTTTTGTCTTTAGCGGCAACAAATATTGTCTGAAAGCACATTATAGAGAAAAAATTCAAGCTGCATTTTTAGTACAAACGTGTGCAAAACTTTGGTAATATTCCACTAATGTTAAAAAAAAAACACACCACAATTTTGAAATTGCTGTGTTTCCATTAAATATGAAACATAATTAAAATCACATGTAAATAAGTTTGTTCACATGAACAAATGTTCTGAATTTTAGTAAAGAGAAATGTAGTTAATGATATGCTTTGGTCCTAAGGACATATCAACCGATTTGTTTGATTTGTTTGGAAAATCAGTTTATTTTCCAAATTGGCTAAAGTGTTTCCATCCGGAGTGCATGAAGTCATTAACTTGTAGCATTCACTCCTGGATGAGCATGTGGCGATGGTGGAGAGGAAAGACTACCGTTTAACTGGAAGAAACCTAGCTCTGCTTTCAGGATACAGTTTTCAAGCTTCCGCCTCATAGAGCAGCTTTCCTCCATCTTTCAGCTCCTTCAGACTAGCCAGCAGCAATTAGCAATCACCTGGTGGGACTGTGCATCTGCTGAGCTCATTATAGGAGCTACTTCTCAGAATGAAGCTGGTAAAAATGTTGAAGGGTTATTAGAGGAGCCATGTTGGAATGACTTCCTGAAGTTCCAGTAAGAGATGGACTTTCTTAAAGAGACAGAGACTCAATTTCAAGGTATTAAATTACAAAGAGTAATTTCTTTTAACTCATATTTGATATAATTAGCATTTTTATAACAACCTAAGGTAACATGATTAACATGATTAACTTGATTATGCTACAAAATATCACCATATGTGCCAATAAAATACATAACACTGCCCCTATACACTCTTTAAAATGAAACGTTTGTTCAGCAAAACTCAACCAATTTCTTTGTCTAGGAGAGAAACAGAACAATGGGGTCAAGTGTTCTACATTAAAAATAAAGGAGGCCATTGGTGGTGTATCCCATGTTTCAGCTTTTGTACGTTTTAGGATTACTGTGTCGCAAATCAAACGGAGTACCTGTTTAATTTAGCTGTCCCCCTTTACTTCTGTGACAGGTCCTCCTGGGGCTTGTTCGATTCTCAGTTCACAGCATTAAAGCCCCTCCACACACACACATTTCATATCCCAACAGATGGGACTGGTTTTCAATTAACCAGCTCCCCTTGTGTGCCGTAGTGGCGTCTCTTTGAGGCCATCTCTTCTTTGGAGAGCGTCTGATAAGCATTACAAAAGGACAAGACGGTACAAAAGTCAAGATGAAGGACTTTTTTTTCTCATATAACGGGTTGGAGTCATTTTTCAAAAAGCCAAACTGCAAGTTGATTACATTGTGTCTACCTCTCGTGTAACTCTTTGCAGCTGAACGCTTTCTTCTCCTTTTGCCACACAGGATTGAACGAGTGTATGATCAATAACGGCGGCTGTTCCCATGTCTGCATGGACCGACCAATCGGCTTCGAGTGCCAATGTCCCACCGGCTACCAGCTGCTGGACAAGAAGACCTGTGGAGGTAAAAACCTTGAGATCAACAGAGCCTGGCAACAGAGCCCAGACGTTCTGGAATAGCCCACTTAAAAAATGGCAGGCAATGTTAATTCTGCACACAAAGTAAAATATTATGTCTTTTCTTTGAAAACCCAGCTTTTTGAGGGTTACTTTTGTCTAATGCAATATATGATATGTACAGCTATTTGCCTTGTATTTGCGATGATGTCTGCTGTTACTGAGAAGATAAAATTTGATTTAAAATGTATTGTTTCATACTGAATTGAGCAAATTGTGTTTGGCGAATGGTATGACTCCGAGGAACAGTCATAGTTGCTGTTGTGTAACTGGGGGAAGAAGAAAATAACTGTACATTTCTGGTTTATAACATAAAATGCTCTTCATTCCCACAAGGAACCAGATGCACTTTCTGTGCTCTCACACGTTCACACACACATAACACATTTTCACACCCTTTCCGAACCTGTCACACCCAGCGCAACCCAATGAAAAAGGTGTTTAAAAAGAAAGGTCAGACGTGTCGTTCTTTCTTTCCTAATATGATCTGCGCTTCCCCGTCGATAAAAGTCATCAACAAGCATCAGTTCTTAACAATTATCATACGACAAGAATGGTCGTCATTTTCTGTTCAGCTCTGCCACTGATAACTGCTTCTTGCCTTCTTCACAGACATCAACGAGTGTGAGAACCCTGACGCTTGCAGCCAGATATGCATCAACTACAAGGGAGATTTTAAGTGCGAGTGCTACGAAGGATATGAGATGGACCTGGTCACCAAGACTTGCAAGGCTGAAGGTGAGTCACAATAATTTACAGAAATGAAAGTTAGAAAAAATAAAACATTTAGGGTGTGTTCACACTAGCCCAGTTTAGTCCGCTTTAATCCAAATAGTGTTTGCTCGCCTAGAACGCGTGTCTCGTTTCGGGAGGTTGTGAACGTGTAATCGAACTCTGGTCCGCCTAAAAACCTCGGCTTCTGTTTGGCGAAGTGAACTCTGATGTGGTTTCAATGCAAACGCAGATACAAGTGGACGAGAGAGCTCGCCAAAATCAGGAAGCAGACTGTAGTGCAGGGCATTCTGGGTAAATACAACCAAAACCAGCCAGCGTCTATTGCTACTCGGAGAAATGGCTCAGGTTCTTTTGCCAAAGACAAAATGCATGTGAGTGTGTGTGGATGTATATATTTGCACATATGTGAACCCAGATAAAATTGGAAATTAGTTAAACTTTATGTTTTTGATTTAATAAAAAAGCTCCATCTGAAACATGGTATGAGTTTAGCAGGTAGGAGTTCATAGGCTTCTTACTTCTTCCTTCTCCTTTTCAAGCATGTTAAGATTATAGTAGTACAAAAGTATGTCTTTTGCATTCCTCATTCTTGTGTTTTATCTTCTGCTTCTATCATGTTTGACACAATGAAGTGTGGAAGTGAACCACACAAGTTTAAAATCTAACAAATGTTGCAGTCTTGCAAACAAACAGTCGACCGGGCAATCAGGTGAAAACACCCCAGTAACAAGTGTTTATGATGGGACAAATAAAATTCATAGTTGAGTTTTTATTATTACAAGTCATAACTTCTACAGATGCACTTTAGCTAATTTTATGTATGTGTTTCCTTTGAAAAGCAGGAAAGTCTGCTGTTTTACTGATAACGAAACAATCTCTGAGCAGTTGCTCATTAGTGGACCCAATCACTCGTTTGTACCGCAGCGTCAAACCCTCTGCTTCATATAATCATAAACATCTTTCTGCAATTACAGTCTTATCACCATTTTGCAGCTGTTTGGGTACCTAAAAACATAAAAATGGCAAGCAGGACTAGAGCAGCCAGCCTTGTGTTTTTGTTTTTTCACTTGCCAAATCCATCCACTGGCTCTCATCACTCCATAGTTTCCTGAGTGACACCCTGATGTGTTTCGCCATGCTGAACATTTACAAATAGGCATATCAACTCTTCAGGGGTACCTGTAGATCTAGGTGGAGGGAAATTACATCAATTTAGTCAATTTAGTTTGAGGATGCTGATAAATGTTAGGTGACAAGCGGAGAATGGAGTGAACTTCTTCAAAGTATCTTGATGCTCATCGGCTTCCAGCCATGACTAGAGGCTGAGAAGAACGGCGTTGTGTTCTAAGTTCACGCCTCATTTAATGAACAGAAAACAGTGAACTGGATTAATCACAATAATTTGTAAGTACAGCTAATTTATATTGTCTTAATTTCAACACTCTGTATATTAATATTGTTGTGCTCCATGTAAGAAAATGATTATATCCCATGACCTTTTTCACCCTGCATCACATGTTTTGATCTATACTATGTTTTATATATGTCAACTAACTATAGTGTATAATTTGGAAGTGTCAGAAAAAAAAAACCCTGAAATCTGAAAAGTGTGCTGTGAATTTCATATTTAACCACAATAAACATGCATGTCTGATCAAGATACAGGTATTATAGTCAAACTTCCTAGACTTGATTTCAGCAGAAGCTGTATTTAGTCCAGGGTTGTCCAAAGTGCGGCTCGAGGGCCAATTGTGCCCCCTGGACTGATTTTTGTTGGTTACAGCACCAAGTGTTCAATGCCCTGGCTTTTTGTACTCTCTTGTGAGAATCACTTTTATTCAGGAAGTTTTGAGACCGAGATCTAATTTAAATGGATTTATTAAATTTGTCTTTGTATTTTTCAATAAGTGGTATAAATCTTCTCTTTTCATTGACAAAAAATATAATATTGTCTGAAATGGAGAGCTTTAAAAATTTGCTGACTGCGTCTCTTTCTGGAAAAAAAAAAAAAAGCAGAATCCTTATTCAACATTTTGGATCAACAATAATTAACATCCATTTCCAACAAAAATTGGCTACTTTAGTCATCAAAGTTTTGCACTATTGTATTGTTGAGGTTGTAAAAAAAAAGTCTTTGTTACCCCCTTATTTTCTGGTCCGTGAGCCAATTTGAAAGTTTGTACACCTCTGACTTAGACCTAATTTATGAGTCAGTGACATATTTGTTTCTAGTTGTGGGAACTATTTATCCATACATATGTTGTCTATGTTTAAACCAAGCAAAACTGGCTGGTAAAAGTGGTCCAAGCGAAGAGTTTAACAATTTACAAGATCCACAAAGAAGCGTGTTAAGAAGGCAAAAGCGTCAGAAAGTCCAACCTGGAGCTCAAAGTCTGTCATGTTGCAGCTTTTAAAAGGACCCTGGTGCAGAGAATATTGTATAACAGAATGTTTATTAATAATGGAACAAAAGGAAAGACTTGCAGGGGAATAGCAGGTCGGACAAGAGGTAGAACGGGGCAGACAGGAAAACGGAAGAATCCAGCTATGAATAATGAGCTTTCAATACTGGAGGAGGAAGAAGAAAGGAGAAAAGTGGCCGGCTGAACGGAGGTGAATGATAACCAAGGAGAAGCTGAACTTGGAATCAAAGAAAGTGCAATCAAATGGCGGAAAGTAACAATAATGACAAAGGGAAATTAAATCAGAATAAAGAATAAATTAAAAAGAAAACTAACAGAAATGAACTTGCATTATTTCTTTTCTTCTGCACTGACACTGTTGTAATAATTTCAATGTATAGAAATGACTATTTTCTTTTGTTTGTAGGTAGAAAATTGAGAGAACAGTAGTAAAAATGGTGAAATATGGCTTGTTTTTTTTTTCAGCTATTGCAGTGGATAGTAGAATACTAGATTAATAATCCAGAGGTCCTGAGATTGAGAGTCACCACTGTTACTATTGATGCAAATCAATCTTGCCCACAAACGGTGTACACTTAGACTTCTGTCACTTGCAAAATAAAAATGTCCAACCAAGTCAGTTGGGACATTTTTATTAACCTTCTGAAATCCTCTTAAATTTATGGTCAATAAACAAAATGCTTTCTGGCTTTTGTGTGGCTTATTCTTAACTTGAACCCAGCTGTTCTGTGAGGGTCAGCTGGGTTAAAAATTAGGCTATAAAACAAGATCCAGAGGTGGAAACCCGACACCATTCAGTCCATCATCAGACAATGGACTGGAATCCATTGTCTGAAAAATTGCAAATCTGCCAAGGCATGGACATCCACCTAAACTAGACTCAAAACATTTTTATGTGCTTTTATGTGCTATAGCTGACAAGTTGTTTTTCAAGCACTGACTTAAGATGGATTTAGAAAATATGGACTCAGAAGGATTGCATACAAACATGGTGCAGTTCTCAATTAGCAGTGATTCTGAAAACCTCGCATTATCCCTCCAATTTGAATCATTACACTGCTTTGTTCTAGTCCGTTGACTAAAATCCCAATAAAAACTAGTAATAATGGTGGTTAAAGCACGACTGAACATTTTTGCGGGGCACAATATACATAATGTGGTAATAACTGCCTTCTTTATTTCAGAGCGCGAGATGGAGCGTTAGACGGCAGAGAATGCAGCTGCTGTTGTTGTTGAGGCAATAAAAAAAACTAAAACTCCACCTCAGCACTGACAGCCCATGACTCCAGCATGGCAGCAATTTCCCCCGTAGAGACTTTCAAGATGACAGTATAATGACTGGGTTTTTTTTTTTGGTTGCTTTATTTTTTTTTGGAGCACTTGGCCCAACACCATACTGTCAGTGTTCAGATTCGGGCCGGTTAGAGGAAGGAAAGGGCAGAAATGGAGGTTGTGACACAAACAGGCAAATGGGGGAGCGAAGGACTGTAGAGTATTAATGAAAGACTTTCACATCTGCAGCCTCTGGAGATGAGAGGCTGCAGCTGGGATCATATTATTATACTCTGTTAAAGGAACATGGATTCAGAGAAAGCACCACACAGATAAAACCCTAAGCACACTATGTTACAGTCCGCTGTCCTCTTGACTAAACACACTTTGCATTTAATTATGGAAATCGATCAGCTCCAACAATAGTTCAGACATGAAAGACGTGTGCACAATATACCATCGGTTAACTAAGCAACTGGTGGTTGCTTTGTTCTGATTATTTCGTCCACACTTTTGTTGACATTTTCTGGAGCATAACTTGAAGGTCAGTAATTATAATCGGGTAAAATATATTGATGGATTGCCATAGGAACACAGTATTTATCTATGATTTGATTTACGGCTGAAGCCTTGTATGAATCAGCCTAAGCTGAGCTTGGAGCTTGGAGTTAATTAGCACATTTAGGCATACAAACACTCTCATATTAATGTTGTTTTTTTTAGTATATTGTAGTTTTTTTTTGTTTTTGTTTTTGTTTTACTAATGGGCTCAACTGGTTGTGAGGACTGAAAATATAAATGACTATAATTAATTTGTGGCCAACTTCAGATTGTAGATTTTGTAACACTCTGATCTGGCAATGGTCATTTTTATTTCAGAACAATAAATTACAACAAATTATTAAGATTTTTTTTAAAAATACAGCTGGATACCTAGTTTTCAGATAGACATATCCATAATTAAACCCAAATAAAAGGGGATGCAGCATATGTCATTTACTCTAGTACAAGACATATCATGTGATGTGGATAGTAGCTAACTGAGCCGTCATTTCAGTGAAGGATTATTGCCTCTTAATTTTCCAGGCAGCTTTGTCAGCACTAAGTAACCATTCCTGCGCTTTTATCTTGGTATAAAACATGATATTTAGAATATTGACTTGTGTGCTGCAACTGTGGCGTTCAATAGTTTCCCGTAGTTTTGATTGTAAGGCGAAACCTGAGTGCTTTGGGTAATAACTAATGTCTGAATCATCCTGACAAGGAACATCACGGTTCACAAGTCTTACATGTATTGACTCAAGAGCAATTACATTTTGTTTTCAATCTCTTTGTTGGGATGCAATCGTAAATTGATCCTGTTACAGAAAGGTTAATTTGCTTTTATGCTCGGCACATACACCAGCTGGTTTGAATTATGTTATCGGCTCTGTGTTTAAAGATTCTGTGGAGCGCCAAGATGAGATCTGATTCCTAATTAAGGGAACCATCCGGAACCCTTCCTCCACTTTCGACTAAACTGTAAAAGTTTATTCAGCTCCGCATTAGCGGGTAAAATCCATTCTCTAATGTGTTCCCCTCTTTTTCCTTAAATGTTTTGCTCTTCTCTGCACTTTTACTCCGAGTCCATGTTTACTTTATGTCCCAAAAAATCCCTTTTGTTTTCTCTGGTTTCAGGGAAAAGCCCATATTTGCTGTTCACTAACCGCCATGAGATTCGACGCATCGACTTGGTGAAGAGGGACTACAGCCAGGTTGTGTCTACACAGAAGAACGCCGTGGCTCTAGACTTGGACGTGGCCAACAACCGCGTCTTCTGGTGTGACCGATTCCACAGGAAAATCTACAGGTACGACAGCTTAATTATTTGAGAACATCACCAGATATAGAAATTCAGGTTTTATTTATAAACAGTTTCTCTCAAATCTTTGCTTTGCACATCTTAAAAACAATTAAAATGTGTAGTTTGTATCTGGTAGCTCTCGCTACTTGTAATTTTGATCTTAATCAGCAGCATTTGTTGGAACATCAAGAGTTAAATGTTTCAATGAGTAAACCTTAAACACTTAGAAAATATACCTAAACACTACAAGGTTGAACTAAGCATAACTCGTTTGTCAGGCTTTTTTTTAACATTTAATGCATTCTGCACTAAATAGACTCAAAGATTGATATTTATCAATAGTTTTTGACATAGAAAAAATGAGCTGCTAATATAACCCTCGCAAGTTTGCTGACGTTTTTACATCCATCGTGGGAAAGTGCAAATTTATCACCAGCTGGCTGGACGACATTTGTCTTCGCCATTGTGTCACTTCTTTTGACAAGCCATAGTGATTTATTTATTAGCAAGTTTCGTTGTAAATATCTTCATTTTACAGGTCTTTATTTGTTTTAATGGTCTTAAAAATCTTTTAAAGATTTAAGAATAAGAAACCAATCACAAATCTCTGATCAGTGTATTCCTAAACTCTTTAATAGTGAAAGCCTCGTTATTTTTTAAATGGTTTTGTGCAATCTGGTTCTCCCTTTGGCATCGTTTTCACACAAACCCACCTTCTGTACTCAATCAAATGCAGAAATAAATATTCTGCTTTTTAAAGGCAGTCACACTTGCTGACGATCATCTCAACAATGGATTTGATTAGCAACACTTGGCTGATACTTACTCTCCTAATTCATCTTGAAAACTAGTGAGGCTGGGTTGCTGTACTGCATCTTTTTCATATCATTTCTTGATATCATGTAATCTACAACATTGCCTGAATTAAGAATTTCCAAAACAAAGTCTCTGGGACTCAGATACACATCTGAATCGACAGGATTTTCTTTTAGCCAATTATGTATTTTAATGCTCTCTTTTGAGATTCAGCTGTATTTGATTTTAATGAGACTCAGCTCACGTCTCCTTTTTTGCTATCCAAACCATATTTTATTCCCCAGAGCATTCTAATTGGAGCGCTGTGTTCTTTTTATAACATAGATGTTAAAAGAACCACCTCTCTGGAGAAACTGAAATTGAAATTCTTGCTAGCTGCTTTGCCCTTTCCTCGCACCTCTGCCGGGTCCAAATGATTAGCGACCTGAGCAAGCCTCAAATGAAGCTTTGTCTGTTCTGATAAGCGATTTACCCAACAAGGACAATAACCCCGACATGAACCTGCATTGTGCCTGCCCAAGGCTACAACTCCCATAGTAACCTCATTTTCTGCTGTTCATTGACTTCGCAGCACAGTGCTGATTTCAGGTACTCTATTTATATACCAGCTGCCATCATGAAACAATCTGTAACTTACTGTGATTGCGCCTCGAAAAATGTATGAAACCAATGTGCCAAAGAGACATTCTCCCTCTATGTCCTTCTCTGCCTCCTATGACATTCCCTTCCCCCTTCTTTCTGCCCTCTTCGCTCCCTGCAGCGCCTTCATCCACGAGGCCAGTGACCCGTCCCAGCAGGTGCCGCTGGTGGATTCGTCCCTGCAGACTCCTGTGGGCTTGGCGCTGGACTGGCTCCAACACAACCTGTACTGGACCGACTCGGGAGACAAATCCATCTCTGTGTCCTCAGTGGACGGCACCAAGAGGCGGGTCCTCATCAGTTCTGATCTGAGCGAGCCCCGGGCTATAGCGTTGGATCCCCACCACGGGTAACTGTGCACACATGGCCGCCAGCGCCATTTACAGTGCAGTTTCCATCTTTTCCACATTTAAATGAGTGTCATGTTAATTTAGGGCTTTTGTTGATGCATCTAAATTCTTCTCTTGTAGTTTCTCTGCATTTCTCAAAAAGAGTTTTAACCAAATAATATGAAGAGTGCATTAAGGCTGAAACAATTAGATTCATCCGATTAATTGTGATCGATTATTAAAATAGTCTTCAACCTGTTTAGTAATCGATTAATCATTAACGTCAATGTCTAATTTTGGACTTTTATTGATACATATGAATTGTTCTTTTGTAGAGGGTAGTTTTTCTGCAACTCCCTAGAGAATGTTTAGACACATAATATAGGGTGTGCGCTAGGGCTTACACAACTATTTGTGGTCAATCGATTTTTGAAATAACTCAACTAATTTAGTTGAGAGTACATAGTGGAATACACAGATTCAAGAAAATGAAAGTTGCCTTAAGAACAACACACTCAGAGCAATAATTAATCCAAAAGTGTGCAAAAAAATCTATACATTTTGCATTTAAAATAAAAAAAAAACTTTTTAAATATGTTCTACAAAAGACTGCTCAAGAAGAATAGCGCTAGCTTCTCCTACTGCTGTTTTTGCATTATGGGCAAAAACCCCCCAACTTATTTAAGAAAGGAATTTAAATATTTGCATATATTTTAATGTATTTCTTACAGTGAGTAAAAACAAGCAAAGTAGAAAATGAAAAACATGTAGAATGTGCTAATTTTTATTGCCAGGATAATCATTATAATAATCAATTCCAATCGGAATCGTTTGTTGCAGCTCTAATCTACATCTTTGTAAATATTTGAGGCTGTCTTTATGATTATGAAAATGAATTAGACAAAATCTGCAATGAATGCAAACCTACGCAAATATGACCTGTCTTTGAAAGTCATTGAAGTTTTTTGTTTTTTTTAACCAATCATTCAACTAAAAGAATATTTCAAATGCATCATTTATAACCTCAGTGAGTGGAGATCAACTTTTCTCTGCCAGTGTTCTTTTTCAGCCAGGCATTAAATCAGTAATTGACCCTGGTTAGTGAAACAAAACATTAATAATTTTAATAGGACTTTTAATCATCATTAACCATGGCTAATGAAAACTGTTGTGATTATTTCTTCCACACAAAACCTTTATTTGACCTTCTAATTTTAAAAACTATGCTAATTAATGAGGTTCATGTTACGAATTCGCATAACAATTTACAATGCGTCAGCATAATATGCATTATTCTGGACTTTTTTATTCATCAGGCTAAATTATTGAAGACAATTGTGACGGTGAACTCAGATGTAAATTTCGGTTGAGCCGTCTGACATTGAACAAATGAAATAGGTTTGCACTCCTCTCTATCCTGGAGTTAAAGGTCAAAGGTCTGATTTTTAAATAATTTTTTTTTTTTTACTGATTTTTATATATTGTCATTTCACTTGAGACACTGTCTGAACAGTTTTATACAGAAACACTTTCATATAATTTATCAAATCATGTTATGACGCCCAGAAATTCAGGACTTTACATACTGAACCGAACCACAAGAACAGGAAGAACATTCAGATGTTTTTAGTTACCTAAGAGTCATTTTTTTAGGTACTGGATATGCTACTGTAATTTAAGGCAATATTCTGTAAATCACATACTTTGGTAAAGGAGCTATGTAGCAGACTAGTCATAATGTTCTATGGGAGGTTCCTTATTTCTGTTTTTAGGGTTGTAAATTTTTATCATTATCAAAATATTCCAAATAGAATAACAAATGTATTTTCTCTCTTTCAGCTTCATGTACTGGTCAGACTGGGGCACACGAGCCAAGATAGAGAAGGCTGGGATGAACGGAGTGGATCGGCAGGTTCTGGTGTCTGAAAATATTGAATGGCCCAATGGCATTACTCTAGGTAAGTGGATTAAAGGGGCAATACTGTGATAAATAAACTTTTTTGAGCTTTACATCAAGTTACAATGGTATTCCCTCATCAAAAACATACCTGGAGTGTTGCCTTGATAATTTCATGCTTGTTTGAGAAATTCTTTTATCAGCTATGCAAAACACCTGCGTGAGTCTAGCCCCGCCTTCAAGGCACAGTTTCACAGAGCAATCCCCCCTTTCCTCTCCTGTGAGTCCCCCAATCAGCTCCTTCAGACTAGCCAGCAGCAAATAGCAAACTCCTGCTGGAACTGTGTGTCAGCTGAACTCATTACATGAGCTACTTCTCAGTGAAAAGCTTGTAAAAACGTTGTTAAAGGGTTCATAGAGGAGAAATATTGTGAAGACTTCTTGAAGGTGGAGATTCAGAAAGAGCAGGATTTTTTAAAAAGAGACAGAGGCACAATTTTAATGCATTAAATTACAAAGTCTACTTTCTTTTAAGTCATATTTAATATATAGAGCATTTTTCTAGCAACTGAGTTTCTTGATTGTGCTATAAAATGGCACTGTGTGACTGGAACATGCACAATACTGCCCCTTTAAGAAAAATACTGTTGCTTTGAAATGATATTTCAAGTGTTTTGGATCCATAAATCTCTGTGTGTTGTGTAACACTGATCATCTGACATTTAAAAAAAAGTAATCCATTCCAAGCAAAGGGATTTGTCGGTCGGGGTACATGAAGGCTTACCACAGAGATGATCAATTTCTGTTGAGTCTGGGGAAAACCCTCCTTCCCTCCTCCTCCTAATGCATGTCTGTGTGTGCTCCTCAGACGTAGCCAACCGGCGCCTCTACTGGGTCGACTCCAAACTGCATCTCATAGCCAGTGTGGACCTGAACGGAGCTCACCGGAGAACACACATGTCCTCTGCAGAGTCACTGGGACACCCCTACGCTCTGGCTGTGTTCGAGGTTTGTGTGTTGCTTCTCAGATTAATTCGCAATTGATTTTAAAGAATTTTTTTCCTCCCACATTGTATCCCATCTTCAAATTTTCAAAAAAAAAAAAAAACAAAAAACAAAAAAACTCATAGGAGTGGTGCGTTTGAATCCAAATCAATCCTTTTAATTCAGCTTATTTCATGCTCAGTTGGTGGGTGTCCATATTTTTAGCCCTTTGTCTCGTCTCCTTGTTGCTTTCACTGGCTTTGCATACCAAATAAGAAGTAGAGATGATTCCAAAGGAGAATGCACACTTCTCTTTCTGGTCACCAGCCAAGTCTGTTGTGTGCGTGTGATGAATCGAGGCCTTCAGAGGAAATAAATCCAATCAAGACACTTCATGCCTCTGAGTAAAACCCGGTGCAGTTTTCAGAAGAGTTGCCTCTACAGCAAGTATAGAGTCATCCCTCGGAGGGGTTCCTCCCGTGGACCGAGTCTCAGTAAGACTACAGGTAGAGACTCTTCACTTTAAAATGCTTCTCTAAGAAGGGAGCACATTTGTTCACACTATTAAAGATATATGAAAAGTGTTCAAATAAATTCATCGTTTATTGCAGTAGCATAATCTCACAGAGGAAAAACCTCCCCTACGTTAAGACATGAACGAGGCGTCGCCTGCGAGCGAGCTCAGGCAGTCAATTCAACCCGTAATCTTTCACACATTCTGAAGCTTTCCCCTCCGGTTTGGATGGACTGTTTAAGCTGCAAAGCATTTCATGTCCTCCTACTGCCGGCTTTTGCTGGGTTATCTTCAGCTCTAGCTCCCCTCTTGGGCCGTGAGGATAGAGGCCCTTTCCTCACTTCCTGATATGTGAAATCATGTCCAAGAGGTAGAGATGCGCTCATCACTCCTTAAGATGAGCAGCACGACCATGGAGTGATGAAATCTGGACTTAGACAATCCGTGTGTAACAGGTTGGCCTTTTTCGGCTGGATTTTCAGTGCAGATAGATGATATGAAGCGGAGTTTAGGTGGAACAGCAGGTTTATTCTTCCCAGCATCACAATCTCAGTCTCACACAAAGATTTCACTGTCTGTGTCTCAAAATCTGTCTCACAGGTAAAAATTACAATCTTAAATAGTACCAGCTGTGACAGACCAAACATCTGTGAATTCATAAGGGAATCCCATTTTACCCTGTTCCACTTAATTGAATAAAATACATTTTACTATAAACACATCAACTTCCTTTTTATAAATATTTTTAGGTTTTATCCTTACCCTCACTAAAACACCATAAAACAGTACACCATAAAACAACACACCCCTCTCCCATTCTTCTCAATGGTCTCTCTCAGGACCTATAACATTGTCCAGCCCCTTAGGACACTATTTGTCCAAACATCCTGAGAGGACACAGAAAAAGACAGGTGAGTCACTACATTAGCACATTCCACACCTAATAAATTATGCACCGCATTTGCTTAATTTTACCCACCAGTAGCTCATTGCTCTGAGTAACAATTATCCTCTCTTCACAGTCAACCACCTCCACTTGCCAATGAGGAGCAGCTGTGCAGAGCCCAGAACAAAGGCTACACACTAATCCCTAAAATACTCAATAAATACAATTAAAACTTCCTGTGTGCAAAATGTTATTAATTTATAGATCTACTTTAAAAGTGCAGTGCTAAATAAAGTGCATAGTGACAAAGTGCAAATGTTTTTTTTTCAGTGCTATACAATACATTGAATAAATTAACTCCGTAATGAAGGTATCTTCATTACACCGTGTACTAGACTATATTGGCGTTTAATGGTTTATTTAAATTAGAGATGCACTGGTACAAAATTTTTACATTTATATTGCAGTTAATATTGCTCTGATGGCCGATAACCAATATTTACTGATACTGTATTGTTTATAAATAAGACGTGACACAGAAGCCCATTTATTATAGCCATTAGCCACAAGGCTCGGTGGTAAGGGATCAAACTAAATCAACCACAAACTGCACCAAAAAGTGCCATCTTGTTGTCACCAGGTCTCCATAGGGACCGTTAAACACTAATTTAGCCTTTTCTGTCCTACCATCACAAATAGAAACGTGAAGTTGCTAAAAGGTAGCGCTTTTAAGCAGTACCCCGTCCAGGTATTTTTAGAGTGCAACAACGGGGGAATGTGTGGACGATCACCTGGCGACCGCTGATATAGTCAGCCAGACAGCGGCAGTAATACGAAGCATGCGACAGGCCCCACTCAATATTGCTGGGCTGGTGTGTTTCCAGCATGCTGAACAAGGGGGAGTCACCTTGTAGTCACAACAGGCCAGAGTGAAGCCAGGCATCGATTATGTCTTGTACTACAGGGGATTCATCATAATTTTACTAAGTACATCACAGTGCCGGCTGAACCAGGACAACAGAAAATTGGCAGGGTTTTATTTGAAGCAGCCAAAACAACCTTTAAAAAGAGGATGAGGTCATTTCATTTTACAATGTTATTTGATTATTAAAACAACAATATATGAGTGGGAAGCAAAGTGATGATGTGCTGTGACAAAAACAGAGCTCGAGCGTGTCAGTATTCATAGTGTACTTGTAAGGAAGGGTCGCAAACAAAAGCTGTCTTCAGTGAAACTCGAGGCTTGAAGATATTCAGCCGAAGATTTTGGTGTCTGATTCTGTCATTTTGTTTCACTTAACATCTAACAATGAAACCACTTGCTTTATTTTTACAGCAAAATGTTTACTTTGAATCACCATGTTCAATTATTTCAGTTAAACAGCAATGGACAAACAACAAAAACATTGTTGCATAAAATGTAATTAAGTCACTGAGGCTGTTGAATTATACTGCTGTGATGAACTGTTTTGTTCTCAGATCAGGACTCCGACAACTTGTAGTCTAAGGTATTATCAGTTTTTACTTTTAATTGGGTTAATTAACTAAAGGTAATTTCAGAGGAATAATAAAGTCTCTCATAATCAAACAATATTTGCACAACTTCATAAACCATCAAAGAAAGCAAAACACTTTCTTCTTTATATCAAACAAACATAACCAAAATTAAGTGGCCACGTTAAATATTTAGGAACAAGTAGTTGTAGAAAACAACTTGTTGTCTACAACAGCTGGTTGTAGACCAGCTCCCTGATTGTGGACTACCACTTGTAGCTTCGACTAAGAACCAATCGTAACCAAAGTAACCTGAGCGCCATAAATGTCCTTGCTGGAAAAGATTCATTTCTCTGAATGTAAAACTGTCAGAAAAGCTAAATGAGAACTGAAGATGAGAAATGAAGGTCATAAAATCTGGGTAATCTATCTGCAGGCTCTCTCTGGGAATGTACCTTTTGTACAACGCTTGTAAAAATATCTGAACCTTAGGAGTTACGGTGGTTAGAACTTCACCAGCTCTGTGAGCACATACATGAGATCAAGATATGTTTGCAAGTAATGAACTGTGTTTTGGAATTTACCCCAGTTACAATGTTCTGGCTGCTGTCATGAGGTCACGGTTACACTGACAAGAACAACTTTTCATTTTTATCGCCCGTGCTGCAGGATCGGATCTACTGGACCGACAGAGACAAGGCAGCAGTTTTTATGGCCAATCGGCTAACCGGTCAGGACATCCAGGCTCTGGCTGAAAACCTGAACGATCCCCATGACATTGTGGTTTTCCACCAGCTCCGACAGCCGCCAGGTGTGTGTTCAGTCTGTGTGAGGCCCGTGGGTGTGTAGAAATGAGCTCATAATCAAACTCAACCACGTTTTCATCTTGGTGCCTAAAAACTGCTGACCACTTCAGAACAGGCGTCCAAAGGACGGAGACAAGGACACATTTGAACCGTGTAAATCCTTGCTGTCTTCATGTTAACCTCAAGATCTTTTTTGCCTCTCACTCATTTCTATTTTCAGGTCCAGACAGCTGTAATCTGGGCAGTGTAGCCAATGGGGGTTGCGAGTACTTATGCCTTAAAGCACCACAGATCACCGAACATTCTCCCAAATACACTTGTGCGTGTCCAGATGGACAGGACTTGGGGCCTGATATGAGGGGCTGCGTACCAGGTGAGGGTCTGAGGGACAGCATTGTTTTTTTGGGTACAAAAAAGATCCTGCTGTATACATGGCTATCATAGACACAGAGAGCAGGGATTCCCCGCTGGAATGGGTTCTGCAGAGCTCGTGTTAAATACTATGCTTCTAAAATGTCTGAAATTTATGTATCTAAAATAAAGGATAAATTAAAACTTAATCTTATATATTCTATGTAGTTTATTTTTTGCTAACAATCTGCTAACATACTTTTGCTAGGTAGCTTTTTGCATCAATCATGGATAAGTGCAAATTTATCACCAGCTTGCTGGACAACATTCATCTTTGCCACTGACTCACTTCTGTTGCCAACCCATACCATGCTCCATTCATTCTGTGCAACAAAGCTGAGTACTACCACTATATAAATATGCAGTTTTGTTTTGTAAATTTCTACGGTTCTTAAATTTCTTAAATTTAGTTTGTAATGCTCTTGAAAAGGTCTTAAATTTGAGGTGGTGAAACCTGCAGAAACGCTGCTAATGCCAAGGTGATTGTCGACATGAACACTATAAAAACAACAGTTAAATGAGCAGCAATAGTGTGGATTTCAAGCCTGGGATCTACTGGTGAAGAAAGAAGCAGGGTTATTATCATCTTCACACTCAAAACGTTCTCGGCATTGTTTTTAATACATCCTGCTCAAAAACTGGGAGTACCTCAAGACTCTCAGTTTGCAATATTTCTTTAAACTTAAGTTTTGCTTATTTAAATATAGTAAACATCTCTAGATCAAATCTCCAGCTTTGAATTAACTTTCCTCTTAGCAGCGCCAAGGGACGACATGACGGCGAGATCGCCACCTGCCTTTGAATTTACGCCTGACACCAGAGGCATCGCTCCGTCCTCAGGAGGAGTCTCGCAGGCAGACGACGTCCCCTACTTGAGCACCGCTCCATCTGCTTCTCCCGAGTTTCTTACCCCGCTCAGTACGCTGCAGCCTCTGTCATCGCAGGAGTCCGAATCACCGGGGTCCCACTCCACGGCCACGGCCATGGTCATCTCAACCACGTCTGCAGGGGACAGCAGTGTCTCCCAACACTGTGAGTGTGCAGTCTTGAAAAAGTAGAGTTGCGATCAGGGCTGGAACGATTCATTAATCAATTGTGATGAATCAATTATAAGAATAATCGTCAACTATTTTAGTCTTTGATTAATAGTCGATTGTACTATGCACAATCGATAGCCATCTGCTGAAAGAGCAACATTCAGGACAGTAATTAGGCCAAAACTGTACAAAAAAATAAACATTTAGGACGATGCCCCTTGTCTTTAAATATATTTTGCACATAACTCCTCAAGTGGCATTTTTAGCTTCACCTGATTCAAGAAAGAAAGAAAAAAAGAAAATCTCCCATTAACTGCTATCTAATTATTAATCCAAAACAATCAATCAACAAATTAGTAGATAGTATTTTTTTTTTATACAAATGATTGAGCATTTACAAAAGGAATACTGTTATTGCATTTCAGGCAATAAAATGTTTATTTTATTTTTGAAAAATGAGCTAAATTTGTTTTAAATAAAACAAACTGAGCTCATTTGCTGCCTATTAGATATTGTGTAAAAACGGCTGAAGTGGTTACACAAAAAAATCTGTTAAATGTGCCAAATGTTTTCTGCAATTAATCGATTAATCAATTAATTGTCAAAAATAATCGATTCTTAAATTAATTGTGAGTTGCCGCCCTAATTGGGATGAAAGAAAACTGCTGAGTTGCATCTACTTCCTGTTGTGAACATGGCTAGCGATCTTAATGTCCTGTAAGGAGGACATTAAAGCGGGGAATCTACAAGCCTCTGCCACCGACGACAGGAATAATTGTCACCTTGAAAATTATGCCGTTCTCCTCATAAAACTGTGGTTTATGTGGGCGGGCGGGTGGAGAGAGTGGGGGTCGCATATCTGGAAGAAAATTTGTGTTGCGGCATAAACGCTCGCCTCATAAGTGTGTTAGTACGTACTGCATGTTGAATGCAAATTTTGCTCTGATGCAAACATGCGGAGCCTGTATGTATGAAGGTGCAGGAGGTCGGGAGTGTCTCAAAGTCACACTCTGGCAAATCCCAAACTCTGCATACTTTACTTTTTTTTGTTGTTGTTGTTTTTTTTCTCTCCCTCCTCCCTCTTCTCCTCCGCTGTCTCTCTTTGTAAAACACTCACGGCCATTAACGCATGCCCACCCACTTCACGCCTCCCTGTTTTATCAAATCTCTCCTCCACCGTCTTGACCCTTCCTCGACGCTCTGCTTATCTCACGCTTTTTATACCTTACCTGCCTTCTTACTTTTTGTTTTCTTTACACAACTGCCTTTTCATCCTATCGCTCTTACACCATATATTTTCTCATGCCTTCTCTCCCCCCCCAGCTGGTGGTGAGAATTTTGTTCTGGGCGAGAACCTGACGGTGGCCGTTCTGGGTGTGGTCATTCCTATCGGTAAGCTGCATGCAGCCTCTGTTTTCTTAGTTTGTCTGGTTACAGAAAGGCCGTTTGGCTACATGTGCAGCGCCTTGCAAAAATATTCAAACCTTTTGGACTTGTTCACATTTGTCTCGCATTACATCTTCAAAATTCAATGTCCTTCTATTGGCATTTTATTGCATAGATCAACATGAAGTAGCACCTAACCAGGAAGCAGCAAGAAAATGATATGTAGGCTTTAAAGTTTTTTGCAAATTGAAAGTCTCCCTCTTCCCGATAAACTCATTCAGACTTGAATTGAATTGAATTGGAATCAACTCATTCATTGCTGATTAGCAAACACCTGATGGAACTGGTTATGTCCTGGACTCGTTATACAAGCTACTTCTCAGTGTAGTACTGGTAAAAATGTTGTCGAATTGTTAATAGAGGAGCCATGTTGTGATGACTTCCTGAACATGCAGACTTTCTTAAGGAGACAGAGGCCAAATTTGAAGGCGCTAAATTACTAAGTGACTCAAAACTTTTTTTTTCTCTTGAGTCATATTTGATATTTACAATATTTTATAACAGCTGAAGGTAGCAGAGTTTCTTGATTGTTCTATAAAATGATTCTGTGTGGCTGGAAAACACATAATACTCCCCATTTAAAATGTTAGAATACATTTCTATTCATTGCACTTGACTCATCTTCCTCTGCAATAATGGCTGCAGTTCTTGTAGTTCTTCACTAAGCGTCACAAACTAAGTCAAATTGGACGGAAGTCATTTGAGCAACTTTTTTTTTTTTTTTTTTAATCATGCCCAAGGTTATGATTTGGATTTATGTCTGGGCTTTAATTTGTCCAGGTTAACTCATTGATGTACCTAGATCCGGCTGTGTTTAGTGTTAACCTGCTGGAACAGGAACTTCATCCCCAGTTTCAAGTCTTTTGGTGTTCCTCTATTATTTAGCTCCGTACATCAACTCAAACCAGCTTCCTGCTCCTGCAAGAAAAACTCGCCCACAGCATGATTCTGCCTCCACCAAGTTTCACCACAGTGTGATTGCTGTATACTGTTAGTTTTCCTCCATACAGACCGTAAATTTCGGTGTTTAATTTTGATGTCGTCTTAGCAATTGTGTTGGTCTATCACATAAAATCCCAATAAAATACATTGAGGTTTGTGGTGATGGTGTAAAAATGTGAATATTGTGGTGGATATTTATACCTTTGCAAGACTCTGCACATGTACTGTGTTACCCTGATGTATAAGGTTCCTGTTTGTTGAGTCCATCACACATTCACAGCTGTGCACTGGAGGACTGAATGCTTGTCTACAAGTCCTCCTCTCTGTTCATTTCTTGTGTATTTGCTATTCTTGTCATTGTGCATCATTCACCTCCTGCTGTACTGTTTTGTGGGGAATGCTTTGGCAAACATTCTTTGCTAAAGCACGGTAGTTTTCAAACTTTATTGAGGAGTAATAATAATTGAAGATAAAAAAAAAAACAGCAAATACCTTGGAAACTACCTTCATAATAATTGTGAGAATTTCAAAGTTATACCTACTTATGAGTAATTCATGAACTAAAATACTTGTGGCTTCATCAGAAAGTCTGTGCTGGAAAATATCACACCTCAGACTAAATATCAGGATACAGTTTGAAAGATTTTTCATAAAACAGAGAATTTAGCTAATAACGAACTAAACTGCTCAGTTAGCCAATATGCTAAAAGAGGAAAATCTATTCAGTCAGCCATTAGAGACTCAATCATTACTCTACGTCCATCTCATGGTTACATTTGTAGTCGGAACTCAGAAATTTCAACTTACCAGTTGGAAAAAGTTGGACTTCCTACTCGGAGGGCAGGAGATGTCCAGACTAACCTCCGTTAGCTACATGGACAGCTACAGTGTTGCAATATGGCCTCGCATCAACACGCTGTGGTGGAAACCTATTTATTTTATAAATACACATGCAAGAGTGCATCTAAAATCAATGCTACTTTTACTGCCTGCAACTGAAAAAATTGGAAAGTGAAGAAGCTTATACAATGTTGGCAAGCAATGCTACTTGGCCATCGCCATGTTGAAATCCAGATTTCTTCAACTTTGTTAACTGGAACATTTTTACCTCAGGTGTGACGTAACAACCAGCATCACTGCTCTAACAAAAACTCTGGGAGAAGAGCCAAATGATTAACTCCAGGTCTGAGTCATTTAGAAGTGGATACATCTGCTTGTCATATAGCTACAGTCTCTGGCAAATAACAGCGCATGAAGCTTTCTTCATTTTAACCCAGAAAGGATTAAAAGGCATCCCAAATATTGCTCACTGTTTGCGTAAGCAAAGCCACACAACTTAATTCGTTTGCTACGCCACATTGTTTTTGTTTTCTTATTTAATTGTGACTGAAAAGAAAAAAAGGGAACAAAACATTTATTAATCACAGCTTATTTCCTTTAAAATGACAGACCTGATTTAAATCCGCTAGATATAAGGAAAATAAACAAATTAATTCAGCTAAAAATATGACTTTATATCCAGTACATGCTTCAAGCTGAAACTTGATTCTGGACTAAATGAACTGGAACGAACTGAGTCAGCCTCCTTTTTCAGACAGACCTTTTTATTTTGTTCGTAATAAAATCAGGTCACAGCACAGGTGGAAAACACAAAAGGTGTTTATCAGCCGTGACAACTTTAACAGTATTTTATTGGTGTGATTTGTTAAATTACAATGCCTATTTAACGGCAGATTTAACGTGATCATTTGCCATCACATAGTCAGCATATCCTCATTAGTATCATCAGCTACTTTTCCTCAGATCTGCTTGTGTAATAAAGACAGTACATAAAAAAATGATCACATTACAGATGAAGTATTAAAATAACACATTCCATTTTCCCTGACTTTTAAAGAAAAACTGCAGTATGTAACCTTTTTAAAAAATGTTAAAACTGCCTCCATTTTGTGAGACAGATAAACTGTGAAAAGATCAATCTCCACCTCGTCCCTGAGCTACTTTTGCCATCTGAAGAAATGCAACGCCCCTGACAAAAAACAACCAATCAGAGGCAGGAGGAGGGTATTAGTGCTGTCAATCAATCTCGTGTACTCGCTGTGCATTGTGCTAATGTTGGAGAAACAACTTACCGTTACAGGACAAATGTTTATCCGCCATTGTCAGTGGCCATGCTAACTAATCTTAGCATTTACAACAGGCTATGCTAGCTGCTAGCTGAGAGTGGAGACGACGGGGGATGAGTGGCGCTACACTGAGGCTAAGACCCGGCTCCGGCCTCTGATTGGTTGTTTCTAGTTAGCACTGTGAGAAGGCAGAGGAGCTCAGTTTTACAACAAATATGTAAAAAAATATCTTTTTAATAAAAGTTACATTCTACAACTTTAAGATAGCCAAATATTTAAATTAAAATGAGTTAATTTTAATTCAAAAAATAAAAATTTTTAATTAAATGTATTTGAAATTTATTTAAAATAAATGTAAATAAATATTCATTTTAATATCTTTTGTAAAAAAGATGTACCTTTTTTACAAAATAAAAAAGTACATCTTCTTTAAAAGTGTCCCAGATGATCCTTAAAACAAACTCTCCAACTCTAAGCTTTAATGAGGGTTATTTAGAGTCTGGGAGTACATGTGTGACTCAACTTCAGCCTATGCTGCACCACACACACACACACACACACACACACACACACGCACACGCACACACACACACACACACACACACACACACACATTCTCCATACCGCTCCCTCTTCCCTCTCTGTGCCCTCATTAGTATCCTGCATGCCTCTTCTTCTACTCCTCTCCGTGCCCGTCATCTCACACCATGGACTCGTTCTGCTTTGTTAACGCTCCCCCTCCCTTCCCCGTGTCCCCTGCCGCTGTGTGTTAAACGCATGCAGTTCCTATCGTTGCCACAGTGGTGTTCGGCCTGGTCTGCGCCGGAGTCTACCTGGTGTGGCGGAACTGGCGCCGCAACTCCACCAAGAGCATGAACTTCGACAACCCGGTCTACCGCAAGACCACGGGCGAGGGCGAGGAGGACGAGATCCACATCGGCAGGACCGACGGCATGGGACACCACGTCCACCACCACCACCCGTACCCCCAGGGGGTCGGCATGGGCGTGGTGGGGGCCGGAGGCGGCACCTGCCCGCAGTTCATCGCCCTGCCTTTGGGGGGCAGCATGCCCGACGCAGGGACTCACTGGTACACGGAGCAGCCCATGCTCTCCACTGCAAAGTGAGGCAAAAGGACCTGCTTCTGGTGCAGCTGGACACTCAGGCACACGGTGAAGTCAGAATGAACTTGGACTAAGTTTACTGAAGGGATGAACGACGTATCATTGTTTCATTCATCCACACACACACACACACACACACACACCACACACACACACACACACACACACACACACCCACAGAGCCATGTCCTGTCATGTTAAATATAAACCGTGAATGAGAAAGAAAAATTTGGGAATGAAATCTGTTTTTTCTCCAGTAGATTGTGGTAGTTAAGTAATCAGGTGGTGCAGACCTGCCACTGCTCTCTCAACGCTGGAAAATTAAGTCAAACTCCCCATTTTTTACTTTTCCATCAACAACCGTGTGCATCTGAAGTTGCTAAAAGGTCCTGACCTTGAGCATCTGTTTCGTTCTTGACGTGTTAGTTTGAGTTTTGTGTTACTCCTGGTTGGCGGCAGCGCTCTGGGACAGCTACTAAAGAAAACGGGGACAGCCGGTGGAGACAGTCTGTTGGGATCAATCCCAAACGCTGTTTTTGGAGACGCCTGGTGTCGTCCACATTTTTTCCTGGATCAGTTTGTCCGGTTCAGAGTTTGACAATGTTGGTTGAACTCTGTCAGTTTTGAGTATTTCTCTTATTTAGTGAAGAGAGTTGGAAGAGTCTTCTGTGAGCATAAAGGTGCAAGTCAGACTTCTTCTTCTTCTCCTTCTTCTTTTAGCAGCTTGTTTTAGATGTTAAATTGTCTGAGAAACGCAATAGACTGCAGATAGCAGCCAGTTGAGGTGTTTTGTGGTTAATGGAAATCACAGAGTGGTAATGATTTCATTTGACGACCCACTTTTAACTGTGACACAAACACACACACACACACACACTCCACCTGCCGCGCAGCGATGTCAGATTCCCGTTGTTTTCCGAAGAGGCTGGTGGGGGACAAGGACAAGGACGAGGTGCAATTCGCTCTCTGGAAACACAAGCAGCATGCAACCACCTGACATCGCCACCGTTCATTGTTCCACACGAGACGCTCTCACCCACACTCACACACATGTACTGCCCAGTCGATTTCGCCGCCGCTGCCACTGTTATTTGAGAAAGCAGTTTGAGACAGGAGGACCCAGCTGGTCTCTGCTTTGGGAGAGAAAAAACACAGTCATGTTACCACGAACGTGAAAAGAAAAAGAAAAATCGGACTCCGATGCAGTGCGGTGTGGCGCCTGCCGACCCCGCCGGTGAACACGTTTCACGCCGGTTTATACAGATCACCTGGAAATTCCCCCCGTGTGTGTGTTCATCGAAATGCATGTGTGCCAATTGTTCATCGCACAGCCATATTTGAAACTGTTTTTTGGATGCTATTTGTTGCACAACCCTCTTAGAATGCCTTCTGGTACTGTGTTTCTCATGGAGAAAGAAGGTGTGTGTGCGTGTGTGTGTGTGTGTGCGTGTTTGCACGTGTGTTGACCTCTGTGTGTATTGGTGAGCAAGTGTGCGTGTGTCGGTAGAAAAGCTTTGAGGGTGCTTTTTGACTCATTGGGTTGTAAATACGTTTTCATAACGTTTTTTGATAATGTATTGTATAATTCTGTAAAAGAAGAGCTGTATATAAGATTTTAGATAAAGTGTTGACACCTATATTAATTTATTTGTATGAAGAAAGCACTGTTTTTTCCTTCCTGATTGTTTAAAATCAGAGTTATCCACCAAAGTGGTTCGTTTTAGTTGGTGTTTCTTGCTGTGTACCGTTTAGCCTCATTTTTTGTGAATATTTTTTCTTAGTCTTTATAGAATATTAATAGGCCCCACACACTCCACCCAAAAATAATTTTTAAAAAAAATCCACATTGGTGGAACATTTTTAAGCCCAATGTCAGTGAGAATGTTGCTTTGTATTTATTTGTGCCTTTTTTGTTTACACTTTCATATTAACCTTGTGTTTTTTGCTTTTTTTTTTCTCATAAAAAAAAAGTCAGCCAGTCGCTGTACGTCTGATACCGAACTGTACTGAGGACAAATTGGTTCTGTGTTTTATTTTCCATAACTGATTAGTTTTAAATATCTCTTTTTCTTGTTATATAAAATCTGACAAACACAAGACTGCAGTTTCTCTCTTATTTTTTCCTATGCAAGATAATTTCCTTGTGACTTTGTATGTATAAACATAGGAAGAATTATTATTTTGCATAACAATGAGTCAAACTAACAGTGGGTTACTCTGCTCAATATTGCCGGCGTCCTGCAGCTCTTTAAATATCTAAGACACAAGCGGACAATTAAAGTGCCAATTGCTTGACTGTGCCAGCTTGGCTGTGAGGGAAGGAACTGTGGAGTGTGTGCTTGTTCAAATTTTAGAGCTAAGTTCACAGTTCTTCACAGCAACCAAATGTGCAAAAGATCCATAAAGTTCTATAACACTACAAGAGGAAGCCGGTCTGTTAGGTCTCCACAGTACTGCTTTCAGCCAACATTACTCCTGACTTCAGCAGCCAAGTTCTGAATCTACATATGAGCTCAGAGACTTCGGCATCAAACATAATTTGCTACAGATTAGTCTCAGAGTTTGGTGTTTTGTATAGTCAGTACTGTCATTTGTCTTCAGTAACTTTCTAGCTACTTTGAGTTTCCTTTTTTTTATTCAAGCTTCTTCTTTTTTTCTTACTCATTTCACCATTTAGGACGTACTTATTCCAAACGACAAGCCAGACAAAAGCATTTTAAACCCAGCGAACATAGATACTGCACATACTTAAGACGATGCACTTAATCTATCCGGTAACTGATAAGGTATTGTATATTTTTATTGTGCTTCACTTCTTTTTCCGTTGTGGCAAATCAGTGGCATCCTTAAAACCCATTAGCGTGCCTAAGAAATCTATTCTGCCAGGAATCCCTGTTAACCACTAAAGCCGATTGGTTTTTTACAAAACCTGCGCTTTGGCTGTAAACCTCTCATTGTAAACCGGCGCTGGCTGAGAAGTGTTTTACTCCCGTCCATTGAGCAAGTGATTCATCAGCAGACAAAACCCCCGCAGTAGACAAATCCAGTCCATTATCGTTATTAAAGGAGAGCGGGGTGAATGCCTTCAGACTCAGCTGTCTTCTTGTTGCAGACCCAGTATGGGAGCTATGTGGAATAAGTATAAATGTGATATTTTATTTCTTTGGTCGACTGGTGCCTTCGGCGGACGAAAGAGGTGTCACACATGCTCACTGTTGCACAAAGGCTGAGATGAGCCCCTTTATTCATTGTGACATTAAAGCCTGTTTGGGTGGGGGAGGGGAGAACATACCCATGCTGAGGTGCACAGGCTAAGAAGGCCGGCTTAATTTAGTGGATGTGGAGAAATACATGTTACCTTTTCAAAATCCTCTTTTTCATTTGATGGAGCTACACATTTTTCCATTACATGGTAATGGAAAAGCTTCCCGTTTCATCTCCCTCTCCCTCTTCTTCTGAGGGATATTTGCTCAGGGTCATTGCAGCAGGGCTCTCCAGCGTGGCTGTGAGAAATCCTCCAGGGAAATGAGATGGCTTTCCTCTGTCAGACAGAGATCCTGCGTCTTTTCAATCTCCGCCCCACTCAATCCCTTTTGTCTTGTCCCGCAAACGTGAGGCCCTGCGTCCCTCTGCAGCCCCGCCGATTCCCGAGTTAGGCGCGTGAGCCGACCAAACGCACCTGCTTTTCACCTCTGACCTGCAGGTGAATCTTCTTCTTCCCCCCTCCCGTCCATGCTGGAATCAGCACAAATCTTTTCGCACTCGGAAAGGATCCCATGTAATCCCTCGGACCTTGTTGTTTTAAGCAAGTCAGTTCTGTGTATTGTTGGTTTCAGACGTGTGCGATTTTGCTGGGATGGTTTGAAATGGAGGAATTCTGCCACCTGCTGGCCGCATTTCTCCAGCAACACTCATTTCTATAAACCACAGCAGAAACACAGCATTGTATTTGATTTATTGAAGGATATACAGTGTGCACCTTATTTTAACAACTAGAAGGATATGATTTTTATTTGCATCAGTTGCTATCTTCTATTTAATGTCGATGGAAAGTGCAGAAATAGATTTAGAAGCTGCTAAAAACTTCCCTTTAAACACACACACACACACACACACACATTTATATATAACATGTTGATTGTTACCTATAAGTCATACTCCTACACAATAAAACTTTTAAGAATAAATACTTTTTCCATTGCATAGTTTGCAGAGTTAAGCTGTGCAAAGATCTGAGAAAACTATAACAATCACATGAAACATGTGAAATAAATCATATTTACTGTATAGTGCATCAACAGCCACCAGTCATTCCCAGCTGCAAATAACTGATTGTGTACAGTCTTATTTATCTGATGGCTTCCTGTCCAAGGCTAAAGCTTATGCTAATGCTCATGCAGCAGTTCAGAAAATACAAAACACTGTCAGGGAATAAACTGTTTAGCCTCTTTTTAGGTGCCTCAAGCAAAGAAGATGATGAACTGGCAGATCTTGAGTTTCCCACTTTCAGAGAGCTCGAGCCTTAGCATGGGCCTGCAGGAGGGCCGCTGTGTCAGTGTGGGAACCTTGCTTGGCAATGGAGAGCGCAGTTTGGCCCCGCTAAGACAGGAAGTGGGGGAAACACACATTAGCACTGGCATGACAGCAAAACAAATTGAGGTGATCTGACATTTTGTCAATGTTTGTTGTAGTTTTGACAAAAAAAAAAAAAAACCTGCCCTGCAAATGTTAGCAATGTTAACATCTGTAGACATAACAGTTTACATCAACACATCATTTGAGACTTTTTTCCTTTTTTTCTTTGTTTTTTTTGGAACTCTGAAACTTATATCGATTTTACCCCCTCTAGAAATGCTTAGATTAGAAAACCATTTGTCAAACATCAAACACCTAACAAACCAGACTAGAACAGTACTAGTAGAGGCAAACGACAAAGCAAAGCATATAATCTACTTCCACTGATGAGTTCTTACAGATATTTGGCTCGAATAATCAATTGACTTTCAGTATCTTATCTGCGCAGCCTTTTGTGTATGCTTTTCCCAGACACCTGGTATAGATAACTATTCCTGCTTGTTTGAGATCCGTCCATTTCTCAAAGGAATAGGAGCCAGGGGAAAAAGAGAGGGACAGGTTCATCCGAGTGGATTTCTTTTTTAGACTTGAATTTCCCTGGCAAGTAACAAACAAATGGGAAATATTGAGACAATATTGCTTAAGTTGGCCCTGGGTTATGTCTCGTACAGACAGACCATGCTTGGTCTGATGCAGCTCGCAGTGAACGTAAACAGTAAACAGTTTCCTTCCTGTCGGTGGCTTTAACAACAACAACCAGGTGGCATGTTGTCGTTAAAGTCTGGAGCTCTGACTGCTGGTAGTGCCGTACTTTGAGACCTGAACCTGAACTGCATTTAGCTGTTGGCTGTAGTC
Organism: Poeciliopsis turneri; assembly: GCA_922788865.1. Classification (NCBI taxonomy): domain Eukaryota; kingdom Metazoa; phylum Chordata; class Actinopteri; order Cyprinodontiformes; family Poeciliidae; genus Poeciliopsis; species Poeciliopsis turneri. The sequence goes on from CAKLNU010000612.1 coordinate 142,447, forward strand.
TTACCTTGTCAGTCAGGGTCAGGTCACACTGACTTCTTTCTAGCAGCAATCTGGCAATGTGCGTGTGGCCCCGTTCTGATGCAAACATGAGGGACGTCATTCCCTGGTTGTCCTGGATGTTGGCGTCGGCTCCACAGCTCAGCAGCAAGCGGACCATGACAACTCGACCGTGTCTCACCGCCAAGTGCAAAGCTGTCTGGCCTGTCTGTGGTAAGAGAAATTAAACTCACTCAAACGTTTGACGACTCGCAAAACAAAAAGAAAGCCTTGACATGACATAATTTTTAATTTGTTACGCAGCGTTACCTGACTGGAGCGAGTATTAACGTTTCCCAGCTCCATTAGCTTTCGGACGACCTCCATCCCAGCAGGCCCATCTGGAGCGGTGAGTGACGCCAGCATCACAGCTGTGTATCCAGCATTGTTCTGAACATTTACGTCACTCATGCCTTTACAGAAGAGATCCTATTGTCAACCACAGTACAGCAAAAGCATTTCCTGAGGCAAAGGTCGCCAACAACCGTGTTACCCGAGTCCAGCAGCAGGCTCACGACGCCGTAGTTACAGTGGGACACGCTGTAATGGAGCACCGTGTTGCCATTGTCGTCGGCTAGATTGACAAGGAACGCCAGCAGAGGTGGCGCCTCACTCTTTACTTCTTTCAGGTACGCAGCCACCCTGCTGGCCTCGGAGGCCTCCTCCGCCGCAGCACCAAACCAGTGCTGGAACATTGTGACCAGAGCTTTCCTCTGGACAGAAACCATGAAAAAGGTGACTGGTGTATTGGTCAACATGCGGGATAAAGTTGGTTAAAACTGGCTAAACTGATAACTCATTTCATGTTGACCAATACCGTGACTAAAACTAAGGTGAAAAGTTGAAGCAAAAATTCACAGAATTAGCAAATGCCAGTATCCCCACATAATTCATTCCAGATGTTGAGTCGGATCAGGACCCAAACGTTCTCAATCAAAGCATCTCAAGCTTGTACATCATTGGTCCAGCTCATAATTCTCTCTAGTACAATTTTACACAATTTCATTCATTTGTGCACACAAGTCACAACCCAGAAAAAGACAGATTGATGCCAAATGTCCATGATCAAACTACTGATAGAGCAATCCAAAGTGTTTGCGAGCAAAACTGCCTGTTAGGGTTTTACATCAGTTATCTCACTGAGAGGATAAACTCCTTGGCTATTGGTGAAATTGATTCACATTAACGCTTTCTCCTTTCCAGGAGTTTAATGTAAAGGGTATTTACCATATCGTCATTTGGATTTTCTGTGATGTCCATGTGATCCTTAACAAAACGACAAGCAGACATAAAATCTGCACTCAGTGCGTCCCTGGAAGTGGAAGAGAACATAAGTGAAGGAACAGTAGAGATAATCTGCGTCCTGTTTCAAAATCTGCTCCAATAAAACATTTAAAAGCAAGAGACGTATCTCGACAGTCAAAATAGGATTTGTTTTAAGCAGACGGTGATTCAGAGTCTATGGTGCTCTCACCTTCCCTTCGTATTCGAGCCAGTTCTGTCCTCCAGGGTTTTGGACTTTTTCTCTGGACCCTCAGCTTCCGGCAACACGGTGCCTCCATCTGTTTGTCCTGATATCGCTCCAGCCTGTGCTGCATGACCCTCTGGGCATGTCTGTTTGGACTCATCAGTTTGGACTCGTCTCTTCGCAGGGTGTACATCCACCTGGGTGGCCTCCGTCCCCCGAGGGACAACACTGGCTTTCCCCACACAGCTTCCCATTGTCCTGGCCAACCGCACTTCCTTTTGTGGACATTTGGACTCTACAGGAAAGTGAAATGAACATTTTGTCCTCACTAACACCTTTTAGCTGCATCTACTATCCTGGCGATGACCTTAAATTGATAAAAGCAGCTTGACTTGATTGGCTCTGAGAAATCCTTTTTAGACTCTAGATTCTCATCATAATGGACTAATAATAGTCGACTATTTCTCTGATTCGATTATTGTGACCAGACAAGGACTTATGTAATATAGCTCAAATGCATTATTCATTTCATAAGGTCAAAAATAATCACAGTCAAATCGTTCTGAAGCTTCAGTAGCTGAAAGTGAAAGCACAAACTGAACACAATGGCTGTGAAGGCTGAATATGTGATACTCTGAGGCAGACTTTGCATTGTTCTTCTTATGAGTCTTTAAACCTTAAAGAATGAAAGAAGCATGTATTTAAGGCTTTGTCTGCCTTCCCTCATTTCAGCTTTAGACATGCGGGTCTTGTCTAACTGACGGCTTCACATGGACTGGTATTCATCTCCCAGACCAAAATCAAGAAGTCCTTTTTTTTTTTTTTTTTGGTCAGAGAAAAAGACGCCTGAAGAGCCTCAATTTCAGTCAGAGGAACCAATAATAAGCGTTAAGGCTGCTGAAGTCTCTGAGAAGTTTCCACAAACCCTTCATTAGCATCCTCCGACTGCAGCTTTTTTAGAGTCTGGGTGCTCCCATCACTCGCCAGGGTGGACTTAGAGGCTAAAGAGAAGACAAATACACACATTGAGATCAAACATAAGCAACACCAAATCCAGCTGATGAGATTATACACCTGATAATTGATAAATTGACTTATTTTAACCTTTAGAGATGAGGTCTTTTGGATGCCACAAGCTTTTAACTCTATGCGTTGTGGCGTGGTCGCAGTGACCCTGTGTGCGTTTTTGCAGGTTTGTGTGTTTGGATCCGACCGTTTCCCTGCTGTCTGACAGTGACATTTGCCGCACTTCTCCTGAGCATCTCAAGAGACACTTCAATGGTTAAGAAAGTGCCACATCCTCTTTAGGGACATTTAATATCAGGATCAAATCCTGTTTGATCCTCCTGTTTGGGTTCACATGGCAGGAAAACCTGATTCATGTCAAAAGTATTTACACTCCTTTCACTTCAGCTGAGTGATGCTATGATCAGCATTTTGTCATGCTGCAACCACAAAGTTCTGAACCTGTGTCGGTCATTCCAAAACATAAATATGTCTGAAAGCCACAGTTGTGGTTCTGACTTCATGTTTAGAGTTGTTCTTCTGGAAGGTAAACCTCCACTGTAGTCTAAAGTCTGTTGTGACCTCAAGCAAACTTTCTGCCAACGCCGTGTTTCATCACAGGGTTGATGTAGTTTCAGTTTCACTTTGCACAGCGCTTTACTCACTTGCCTTTCGAGGCAGAACAAAGAAATAACAAACGGATAAAACACTTTCTTCAGAAATGAAAGAAAAATGATTAGAACAGTCAGAAAGACTCAGTGAAATTCTCCCATTTGTATGTCACTATATTTAGATTTTTTGTGATCGGGCGCAAATCTTTTGTAAGTAGTATCAATGTGGCGGGAGACATTTCATCAGTAACTTGTAATGTTACATGTTACACATGTAATACTTTGAACTTGATGCGTTAGCATGCCACTTTTTCTTGGTTTCATTGTTTCAAAAATGTTCTGACTGGGCAGGTTAACGGGGGATAAATACTTTTACAGTTACTTTGTTTTTCTTGTTTTCTTACTGACCTTGAACTACAGATACTTATTGTCATTTTGCAACAGTGAAATGCTGCTATTTTTAAAACATGACATTTTTGGTGTGGAATCGAAAACGACGACGCGCTTAACTTTGAATCAGAAGTAGTGTTCTGAATATATCCTCCAAGAACCACTAAAAAGAAAATTATGTAAAAAAATGTAATCAGAAGAATGTAAAATGATGTAAAAATTATGTGTTCCCTATTATTAGGAAAAATGTTAATGATTTGATTTATCTTCCTTTGGTCAGACTTTGCCTTTGAGGTTTATGATCCATTTTACATGCACTGAAAACCTGCTGTCTGCTTTGCCTTTGTGACCCGAACACTGTAAAAACAAAATCTTACCAATTATTTTTGGTTGAGTTTCTAGTGGAAATATCTTAAAACACTTGAAATAAGTCAAAATAACTTTTCAGTATTTTTTTTTTTATATAAATGAAAAAGTTCAGACCATTTCATGTAAAAAATGGGAAAATGTCTTGTAATAAGTGAAATAACCTGCAAGAAGAAGCAATCATTTTTCATCAATATTAAGGAACTTTGACTTAAGAAAAGCTCATGTTTTTCTAGTTTTGTCTTATTTCAAGTCATTTTGATGTTCCCTCTAGAAACTGAGCCAAAAGTACCTGCTAAGATTTTGTGTTTTGTGCAGTGTAACATACTGTTCACCATCCCTGGAGCATCTGGAAAATCAGAGCCTTAAAATGACCAAAGAACATCACCTCTGTTCTGGATCTTCTGCCCATCGCTGTCTTCATGGTGCTTGTGTCCACACATGAGGACGTCAACTAGGTCCATCATCTCCTGCTGCAGGGAGTTGACTTTTGGATCCGGATGTTTCAGGGGTTTTCCCTTTTCTCTGAACTCTCCACACACACACTCCCACTGCTGGGCCAGGAGACTCTTGATTCTCTTAATATGGCGAATAATGAATGTGTCTGTGGCCCCGTAAGACATTATTGAGTCTTGGTGCCTCTGAGTATGTGAGGGTACAGTTCTTGTAATGACGGAGGAGGCAGGAATACGCTGGGGTTCAATGGACCTCACACTGTTCTCGTCTCCCTCCTGGTCCACCACCACCCTTTCTGCACGGACCCACACGCCCGGGTTCCTGATGAGGTATTCTATCTTCTCATCTTTCCTTCTGCTCTCCTGCTGCTGCTCCTTCAGGAGTCCTACCGTCCTCTGGAGGTCCTGCTCGGTCTCATGGAGCTTCTGCTCCAGCGCCGCTACCTTAGCCTGCAGGGACGTCACGGTCAGCAGCTCGTCCAGATCTGTGCTGGTTTTCCAATCATTCACGGGGTTTATTTTGCTTGTGACGCTGTGATTTCTGGGAAACGTGATGTGACTTTCCCATTGGGATTTCAGGACATCCCCTTTGCCATAGAGTGATGAAGTATGAAGATCTGTAGTGCCATTGACTGTTGATGGAGGGACATTGTGGACCAAGCCCAGACGGAGTCTTTCCCTTTCTTCTTGCAGGATGCAGATCTGAGCTCTGAGCTCTGGACGACCCTCACCTCCATCTCAAGTTCTCCGACGCGTTCAAGAGCCTCGGTCAGGCGCCTCAGCAGCCCCGAGCAGTCCTGTGGGCGAGGGCTGTCTGAGAGGAACACGTCCTCGCAGGAGGTGTTCCTTCCTCCGAGGTGATCTCTTGAACTCTGGACGCTGCTCCTGTCATCTGTGGACTCGGATTCTTGTCTGAGCAGCACAGTGAGTGGCAAACTGGAGGCCCGCAGGAGATGAGGCCGGATATGCTCTCCGAGAGGTTGTTCGTCGAACTCCTTGATCCTGGCTTCCATTTCCGTCAAGGACGTGAGCCCCGTTGAGGAGAGAGGCAGCCTGTGATCGAAAGTCCAAGAGGAACACCCATGGTGATGGTTGTCCAAAGGTCGGGATCTGGGATCAAGAGCTCCGGTCGACCTCCAGGGACTTTGTTTGTAGCCAGAACCAGAGGAGTTGAGGTGCCTGGGGAGAGTGCTGGCCCGGGGTCCCTTGCTTCGGCGCTGAATGGGAACCCTTTTGATGGTGTTGCCTTTCTCAATGTCATCCACATATTTGAGGAAGTCCAGATCTATTTGGAAGCCGTACGGGGTTTCCACCGAGTATGGGGGCTTCCCTTTAACTCCATTCTCAGCCATTTTGTGACGGGCAATGAGGCCTGTAAACAGGGAGGTAATTGTACATTAGGAATAAAAGTCAGGGTTGGTCAACTTCCAATGTTTTTATAAACCCTGAAAATCAGTTTGTTACAAAATGCCTGACTGAACTTGTCCAATCTGAAAAAGACATGTCAACATTGGCTTAAATTTTGTCAACAATCATTTAGGCATTTTGCTATCTTAACTCCTTTTAGTATAACACTAAGCATATCGTTAAATTAAGAGTCTGGCATGCAGAACAAGGTAGAAAGCCCAAACGTTCAGTAGCTGTGCTTTTCCTTCTCCACCCATTAACTTTCTTGTTTTCCCAAAGACTTGATTCATTCCTTCCATGCACCAAGCAGCAGTTTTTTCAGCAGAGGCTGGCCTGATCTTCTTTTGATTACAGCCACGGTTTCCAGGACGAGTGCTGAAAATAGTTTGCGACTGTTTCGCCCAGCAGTTATGGGCAGCATCGCAAAAAAAAAGGCCTACTCCTACAGACATAAACACAGGCAGCCATTGTTCTGACTCACTACTCCACAGCTGTGCTCCTTCAGTTCAGCATCTTCTCTCCCATTCTGGATCTACTTTTAGTGGTGTATGACTTCCTCTAGCTAGCATATGGGTCGATTAGTTCATAACCGCACTGTATTTTTCACTCCTCCCTTCTTTGATGAGCTGATCCATGGAGGATTCCCACACTATCTGTGGTCTATATCTTCCTTAAAACCTGACCTCCTTTCTCCTCCTACCTTCCCTTCTCTTCCTCCCCTGACCACCGGCCTCTGCGGGAGCTTGCTGTCATCATGAGGCGCCACAGCCACCAAGCCACAGCCCCAAACAATGCAAGTTATGCAGTAAACAGACAAACACCCCCTAGCTATTTTGCTAAGAATCTGAGCGACCGTCATTCACGCACCCTGTGATGGCCAGTGGTAAACAGCAACAAATCTGCAAATCAAAGATGGCTGACAAGCTCATTTTGTAAGCTAAGAGACAAACATCAGGATTTTGAAACGAAAGGCAAAATATAATGAGATGCTTCTGGGACAATTTGGTCCAAGTTTTGCTGCCTTCATTTGCAGTCATTTCCAACCTCTGCGATCACTACGTCCCGCATATTTTAAATGTGTCTCTGTTCCAGAAAACCTCATTCAAATGACTGGATGTCCTCCTGTGTATTTGCTAAAAATTTAACTCAGCTGGCTGGATTGAAGACCAGCTTCAGAAGCCACACCCCTCTTCACAAGCCTCCCTTTCCAAAAAGACTGACCTGCATGATATCACAAGACTTCTCCACTTTCAAACAAAAAAGTTTCAACGTGAATATGGCTAGTTTGTATAATTAGAGTTTATTTGGATTTTTTTTCTGATACTTGGCTTTTAGATTATGTAAAACCAAGTATCAAGCACCAAGTTTACCCTGACAAACTATTGAAAGATTAATGGGTCCAGAGAAAGTGCCACTGGGTGTTGCTCCGACCTTTTGCAGTTTAAAACAAGAGAAAAAACTATTTAACTTAAGTCAACTTTGTTTGTAATGCAGCGTCTCTGAATTAAAAAAATCAAAGGTGAAGATTATTCATCTGATTTAGGTAGACAGAAAAGATAGTTGATACTTTGAACCCTATTTTTCCCGGGCATCGTTCACTAGAGGATGCAAAGGGCGTGTGCATCCCATTATTCCCATAGGGAAAAAAACTAGATCTGTCATAGCATCCTCAGTAAAATGCTTAACTCCCCTTTAGCACCTGCAGAAAAAAAAATTCTGGAGCTGCCGCTGGCTAGAAAATGTGCTTGGATGTCTCCGGGATAATCCCAAGATCTGGTTTCAGGCAGCTGGTTTTCAACCATCTACCAGACATGTGATCAAAGCTGCCTGTTGTTGCCAATAAGCTCTCCATTTCCTACTTATAAATATAGACCTGTGCATTTCTTCCAGACCAGGTTACCACAGAGGAAACAATATAGCAGAATTAGGGTTAGGTAATTCCCCAGAGTCATTGCCTAACTATGTCCACATGTCCATGGCACATATTTTAATTGTCTGTGCTCGGAGCCGTGGGCCCACCTCACAGGAAACCCAAGAAATGAAACTTTAAAATATTCGCCTAACCCCAAACAGGCCCCAGCAAACCAGCAGCGCTGGGAGCTGCAGCACTGTTGCTGCTGCTGCTGCTGCTGCTGCATACTGAACTTTTCAAAGGAGATTGTTACTTCTTAATTCATCTTTTGAAGCAAGTTAAATCTGTGCCAAAGAGAAATGTCACCTCTTCTTCCAGGGACAGCTTTGCTTTCCCACAGCAGCTGGCTGTCTCCTCTGGGTGAATATGACCCCGCTGAGACGTCCCTCCAAAACTCCCCCTGCATCAGCGCAAACCTCATAATCACACCATGTCTGTCCACAGCATTCTTCACCAAAAACCACAGCACATAGGGCCAATCTCTAAGAGTCGTGATGACAAAAGCTTCAAAATTAGACGCTGCTCAGGCCAAAAAGTATTAAGTCAATGACTTCTCCCACTGATGACACTTGCGAAGACATATGACATAATGCATATTAGTGGTGTCCAGAATATTGGCATAAACAACAAATGGAAACCGTCTAGTCGTGAGAAAGTAAAGCCGTTAAACCTGCATTCTGTTTGATATTATGAGGAGGGTATCTCATAATAAAATACATGTCATAAAGGACAAGAGTCCTATAAATATTTTCCTAATGATTATATTTTCTCACTTAGAAATCCAACCTCACGTTAAAAGACAAAGTGTGGTTTTCTGTGATGCAGGGTTAGTTTGACTGACGAGTTGTTGCTCTGTGAGATCCAACCTTTAATTTTCACACCCAGTCATAGAAAACCAAAATGCTACAGCAACCCAACCCATTCTCACTCCCAGCTCTTTCCTTACTGATGACTGATTAGGTGCCTGCTGCCTCTCTGACCCGCAAATGACCCCGAAAGTGTCACTTTGGGACAGATTAAGTCTGTATACCATTTACATAAAAATTGATATTTCTTCGTAACTTTTGAATATCTCAGTTTAAGGTCACTATTCTCAGAAGCGTAAACAGTCAACAGATTAGCTTTTAGTGTTTTTTTTTGTTTGTTTGGTTTTTTTTTTACACACAATCTGGTGATTATTTACACAGAAAATAGAGGAAGGAGATGATGCACCACCAATGACCTGGCACAAAAATCAAACTGTTGCATATAAAATACAGAAAAAGAAGAAAGAAAAAAATATCACTGCTGTGAAGGAATCCGGTTTCTTAGTTGTTTTGTTTTTTTGTTGTTTTTTTTGTTGTTGTTTTTTTTTTTTTGACAATCTGGACACATTACATGTTTTATTCTCAGTATGTGTTTCACACAGGAAGATCCTTTATGGTGCACCTCCCCCAATCTCCATTTCCTGTGGAAATAATGATCTGCTTTTGTGAAGACAGCTACTTGGTTCATAATGATTCATAACTCATAAGACATAGTAACGTTTATCAAACGGGAAAAACTTTATTTTGGTTGAAGCCTCAGCAGCTTCAGTCTTCAGAACCTGCTCACCTGGATTTAAAGAAACTGACGTTAAAAAGAGCGTTAATCTCCTGCAGGTTAAGTAGTTACAAACTATTCCTCTGATCTTTACTCAGTTGCGGGAACACTTCCGCTAATCCACTAAAGACTACTTTAGGTGTAGCCTTTTTGCATTTTTGCCAACTTTGAAAACATTTAGCGTTCCCTAAATCATTTCTCCACTTGAATTCTGAAGTGCTAAATTTCCTTGGCTGTTTAGCAAACTGTCAGCTGAATAAAGTTTGTCATCTGTGAAGTTTTGCTTATCGACTTTTAGTTCTTCAAGTGGTTTAACATTTATATTAACGCTCTTATTTTGAAGTGGGTGAAGACTGTTTACACAGCAGTTCCATTTCCTCTCCTCACATTCTCTCAGTTTTCTATTTTTTTTCCCCCCAATAATAACAAAGTATCTGTACAATGGGATGAATGAATGATTGAAAACTATTCAAGCAAGTCCCGTGGCCTCAGCCAAAACATAGCAGTGTGTAAACACTGGTTGAGACAGGTGTGACACCTGATTGGACGGGCTCGGACCTGAAGTCAGTTAGATGTGGCAATGTGTTGACAAACCTACGCAGCCGTCGCGGTTCGTCCTGTTTGGCCTTCTGACCACGCCGGGATTATTTTTGTGGTTGGGTTGCTCACAGTGAAGCAGCTTGCTACCAAACTGAAGCAATTTCTAACCTGAGAGTCTCAACAGTTAAACTAAAAAATCAGAGCATTTTCTGTCTTTCATCTTCTTTCTTTGTGTTTCTTTCTTCTTCTTTTTTTTCCACAGTATGCATATGTCTGCATGTTTCACTGTCTTTGTTCTTTTCCTGGAAAAATCCTTCCTCCCCCCCCTTGTTTTTGGCCGTACAACCTGTGGCTTTTTCCAGCACATAGCTCTGAACCTCATCTTCTGCTCAGAGTTGATTTAGGAACTCAAGCCAAATGTTTGGACTTGTGCTCCCTCTTACCCCTTCCACTCTATATGTCTCTCTCTTGTTTTTTTCTTTTTTGTCAAACTCGGATTCATCACAAACTGCCCTCAGAGTTCCTAGAAATCCCTCACCCTCTGCGATCTTTTATTCAGTCACTCTGGACTTTTCGGACCGCCGGACTCGTCCTGGTCCTCGTCCAACAGCAACAGGGTCTGAGTTGTGGCATCCAAAGCTCCCGTTGCATGGCAGAAACAGCTGCCAGGGGCGTCACGCAGAGGAAGAAAGCGACGGTATGTTACCAGAGCGAGGGTTAAAATAGAAAAGTGTGCCGCCTGTGTGTGTGTGTGTGTGTGTGTGTGTGTGTGTGTGTGTGTGTGTGTGTGTGTGCGTGTGCGTGTTGTGTGTGTGTGTGTGTGTTCACATGGGCGTCGCATGTTTGCCAGTTCAAGCTGAATTCCTTGAAGGGATGCACACTTAAATGTGTCTTTAAAAGACAAACTTCTTGTCTCAAAGGTGTTGCTAATGTTCTCATGAAGGCTGCAGGTTCACTCCCAGCATTTAGTCAAGTCGCACCAGAGCTCAACTACTTTCTGACCCTGAATTTAGATCAGCCAGTTTCCTGTCCCTCAGCGGTCAAGGTCGGCGTTCAGCATCCCGGCTTTGATGAAGCACCCAGCCGAACGGCGGCGAGCAGCCTGGAGAGATGCTACAAGGTGAGTAGTCTGTCAGCTCTTACCTCGGGACATGCTCAGCACTTTCCTCCACTCGCTGTCAGACGGTCCTCTGCTGTCTGCTGCTCAGCTCTGCCTGCTGTCTGTCTCCTCAGCAGGCGGGGAGGGCCAGCGTGCCTCGGCTGTCTGGGAAATGCCACCACGCGCCCCCTGCCATAACAGAAGCTGGGTTTGCTCTCTCGTGTGTGTATGTGTGTGTGTGTGAAGGAGAGCGTCTGAACGAGGAGGAGCTAGCAACATGCCTTCCTACGTTGTCTCCCGTCCAGCAAGGATGACTGATTGAGAGGAAGGACTAGACTCAGAGAACCACACCCACTCCTCCAGACGGCAGTCGAGACCAGTCTGGAAATGTGAGGAGGAAGGTAAGGAGTGTCAAACTGTCGGAAGTTTGATGCACGTGAGCAAGACTTTGAGAAAAAAACAAACAAAAAAAAGCTGAGTGCTGACCAGAATTAAAAAGGCAACATGGGTAACAAACAGACCTCCTGGTATGAAAGCACTAATCCACTGCGGTGTGGCTCCAGCGTGACCATGCCGCTCATTCTTTGTGGATCCTCTCTGGGAACGTGACCAGCATCTACGGCCAACTCTTTGTAATACCAGAGGATCATAATGGTCAAGTCTGCCTGACCTCTGCGGGTAGATATGTTGTGGTAAAACCAATCACTTACTTTGAGGTCATACATGTCAACTGCTGGCTTTCGCCAAACTCGGACTTTCAGCGTTGCCGCTTCTGCTAATGTCCAGAACCTTGCATGCATGTTTTTTTTTCACCTGGAAATAGATAAACTCAATAAATCCTCGTTGATTTAGGTATATTTTAATAGCACCCAGACATCTGTTAACCCTCTGTCACAGGAGAACAACAAGGGATGATGGCTGATTTCCAGACTTTCTGAATGCAGATAATCTAATTATCTAATCTAATTATGGGCTGTTCATCCAAAACTAAGGAACTCTGGACCGATTAATTATCAGTGCAACCCTACATAATATTCATCACTATGCATACTGTACAGTGAAAAACTGTGTTGGAACTACCACAGACGCTAACATCCGCAGTATTCTGTATTTCCAGTCTTTGGGCTACAGCCAATCAGCGTAAAGCACAATGAATGTCGCCTTTTGATTGGCTCCTTTGCCAGAGCCAGCCAGTAGCATGTCAAGTAATGTTGCGCCAAAGTATCTCAGCTTCCTGAGCTGTATTTTCTTTTTAATATTTTAGATGTACTTTATGAAAAACTGCACAAACTTTCAATGAATAATTTGGAGCTTCATTCCACAAATGCAAAACTACAAACACGAAGGCGTCCACTGTACCTACATGGGGGCAAATGCCACTCAGGGAGGAAGAAGCCATCACTCTAAAAGTATCTGGAGACATGATGATACTGGATGAGAAATGTTTGGCTACAGTCGCCTTACGAGACTGACAACAGCATCCCAACCCGTCCGTCTGAGAGGAGTTCATGCCATGAGTTTGTTTGTGTTTCTGTGCAGAGCGGATGCATCGGGCGCTTCTTGCATAATGGTTTCAGGTTTCTGCAACAACTCTTCTGACCTTCTTCCCACGTCTCTCCCACTCATAATAAATAATTGCAGGGACCAAAACCTTGGTTTTGTCCAAATTTTAAGGAAAAATATTGGTCAGTGAGATAAAATATCTGTTTTTAAGTGTCCTAGCACACTGAAACCCTGTTGTGGTCCAATAAGTCTCTTCACTTTTTTTTTTTAATTGTCTGTTTCTTGTAAATCTCTCCTTGCCATTTATTTTTACTGTGTCTGTGCTTCTGCTCGGGGCCCGACAGTCCTACAGGAACTGCATTTCCCATCAATTTCAGCCCACAAACGTCTCTGTGGATGAGTCAGTCTAAGTCCAAAGCAAAACAAACACAGCAACACTCATGAAATGCTGAGTAAAGAACTGCAATTTAGGTCATTTGCCGTGCCATGAATGGAAAAGGAATTAGTAAAAGATCCTCTTTTTTTCCATTACCAGCAGACAAGTGACTCTGAGAGGGATTGCGGTTTGATCAGAGGGAGGAAAAGAAAAAAAAAAAAGAAAACCTTTATTGGAGAAAAAATAAAACTGCTGACGGACTGACCACATGCTGCTGTTAGTTTGGCCAAACTGCAAGAAAAAAAAAAAAAAATCTTCTCAAATCTAGTCTCAGAGAAAGATTTACAGCTCAATCATATTTCGATGTGGGGCATAAATCCAGTCCTGAATAATATCAAAACACAACTTGAGAAATGTGCTGTCGGTTCTCGATGCGTAGATGTAGATTTTCAGGGCAGGAAAGTAAAATATGTCACAAAATACATCGTTTTCCCTTACGAATGAGCATTTTGGGTGATGGGGAACGCTACTGTCAGAGAAAGGAGGATAGCGCAACATTTCTTCAGATTGCAAAGTGAAAGAAATCTAAGCCTCATTCGGTTATTCTGTGCATGTTGAGGGGGGGAGAAAAAAACCTGGCTGTTATTTTACTAGTAGCTTCTTCAACTGTAAATGTTTGCCGGAGAAAAAGGGGGCTCGCAGTCTCAGTGCGGGAGGGACGACCTTTGGCAAAAGCACCTCAGAAACGTAGAACAGATGGAGGAATCTGAAGACGTTTCTCGCTTCGCTCAGATGTCTGTCCCAGCTGGCATCGTCCTCGAGCACAAATCAGCTGCAACCGTAACCGTCCGGAAAGCTCGTTGGCTCGCTGGAACGGCCTCGTCATGTAACAGGCTCTGAAACGAATCTCTCGTGAACAAGGCCGCAGATTCTTCACATTCAAAGGGTTTTGGTTTGAGAGAGGCCTCCGGAGGAAGAAATCTGAGCTCCTCGGAGTTGTTGACGTAGGTTTTCGAAAACACTGGTGGAGATTTCAGAAAGAGCAGGAGTTTCTTAAAGAGACAGGCGCCCGACTATGAAATCAAATTTCTCTCCAGTCATACTTAATGTGATATATAGCATTCTTGTGGCGACCTGAAGGTAACATCGTCACTTGCTTGTGCTACATACTGACACGATGTAGCTGGAAAACACATAACATTAATGTTTAAGACCTTTACTTCTTCCTGCAGTTGATTCAATTCAAAAACATGTAGTGGGGCAAAGGTGTAATCTCTTGTCTGCTTCTTCCAGAAATGACATCAAAAACACATCGATCTTTAACTTTCTTTGTTGATGTTTTCGTCGCTCTGCTTAAAACCCATCATATTGATCAGGATTAATCATTGACTTGATCCCAGAGGGAGGATAAAGCTATGAATTTTCACCCAGTGGCTCTTTGTTCGAGGAGCCAGCTGATAGCTTAACAGCTCAGACAAACACCAGGGGCGGGGGGAGAAACATGAAAACAACGCCGGTTCCCGTGGTGCTTCTCCTGGTCCTGGCCTCAGTGACCGTCCCCTGTGACAGCAGCCAGGAGGCCCTGCCTGAAACCCGCTCACTGTTTGCTCCCCTGGACGACGTGCACCTCCTGTCCAGCGGCCTCCTGGAGCTCGGCCAGAGCATGCGGGAGTTCGTGCAGAAGACCAAGGGGGAGATCAGCACCATCTTCCAGAAGCTGAACATCTTCGACCGCTCCTTCGTCCGGCTGACGGCGCTGGCCGGGGAGATCAGGGAGGGCGAGGAGGAGCTGAAGCAAACCGCTGCTGTGCTCAGCACACACAACGAGGAAATCAGGGAGCTGTCTGGGAAGATCAGTGTCAAGATGGAGAGCCTCGTGCAGGAGAAAGGACAACTTCTGAACAAAGTGGAAATCATGGAGGAGAAGCTGAGCAGCCTGACTGCAGACCTGGTGACAGTCAGGCAGGCAGCAGAGATCAACAGCCTCAGAGTGAGTGACCTGTGTTCAGATTTGATGCCTTGTTAAATGGCATAAAATCATCTAACAGGGAGAAAAGTTTTATGATTTTGGACATAAATCCTTAAAGTCTCTACACATTTCATGAAAAAAATCAAACAGAGACTTTTTCTCATCAAGCAAACTCTTGTGTTCTCATTCTGCATTTGGCTTCGTTTTATAGTATGGAGCTAAATAGGGGCCAAAAAATTAACTCACCAAAGCTATGAACACACTCACTGGATTAGGTCTTGGTCCAATTTCCAGTTTTAATACCCATGTTAGGTTGTTAGATTAATATCAGAAGATACAAAAACAGTTTTCAAAGTTATTTTTTTTAAGTGCAAAATCACGAGTAGTTTTCATCTAATTTCTAGTGCAGACGTCTAAATACTCTAACATAAAACTAATTTACAAGCAACTTTTTAGGAAGATGGAGTAGCTCGTTTCAAATCCACAACTCCTTAATACTGATTGAAAAAAGTACTAGCTGCATTGGCTGATTATTTCACCAATAAAAACACACTTTTCTCATGTTGTAAGTGAAATATTACGTCTGTTGAACCAGAGCTATTTAATCTATGTTTTTTAAAAAGTCTGTGGCCTAAAACAAGCATCTGAACACGGACTTTAACAAGTTCTGATCACTTTTTCCCCTCATAACCCTAACCCCCCGTCTTGGCTTTCCATACAGTTCATATTTACAGTAATCTAATAACCATAAATGTAATTCACTTGTTGAGCAGGAAGTGATCCAGCGCCAGGAGCAGAGCATTAATAACCTGCTGGCAGCCATGGTGGAACAAGGGAGGCATCTGGACCACCAGACCATGAAGATCCAGCTGCTGGAGGAGAAAGTAAACGGCTCCGAATCTCCCATCAAATTCAGCACATTAACATCTGCAGATTAAATGAGTATTTTCAGAGCACATGATATGTTTTTCTGCTGAACAGGAACTCGCGTACCACAAGTGGCTGCGCCAATTATGACTGCAAACTGAAAAGTGTTGTTCTGTCTTCACAGCTGGCAGTCGGCACATCGGCCCAGGAAACCCTTTGAGAAGGTGTCAGAGATCTCCGTGTCTGAATTACCAACAGCCGCCCCCGTCCTGACCTCAGACACCAGCAGCAGCACGACGACGAGTGAGATAAACAGTAAACAGAAGAAGATTTAAAGATTCAATGGCCGACTTCAGAGCTTAGAATCAGGCGTAGACTCTAAGATGATTTCTGCAAATGGATCCACAACAAGGGACTGCGTCTCCCAGATCCACAACTAGATCCTGATTATAAGAGAAGCTGCTATTTTTAATTCAGATCCAGGTCAAGCACCAGGTTTAGAAGCTTAAAAGAATAAAATAAAAGCTACTATTAAATCTGATTCAAAGAGAAACAGAAGAAAATATCTGATCTGAAAAACGTGGCTGTTGTGTTCTAACCTGAGGATTTTTTTTTTGTTTTCCTTTTTTATCTTTGTTGCATTTCTGTTACAACAAATGACGGTGAGCTAAATATGAACAGCCTTGCTTTTTCCCAGCATTCCATGTGAATCAGAAATCCAGCAGAAAGAAATTGCATACAATGATTTTTTTTTTCTTTCTCTCTTCTTGATTTAGGACTTTGTTACAGTTTTAACTCCCTGGTGTATCCACTCTGTTTTTTATGCTTTTTACTTTCTGTAAATGTTGCTAACGCTAGCCTAACAACAATACTTTCCTGCAACATCAGGGGAAGGAAAAATACTCTGATTTTTCCCCCCCTATGTGTCCTCTTGGTGTTCACCATCACTCTTTGCTTCTGTTTATATTTTCCATTCTTTCATTTCTTTTCTGTAATTCTTTTTGCAGCATATTTCCCGTCAGACTGCAGCGAGTTGTTTGACAGAGGGGAACGGGCAAACGGGACCTACACCATCAAACCCAACGGGTCAGAGCCCTTCATGGTATCTTGTGACATGAGCAGAGGTATGCCACATTTCTTCCCTCACGGCAGCATTTAGACTGATTTTGGATCCATTAGTTGTTGGATAAACCACCAATCAGGAATTTACGCTGATTCTTTGTCTGCCCAGCTCAGGATTTATTGCAAGTCTTACTGTAAGGATCAGCAGCAGATGTGGTATTTTCAGCTTCTGAAGCTTTCATAAAGCTGCTTGATAGTGAAAAGAAAAAATACATATTTTCAAGGTTTCAAAATGATTTCTGTATTACATATATTTGCTGATTTTTTTAAAAAATGGCTGTCGTTTTACTGTGCACTTCCTGACCTTTCTTGCCTTTATGTCGTGGAGCGACGGTTATCCAGCAAAGAAGAGACGGATCAATGAATTTTGATCAACCATGGGAAAAGTATGAAAATGGATTTGGAGAGTTGCAAGGTGAGAGACTGTTTGAATGATCTGATTCCACAACTTAATCTCTGAGATTTGTCTAATACAATAAGTTGACCACTTCAGTGTTATCTTGCCACATAATGCTGCTGCATTTAAAATAGGTTTATCTCATTTAAATGTAAAGAAAGGCAATACACTTGATCAAACGTCAGGTCCTGTGACATACATAAGGTCTGTGTTGCCATAAGATGCGTCTCGGCTAAATGTAGATGTTGGACACATTTTGGGACAAAGGCTATGCAATTCACAATGTGCTTATCAGAATGGAGATTTACTTTTTGCCACATTCACTAATCTTTTTGACCAGCTTAGAGTGCCACCAACTGGACAAATAATAAATATTAGCTTGATTAATCAGAAAATAAGGTCAAGTTAGTTGCCATTTTAAACATTTCAAGCATTTTGTATGCCAATGTGAGTGAATCTTCATCAGTGGAGATAAAGTTTTGCATGGTGGTTCAGTTGGTAGCACTGTTTAGTACTTGAATTTTAATGCCATTTAAAGACCCGCCGCCTTAGATAACTATTGCTGGAGTATTGCCTTTCTGCAGACCTGACACTAAAATAAGCCACAGATGTTTTGGGCATTTTGGAAATGTGACTCCATGCATATTGTAGGATGCTGACAGACTCTTACCGAAGAAGACAAAATGCTGAAATTAAATCAAAAGATAGTTTAATAGTGTGCGCGATTCCGCAACCTTGCTGTTGTAACTCTTATTTTTTTGTATTTTCTTTTTAACAAGTTTGATTTCCATCAACTTGTACAGATCATGTGTCGAATTATTTGTGGTAAACTTTTCATAATTATTTGTGAAGGGCCCATTTTCTGTCATCACAAACTGATTCATTTTAACACGCGTGCCAGGTCCTCTGTTTCTGTCTCCATGGTAAATCTGTTGGCCTCTCTTTCTTTCACAGGTGAGTTTTGGCTGGGCCTCAAGAAAATGTACTCCCTTGCCTCGCAGGGGAACTCTGTCCTTCACATCCAGCTGGAAGACTGGAAGCAGAATAGACACTTTATGGAATACAGATTTTACCTCGAAGGCCCGGAGAGTAACTATGCCATACGACTCGTTTATCTGTCTGGAAGTCTGCCCAACACGCTGAGCAACCACACGGGAGTGGTGTTTTCCACCAAGGACAGAGACAACGGCCGCCACTGGGCATCCAGATGTTCCCATCCCCAATCAGGTAAAGCAGACGTTTCCCACCTGGCAGAATTTCGTAAGAGGTCATAATGTCTTGAACTCATAATCTCCTTCACTTTTAGGGGGATGGTGGTTCAGCTCCTGTGGCGGCACCAACCTCAATGAGAGGTACTCACGCGTGAGAGCCAATGGGCGCTCAGAGCGAAGGAGAGGCATACAGTGGAGGTCAGGACGAAAGGCGTCTCACTCCTTCGCTTTCACACAGATGTCCATCCGTCCTATGGAGTCTGTCAACTCCCTCTGATGCCACTGTCCATCGCTGGTCCATCACCTGCTAGTTGTTACACTCATTGTAAACAATCAAATAATAGCCCCTTTGTCACAAGGAGCCAAACTAAATTCATCCAAGTAAATATATTAAGTTTATTGGGTTGTCATGTTAAACAAACGTAAATAAAGTAAGTTTGGCAAACTTATTTTGATTACCTGTGACAAATTAACTCCGTTTTTAAAGTCAGAGGTTTATTCTCTTTTTTGTTTACTTGACAAACCTTTTTTTTTTTTTACTATGCTCTACCTATGAAGTGTCACGACTCTTTCTTCATTAAACTTTATGGATACTCTACTCACTGTGAGTGACTTTGCTGAATGAAGAACAAGCTTGTTTTAACCAAAACTTCATCAGGCACAGACACACCTGCAGTTTTTGTTCAAGTTTCATAATTTTTTTTAGTCGAAAGAAATTGATTCGGGTTTTTTTTGTTTTTTTTTGTTATTTATAGGATTTTACTTTATGTTATTAATATAAATTATTTTCATTTTTTGGTGTTTAAAATACCAACATTTCCACATGACGTCCACATGATCATCTGAAGATGTCGTTTTTAAATATTAAATGATTGAAGTTTTGATCGTTTGGCCTTTTTACCCAATACTTTTTTTGCTCTTACTTGACTAACTTCATGGTTGGATACGTTTTACATTTACTTGAGTAAAAATAAGTTAAAGTAGCACTTCTCTCACTCGAGCGCAACTTTTGTCTGCTAACAACCTACACTGATTATATTTGCTTTTTCTCCAACAAATTGTAGCAGCTATGGTGACTATTTCTACCTTAGCACTTTGTGCCATTTTGGTCGAGCATTTAACAACCACTAGAGGGCAGTGTTGTTCTGCCTCTTATTACCAATTACTGTGCTTGTGCTAAATATGTTTTTATTTGTTGTTGTTGTGTGTTTTAGGTTTCTGTAAGTCATGTGCGCATGCTGCTGCTGGTGGATGAGATGAGAAATGCCATCCCTGTTTTTGCACATCATTACCAGGAGCACAGCTGCATCCTTTCACACGCTGATAAATAACCAGTCTGACACACACACACATGCGCACGCACACACACACACACACACACACATAGTTCTCTCTGACCGGGCCTGGAGCCCTGACAGTGATCTCCCTGCACATGTGTGAAGGAGCGTCTTCAGTTACCACCCTGCCTCTGCACACACATTAGTTTGCGAAGGTTATTTTGAGCTGCAGAAGTCCTTCTGTAGCCCAGCGAAATAATAGGAGGAGTCGAGCCCTTCACTGTCCATTCTGTTCCTCAGAGCTCATTACTGCGGTTGACAGAGGGGGAGGGAAAGGTGTTCTCTCTGCATGGAACTTCAAGTTGGATCCTCATTTTAAAGCGATGGAGAACGGGCCTCTGCAGGTCCTGACCTTCCCTACAGCCCCCTACCCCGACCAGAGACCAGGAGCCAGCGGCCTCAGGAAGAAGGTTTACGTGTTTCAGTCCAAGAGGAACTATCTGCACAACTTCATCCAGAGTATTTTCTCCTCCATAGACCTGCCCGACCGTCAGGGTGCGACCCTGGTGGTGGGAGGAGACGGACGTTTCTTCAACAGAACGGCCATCGGGGTCATCGTTCAGATGGCAGCCGCCAACGGGGTCAGTCAGTGTGTGTTTGCGTGAATGTACGCGCGCGTGTGCGTGTGTGGTCACTAAAAAAAGTGGGTGGCTGCACACACAAATACTGGTGACTCTGTTTACAAATAACTGTGTGTATGTCAGTGTCACCTGCCCCATCACTTGATTGTGTGAAGCGCATGAAATAGTTTGGCTGTGTTGCAAACGTTTTTGTTTTTTTTCATCTTTAGCATTTTGTCACTTTACAACCAGAAACCTCAATGTATTTTATTTAGATTTTATGTTGTCAAATCCATTTTCATTTGGGAGTCGCATCAAGATCAGGAATGTTCTCAAATGTCTGGTTTAATGTGCCACAACGTCTCAATGACACAGTATTAACAAACTGTTCAACTAGAGAAAACAGCTGTCTCTGCATTGAATGAGTGCTTCTTAAAGTTAAATAATATTTTCGGTTTGAACAGTCCTACAATATTTTGCGAGTGTTTTTCTGATTTCTGTCAAAGTCCCTGCTTTTGTGGAATTGATTTAAAAATATTTCCGGGCGATTTTGGAATATTTGCACTCACATGTATCGTCAAATGTGAGTTTTTGTTACTCAACATATACGTCACCGATTACGATTGACATTAGTAAGGTTGAGGCAGCAGTGTAGTGCAAGTAAAAAAACACCGCCACCTACAGGTATGAGTTAGCAGTCATTTAAACCCAATGTTTTTGACCATTTTTGCAAAAAAATTTACAATAAACTCAGAGTTAAGCATTAACGTGGGGAAAAAAAAATGCAGGGATCTGATGATTGTGTGATTGCAGAAATGGAAAAAAAAATGATTCAGCTATGATGGGATGGATTTGGTCTCCAAGCCTTGAGTTTGAAAGTATTCTATAATTTGTATATGTAAGGCAAATTATTCATGTTTTTGTTCATTTTTGCAAATGAAAATGTTAAGCGTGTTCTCAATTAATAGAAGTGGGCAAACGTTTAAAGCCACTTAAAGCTTAAGGTAGAGACGTCAAACTTTCGTCTTTCGTCACTGGCATCCTCCAACCTTTAGCTGTTCCAAGACCAACACGTCTGAATGAAATAACTGAATTACTTCCTCATCCACTCAACTTTTAGCTGTGTCCTGCTAAAATGCTAATTATGTGCAATATTTATGATTTCGGCGCGTTGGCACAGAGACGGATCTAAAAGTTGTAGGACTGGACTTGAAAACAGCTTGGGCCAGTTTTTTTTTCTTTACCATACGTTTTCAGTGGCTTAAAATCCCTCCGGCAAAATTCCAGAGACAGTTCAGAAATCAGCACTTTGAATCAAAGCTGCTTCTCCCTCCCCTGTTTCACAGATTTCATTCTCATTTCTGGTGTTTACAAGAACGACAGCCAAGTCCCTGGAAAGACATAAAGTAAAGTTGGCTGGCTAATCGAGACCAGCTAGTTAGCCAACAAATATTAGCTTTCAGAGGAGCAGAACAGCATGAAGCGATGATATTCTGCACAAGTAGCACATAAAAGCTTCTGCTGAAGTCAACAGGTGTTTGCTCCATTAACTACGTCCATCTCTGTGTTTGTGACTTAAAAAGTAATTGTCTCGTTTTAAACTGACCCCGACTTGAACTTTATTTGGCCAACTTGTGACTGAAGTAGCATTTAATTCTTCTTTTCCCTTGTAGCTTGGGCAGGAAGTTAATATTATTTTATTTATCATTTATTTTATTTATTTCAAGTATTTGAGCTAACCTCGGGACTGTGGCATGTAGTAATAATAGTAAAATCGGGTCTCAAAATGTAGTGAAACAAAATTAAAACTGCATTATGTAATGATCGAAAATTTGATCAAATTAAAATTTGCAATACCTTATGCCACACATTTTATGCCAATTACTGCAAAACGTGAAAGTAGTTATTCGGGCCGTTGTAGATTCATATAAAAAAGAGAAGACGTAAACTTCTGCCAAAAAAATCTCAGACATTTTGAGATTAATCTCAGAAATCTTCTAGAAACAAACCTGGACGTTTCTGAGCTTTGAGAAGAAGTCAAAAAATTCCTAGAAAATAGAATAATTTCCACCATTTCTAGAATATTTATGAGTTTCAAACATTGAAAATGTTCAACTTCTAGAAATTTTCAGAATCTCATACATTGAAACCTAGAAAACATATTTTACTGCCGGTACCAACTTGGGCTTTGTACTTTAGAAGAGAATGTTCCTTTATTAACTTTTGCAAAACCAAATGATTAAGGCAGAGGAAAAAAAAGCACATCTTCATCATTTATTTACTGCAATTTATTGAGTTGATTATGTAAACTGATCAATATCTGGGTAAAGGAAAACATTTGATTAAATCATTGTCTTACTAGGTAGACATGAAACTGAATTAACATATAAACTATATGCAATTATTTTTTTATTATTGAAATAGCAATAGTCATTTATTTAAACATGATGGATGATGCTCCTTTCTTCTGAAAGGAGCAGCACATTTTGTGACCTCACATGAAAAACTGTCAATCACTTTGATTAATGAGCAATTCCAATGAATGCCAATATTGCATAACTCAGCAGTCATACAGCAAAAAGTGGCAGAAGAAGTGAAGCTGTACACGTCAAAAGTAAACTCTAAGTCAGCAGAATAGTTTCAGCTCTTGGCTCTGATGTGCTCCACTAGAAACATATCGAACCGTTCTGATTTCAGGCGCGCAGCCAGAGTCAGTAAAAAGCTCTCTGTGTTCTCTGGGTTTAAATTACATCACCTCTGAGTGGCTTGGGCTTTTTTAGCTCAGCAAATTTATTATATACACTCATCCGTGTTGGAACTTGTTCTTAATGTCGGCGTTAAACCTGGTTCCACTTGCATGTAGAAGGACAGGGGACATGCCCGCACCGATCGCCTCCGCCCCGACTCAAAACGGTCCCGTCTGACGTTTCCACAGATTGGTCACCTCATCATTGGTCACCATGGGATGATGTCGACGCCAGCGGTGTCCTGTGTGATCAGGAAATACAAAGCCATCGGTGGGATCATCCTCACTGCCAGCCACAACCCTGGAGGACCCAATGGAGACTTTGGCATAAAATTTAACACAGCAAGTGGAGGTATGGCAACGTGAGGGGAGTAATGTCAGACACTAAAACTGGTAGCTCAAAAGCTTCTTCTGGATAATAAAAAGACGCCTTTGGTGACGAAACCAGGGGAACACAACACGGTGCTTATGAATATTGATTTGGCCAGAAAGACATTCTTCTGCATTCCTTCCAGGTCCAGCCAAGGAGGAGGTCACAAGCAAAATCTACCAGCTCAGCAGAACCATTGAGGAGTTTGCCATTTGCCCCGGATTGCGCGTGGATCTGAAAACGCTCGGCAAACAGGCGTTTGATCTGGAGAACAAGTTCAAACCCTTCACAGGTGACGGGGGTTACTAATATGCCTTCAGTCCCAAAGCAACAGGGTCAAGGTTTTGCTTAGGAGAAAACATGAACATGTGAGCTGCAGCCAAAGAGTCTAATAGGTGCATTTAAACCAGCTGAGAAAGTCTGGTTCATTTGTGGATCTGTGAATGTGGAATCAAACTCTGATGTACACCAAAAAAAGCAAACTCTGGTCTGCCTAAAAACGTACATGTCTGTTTGGTGAAGTGAACTCTGGTGTGGTTTGAATGCGTGTGCGAATGCAAGTGGACCAAAGGCCACTCCAAAAGCAGGAAACAAACTGTAGCACAGAGCATTATGGGTAAATACAACCAAAACAAGCATTAGAGGGAGAAATGACTTGTGGTCTTTCACCAAAGACAAGAGAGAAATCCTACAACCGTTACCATTTGGTACTATTCCATTTCTGTCTACATTTCGTGAAGAAGTAAGTTGTGCTCAGTGGTTTCGGTGGTTCTTGGCTCAGTCCCACCACAGGTTAAGGAGTGAACAGGTTTTTCGATTAGTCTGGATCGTTTGACACAGTGGAATGTGAAAGTGAACCACACCAGCTGAAAATGTATTACACGTTGCAATTTTGGTCCCCAACAGAACTGAGTCTACCGGACTATATCAGGTGTGAAAACATCCTAAGGAAACTGTTTATCACATATGTTTTGTGGCCTTGTGTGCCAGGCTTGAACTTAAACTTTATAACCTATGGCTTCATTTTGTTTCTACTGTTTGTTGTGATCAGTGGAGATAGTTGACCCTGTGGAGTCCTATGCCAACCTCCTGAGGAACATCTTTGACTTTGCGGCTTTGAAGGATCTTCTGTCTGGCGAGAATCATATCAGCATAAGGCTGGACGCCATGCATGGAGGTGAGCGACGTGTTCAACTCTGAAGCATCGAAGCGTCTGATAAATCAAATTGCTTCTGGTTTTGCTCGTTCAAATCCTAACTGTCTTCAAGGCTCTCCTTTCCTGTAACTCTGTCTGCTCCCCAGTGCTGGGACCATATGTGAAGAGAATACTGTGTGAGGAGCTGGGCTGCCCGGCAAATTCTGCCATTAACTGTGTCCCGTTGGAAGACTTCGGAGGTCAAGCGCCCGATCCGAACCTTATGTACGCCACAGACCTGGTTGACAGCATGAGAGACGGACAGTATGACTTTGGAGCAGCGTTCGACGGGGATGGGGTGTGTTCAGTTTTTTTTTAGATTTTATACTAGAAAATGAAATGAAACTCCCTTTTAAGTGGGACGATTGCTAAAGTCCAATTATGCTCAGATGATCTGAACTTGGTTTCGAACCTCTGCCTGTGATTTCTTTCCAGGACCGCAGCATGATCCTGGGTAAGCACGGCTTCTTCGTCACCCCGTCTGACTCGGTGGCTGTGGTGGCCGACAACATCTTCTGCATCCCGTACTTTCAGCACACGGGCGTCAGAGGCTTTGCCCGCAGCATGCCCACAAGCACGGCGTTGGACAGGTAAAACTCTGGCCAAGTATCGACTTAACCCCCTGTTTTTAAGACGCTCAATCAGTGAAGTAGCATTTCCTGTTTGCGGCCAAGAATACTTTCTCATCGAACTGTCCACAGAGTAGCCAAAGCAACAAAAATAGAGCTGCATGAAACTCCCACTGGCTGGAGGTTCTTTGGGAACCTGATGGACGCCGGCATGCTGTCTTTGTGCGGAGAGGAAAGCTTTGCAACAGGTACAACTTCTCCTGTGAGATTTAAAGAGGTTGTAGTGTTTGTGAGTTGGAAACTCTAAAATGCATATAGGTGGGGACCACATTCGCGAGAAGGATGGGCTTTGGGCTGTGCTGGCATGGCTGTCCATCATCGCGACCAGACGGCAGAACGTGGAGGATATTTTGAAGGATCACTGGCTAAAATATGGAAGGAATTACTTCACAAGGTGAGTGGCGGACATGCAACAGGCAGTGTCCTTCCCGTTTCATGGTGAAGATGGGTTTAAAGTTGAAAAATGACTCCATATTTTATTGCAGTAGCATAAACAGTCGTGTTGATTTGTCTCACTGTGGAGCTTTGCTTTAACTTCTGTACCATTTTAGCAATTTCCACTTCCGATACTGATACTGATATCTAAATCTAAATATTTAAAATGTTTCGTTTTTTTAAACACAGACAGAAATGAGCTGAATTATAAATCTATTTGATAAACTCCTGAACCAGTACAGCACAATATTTGTTTTAAATATAATGTAAAACATTTTAAGTGTACGCCTAAAGAAATGAACATTTATACCCTGGGAAAACGGGACATTGTGAATTTGTCATTAAAAGGTCCTATAACCCTAAGAAGTTCAAATTACAAAATGATATTTCAGATGAACTTTATTCCAAAATAAAGTGCTTTACTTATTCAACATTTTGTTATACCGCCTTATTCCAAATTGTATTAATTACGTTCCTCTCTTCAATATTCTATTGATAATGTGATTCATTTTTTGGAGCTTTTTTTTTTGTAAATTTATTAGAAGGTGAGGCGTTTTCTAAGAAATGTTCAGTGTGTCATCGATAATTTTGTTTAAAAAAAAAAAAACATTTCTTTATAATAAATTTTATTCCTAAAAATATATTTCAATGCGGGCTGCACAGTGGCGCAGTGGGTAGCGCTGTTGCCTTGCAGCAAGAAGGTCCTGGGTTCGATTCCCGGCCCGGGGTCTTTCTGCACGGAGTTTGCATGTTGTCCCTGTGCATGCGTGGGTTCTCTCCGGCTTCCTCCCACAGTCCAAAAACATGACTGTCAGGTTAATTGGCCTTCCCAAATTCTCCCTAGGTGTGAGTGTGTGTGTGCATGGTTGTTTGTCCCGTTTGTCTTTGTGTTGCCCTGCGACAGACTGGCGACCTGTCCAGGGTGAACCCCGCCTCTCGCCCGGAACGCAGCTGGAGATAGGCACCAGCAACTCCCGACCCCATTAGGGAGAAGGGTGACAGAAAATGGATGGATGGATATTTCAATGCTTTTCACACAACTCTGCCAGCGCGTGTCAATCATGGTGCTGTCAAAGCATCAGTGGTTTTCATTTGATCTGTGTATTTTGTCGTGCTCTGGTGAAGGAGCAACAGCATGATGCGTTTAATATAAATATTGTCCAATTAAAGCTCCCTACAGAGAAGAACATAAGTGACACCTAGTGGAGAATTAAAGGCACTACATTGACTGAGGACTTTTTTTTTTTTCTCTTCCTTTGAATCCTTTCATGAGCTGATTTTAAGTCTTTTGATTCTTCTGTGAGCCGCTGATAACCCACTGCTTTGCGAGTCCATGCAATTAAATTTCTTGAATTTCTTTTTTTCTTCTTCGTCTTCTTCATCTATGCCCTCCAGATATGACTATGAGAACATAGACATAGACGTGGCTTGTGACATGATGGAGGACCTGGAGATCCTGATCTCTGACAAGTCCTTCGTGAGGCAGAGATTCGCGGTCGAGGACAAAATCTACCAGGTGGAAAAAGCCGACAACTTCGAATACACCGACCCTTTGGACAGCACCATAACCAGGAACCAGGTATGCAAGTTTGTGGCCGCGGCGTACTTGATGTAGGCAACAAAACCAGCCATCTGTTTCCACTGCAGGGTCTGCGGATCATCTTCTCTGATGGCTCCAGGATCGTCTACAGGCTGGGTGGGACAGGGCCGAGGGAGCCACCGTCAGGATCTACATCGACAGCCACGAAAGGAAACTCCTATTTGAAGAGACGCAGGTAAAGAGGCAGAAACAGTGGGCAGCTCACTCCAAACACAGTTGGAAGCAGTAAGATTAGCAGCCGCTACAAATTCACATACACAGGACAGTGCAAAAAAAATAAAAAATAAAAACTTTTGCACATTTTGCCACATTGCAGCCATAAACCTCAATGTACTTTATTATATATTTAGAATATATTCCAGTTCCGGTGTCAAATATTCCTTACAATTTAAAGTTTGTTGATATTTGAGAACGTGCTCTTGCATAAATATGTCATTACCGTTATCTTACTAGAAAATGGTGTCCAAGCAACAATATTACCGTTTATCGCAATAACTTCTGGGACAATTTATCGTCCGGTGACACTCGTTACCGTGACGGGCCGGGATGTGATGCAACCAAACAGTTTATTATAAGTCAGTCCCTGGGTCTCGTGACGTCCAGGGCGATCAGTCTCTGACCTCGTGGTTCTCGTTTGGGACAGGTGATGCTGGCACCCCTGGCGACCATTGCTCTGAAGATTTCTCAGCTGCATCACAGGACGGGTCGAAACGGCCCATCGCTCATCACGTAAAAACTCCCCCGAAGGCCCTCAACTTCCAGAATTTTATTTAAATTTTTTTCTGTTTCGTTTTATTGTTCTGCCTTTATTTTTTGTATAAACAGAGCAGGGAGTCAAAGAGTGAAAGCACTGTGTGCAGCCGATGAAATTTCTCACTCATATTTGTAGTTTTCCTCATGCATCTGGTATGTAATATTGTTTTGTTTTGTTTTGTTTATTTTTTTTGCCATTTATCTGTTTTGTGCTTTTGGATTTTTATCTGGTTTGGTTTGTGCCAGATCAGATACTATTAGTACTTAGAAGAAAGATTTTTTCTGAACACTACTATCAGCTGAATTTCACATAATCAAGCGAGCTACATATTTTATACAATATTATATTTGAATACAGACACTGCATTAGTTAAAAATGTGATAATAAAACAAAACAAAGACAAACTTCTTTCTGTAAGCTTCAAACTTGAATCTTTTATGCTCTCTAATTTGGGGAAATTAAAACTCCTCAGCGAATAATAACTTAAAACCGTACAAAAACCAGCCCACCATTAAAATCAGCACTCCAGAAAATTATATTTAAAAAAACCAAAACAAAGCAGCATTTCATTATATTGTTAACCAGAAAAAAAAAAGCTTTTTTTTCCCCCTCTGTCATCATGAATAAACCCACGTTTCTTTGTACCGTGTGTCGTTTCCATCTAATATTTGTTACGGAGCCCGGATGAGACGGGAAGACTACAGTATGAAAGGAGAATATTTTAGCTGCAAGACTTTCATCCAGACAACGACAGCAGGAGTCACTGATATCTGCTCCAGCTCTCTGATCACTGATTGCTGCTTCCTCTTGGCTCCTGAACCCGTCAAGACATCGACACAGTCAGGTCCTTTCGTGTTCTGCATTTCTACAAAAGACATAACATTTTGACAAGTGAGTCAGGTATTTGATTGAGGAAGATACGCTTCCACAATAAAGAAAGATACACATCTGAATAAATGTATTAATCCAGCTGGTAAGGTGTGTGTGTTTTTTTTTTCTTAGAAAACTTGAGTATATTTATTCAGTGGGATTTAAGGCTCCAACTAACAATTATTTTAGTAATCAATTAATCTGTCAGTTATTCAGCTGACTGATGAGTCAGATAAAAAAAATGGCACAGTCTATAGATTTTTAAGATTAATTTGTTTATTCACATTACAAGATGTAAATAAGCAATTAATTCAATTCCTTTTTAAAATATAAAAGCACAAAATATATTTTTTTATTGACTAAAATGCAATAACAGCAATCATTTGGTAAATGGGACCCAGGTGAAGCTAAACCTATACCACATGAGGAGTTTTGGATAAACCATAGTTACAAATGTGCTTCTGTACTAAACGCAATATATTGATTTGGTGCACCAAGTCAATATAACAAAAACTATCTTTTTTGAGTTTGTACCCCAGTTAATTATTAAGAGTTAGCTGGGGTACAATAATTATTAATAGCAAATGATGAATCACAATTAAATAAATCTGATTAATCGCTTCAACCCCTTTGGGAATACATGAAACATATCTAAAAAAAAACAAACCAAAAACTAAATCAGTTACACGTTCCCAACTAGCAACTCTTTGTGCAACCACATTTTCCCTACAATTTATTAAATTAAAATTTTGTCTCATTTAAAACGTTCTTGAATATTTGAACAACAGAAACTTAAACAAAATACAACATTATTTAGATGTGACTATTTATTTAAGGTGAGTTTTTTTGTATTACTTTTTAATTTTAAAAAGTAATCTTTAAAATTATCTTTTCATATTATTGTTGTTATTTTTTAATCATTTAAAAATGTAGATGTAATGGATCGTAAATTATTGTAAAATGAAATGTTTAAATTATTTGTAGTTTATTCAAATTAAATTATTTAAATGAATTTCTAATATATGTCCATTGCAGATTGTTTATGCATGTTTGTCTGTTTTGGTTGGTTTGTATTGTTGAGGATTTTTTTTTATTTTTTTTATACGTACCTCACGGGCTGCCATAGAGAAAGAGGGCAGGGCCTATAAAACTGGGGAATTGCAATGAACCCAAATGAACTGTGAAATGTTTGGACTAAAGAAATGGCGTTCCCCAGGAAAGGCAGCGAGGTACGTCTTTGTTTTGATTTGCTGTTGTATTGTCGATTTGTGTTTGTATTTAATATTTGTATTTGTTTAGTTTTCACGGTGGTGGTGATGATGAAATGACGTGACCTGGTGACCTGATGGTGATCCAGCAAAATCATCAAAGGAGAAATAAAGCCAATATCACCTGTCGAGACCGACTGTTTTTTAATTCAAGTGCCGGGGAGCAGCTATAGTAGAGATAGAGTTTTAAATCCAATTGGACATCGTGAAACTGAATAAAGTGTCAGCACAACCTATGTGGAGTGAGAGCTTTGACAGACAGTTTGCCTGGGTCCCAACATGGTACTGTCGCTTTAAGACAGTCATGTGACGTCGCCTCAGGAAACCCCGATGGAGGAAGCAGGAAGTTCGTCCAGCAAGAGAAGACGCGTCGGAGCACAAACAATATCCAAAGAAGAGAATAAAAGTCTTTCAGGGAGCGTTTAACAGATTTGTAACAATGGCTGGGATTAAAGGTACAGCGCTGAAACATTTGTGGACAAGTTCAGGAGCTGACAGTTTGGGTTTTTGATGCGTTTTGACGACCCGCTGCTACTTTTGTTAGCTTTTGTTTCCAACCTTTCGGGACTCGTTTTCCCTGACAGTTAGACTGTGTGACGTTTCACAGGGTGTTTATTATCACATAGAAAACATGTAGACTTTGTAAACTGCTCACTGGTTTTCATGCTGCGTCAGCCTGGGAGAACAAGCGCATTTTGAAGCAAATGCTGTAGCGAGTCCGTAGCTACGTGCTGCAGTTTCGTTTTCATTTATTACTGCTCATTTATCACCGCCAAGTTATTAAATTTATGGCTTCTCCTTCCAGCTCTGGTGGGTCTTTCGTTCAGCGGCGCCATCGGACTGACGTTCCTCCTTCTGGGCTGCGCGCTGGAGCAGTACGGGTATGTTCGGACGGCTCTCCATGCTGCGCTGCATTTTTACATTTGCACAGCAAGCGCGACAAAACTGTGAGGCTAAGTATCCACAGAAAAATTATTTAAATCAAAACGTCCTGACAAAAACCTAGAAATGACTCCCACAAACGCTAAAAATGTAGGGAGAGCACAGCATTTCAAAATGTGATGTTCCAATATTTAATTTGTTGCCCCACCCCCAAAAATAAAATTAAAAACTAGTTTAAAACATTTGACAAAAAATTTGCTTTTTTTTGCCTTTTGGACGACCTTAAGCACAAATTCTTTAAAAGAGGAGGAAGTTCAAACTATTTCTTCCATGGATTATAGTGGATGAAGATCACATCCCCTACTCTAACATCCCCCTGTCCGACTTTCTAAGCATACTGCCAGACTAAGATTTTTTATTTTTATTTTTTTCAAAAAAAGGGAGCGACAAAAGTATATTTATATTTTAAACGTCTTTGTTGGGAGCAGAGCGGAAATCAAAGTGTGTGCAAAGCTGATTCTGACACGAGGAACTCAGTTCATTCATCAGGTTCCAGTCATAACATCAGTGGGCAGAAAGTTACAAAATAGATGGAAAGATGCATTTAAATCTAAAAGGCTGTTAAGCAAACAAAATTATGCAGGTTGCGCACTGACAACTAGTCGATCTGTGAATATTGACAAGGTTGTTGGCATTAAAAAATAATAATAATAAAATGCAGCGAGAATTTACATTTTCTGAAAGGAATTTAAAAGCCGACTGAGCATCAGAGGGAGCTGGATTAGCTGAAAATTGTTCTCAGGTAAGCATAGTGGTGCTTCACCATATTTTCGCCTAAATAGACGTAGAAAGCAGTCATTCAGAAAATTACAAAAGAAATTGCAGCACAAGTAAATCACTGTCAAACCGAATATCAATTGAATTTAACTCAGAAATCTATGGATGATTTAGACATTTTTAGATCTGATTTAGTAATTCAAAACGCATCACTTACCTTGATTAGAAGGAAAATCTAAATACTTTTCCAGAAGTGACGTATAGTGAGCATGTAAGCTTAGCTACGCAGGCTAGCATTAAGACAGATGTATCATTTTAAAAGCTTTTTTTAAAATGTATTTATTTTATTGTTTTTAGCTCTTAACTGTGTCCCGAAATAACAAGAGAATAAATTTTTATTTTTTTCCCCAAACCTAAATTTGTAACTTACTATTAAACTAGCTGAAGTCCAAACATACAAATAACAGAAGGGGTAATCTGCTTCTCATCTTTTATAATATCCTCTTAGATGCTTTGAAAAATAAATCCTTCTCAGCTCAAACTGAAACCTACATTTCATTTTATTTTATTTTTTTGTGGCCATCTCACAAATAAAAAAAAAAAACAAAGTAATTAGATGACTGATGGACCTCAGCTCTTCGCATTCAGAACTCACCTTCTTGGAAAAAAAATAAGTTTTACCAACAGTCTGCACCTCCAGCGGGTCTGACATGTTGTTACCAGTCACAGAGAAAATACTTTGTTTGATCTGCCTCCCCCTCCCGACCCCCCCATCCTTCTTCCATCTCTCACAGGGTGTACTGGCCGCTTTTTGTGCTGATTTTCTACGTGTTGAGTCCCCTCCCGACCTTCATATCCAGACGCCTGAGTGATGATGACTCCTCCAGCAACGCGTGCCGGGAGCTGGCCTACTTTCTAACGACGGGGATCGTGGTGTCGTCTTTTGGCCTCCCCATCGTCTTGGCCCGAAACAGTACGGTGAGTTCTCTTTGTTCCTACGTCTGTGTGTCCGGAGCCTTTCCAAAGAAAGTGCAATAAGGGCATGTTGTGGTGGGAGACGAGGTCAGGGGTCAGGGGTTGCCACTGCCGGTCGGTGTGCTGATGAGTCACGAATGAAGTATGTAACATTATTGAACACAAGTATGAGCAGTGGAGAAGACGCTGAGTCAGCATGTGAACTGCTTTTGTGTCGAAAAAAAATAATGAATTTCACATCAGTTTGAAAGGCTAATAAATAGATTCGTCAACACAAAAATGGAGAATATTATATTGTAATTTCAATATGTTTTAGGTCATTTTATAAACACAGAATATAGTTCCAATTCCATTAATTACCTGTTTTATTTATTTCAGCCAACAAAATCGTTTTTCTCAATTTCAGTTTTTACTGCTTTCTTAATTTTACCTCTACAATTAATTAGTCATATTTTCCAAATGTCAACTTTCAACATTTTTCTAACGCCAAAACATTTTTTCTAGCGCCCCCTATGGGCCGACTAAGCAAGCTCTCCAGAGGTTGAAAAACCCCAAACAAGCAGGCTTTGCCGACCACGGCGCCGTGTCGCCTGCTGACAGCCAAGCCTGCTCTCTTGCAGATCCAGTGGGGCGCCTGCGGCCTGGTGATGACGGGGAACGCCGTCATCTTCCTCACCATCCTCGGCTTCTTCGTCATCTTCGGAGGCGGAGACGAGTTCAGCTGGGAGCAGTGGTAGAGCGCGCGGAAAGCGCTCGGGCAGACGGGGCGGGTCGTTGCACAGTGAGACCAAGCGGACGGCAGATCGAGGGGCACGTTTGTTCTGCGCTGAATCGGGAGGGTGTGGAAAGAACAAAACCTTCATCAAGATGATTTTTCTTTCATTCAGGGGATCAGGGGGTGTTTAGATTTATCAGGCAGTGCTTTTTATGCTTATGAATGTGCCTTAAGTGTGTGGGAGCGTAGGGACTCCAAGGCCTCCAGCCCCTACAGCCACCGACTCTATCCATTATATCTCATGTGTGTCAGCTGGCCTTAGCTTAAACTCCCAAAGCGGCCTCTTATCGAAGCCATCATCCTTATCACTGTGCCTCAGTTTCTAATTATTTTTGGATCCCATTCCTTCTGAAAAAAAGAGTTGTAATTCACAATGCGAGGCTTACTGTCTGTTCTGAAACATGGCTTGCGTAACACAAGCGCTGTTCGCTTTTAAAAGTCGGAAGCTGTTAAACGACGGTAGGATGCAGGGCTGAGGCGTTTCTCAGTTCTCTCTGTATTTTTTTTTTTCTCAAGACTTTTTACATTTTTTCTCTGGTTGTTTCTCTTCCTGTCGCAGTTGTTTACATCTTCACCAAAGATCGCTTCCGACTGCAACAAAACAAAATGGATGGACGTCGTCCAAGTTTCCCGATTCGTTTCATGAACAAAAAAAAAAAAAACGCATTGCACAATTTGAGTAGCTCATTCTTGCTAGCATACGCTCTGAAGCCAAGTGCACTTCACCACGTTGAACGTATCCATAACCGTCTGCCTTACGTGGCGTTTATTTAATTAGCAAACAAATCACCGATATTTGACTTGCTTTCTCTTGAATCAATATTGATATTCATATTCTGTTTGTTGTTGAGGGAGACTGTCACCCCTCTCATTGAAAACTGTAGTTATTGTTCTATATTATGCTCTGTTTCTTTAGCATTAGCTTCACATCTGGGGGTAAGATAATATATTTTGTGTAAAACTGACACTTTGTCTCTTGGTAGAATTTCTATTCTTTATACAGTAACTTCGTCACACACTAAGGAGAACATTGAGGTTATTTCACAAGCTCCGATCATGTTCTCTAACATTTAATAAAACTTTGTGTTGTAAATGAGCAGACTCTTATTTTTATTTTTATTTTTTTTTGTTTAGGTGTTTATGCTTTAGGAACTGGAAAGGCAGACATTTTTGCAACTGATTAGAGGTTTTGTGACTGACGTACTCATCTTTTCCAGTGACTCTTTAAGGACTTTCAATTACACAGTTAATCTTTTTTTCTTGAATAAATGGAAAATGCATTTTTTATTTTTTTTTTTTTTACAATTGTTTATATCAAAATAAAACAATGATTTTTCTCAAAAAAAAAAAAAAAAAGCCCAAAGTTGACTTTTCTACAGAATAAACCCACTTTAAAAACTTTACAAGACAGATTATGACTCGCTCTCATTTTTTTCTTTCGCTCACCTGCAGACGAAGTGTGCCCAAAGATGTTACCGTTTTTTAACATTTTTTTCTACAAGACAATTTGAAAATAATTTATTGAAAAAAAAAATGTCTCGAACTTTGAGAAAAACACTCTGGTTCTACTTCATGTTAGACGTTTAGTTTCAGACGTTGCAATAAATCATTCATTCATCGTAACTATAAAGGAGGACATTTTTGTCGGGAAACGATCATTTCTTTTGTTCCACTTGGAGCAGCCGATGTTGCACATCTCCACAGTGGCTTTAACCCAGACAAATTGATTAGAGTTGACATTTTAGACAGATTTTGGCAAATGACTAGGCTTTAACGCGATTAACACGGCTAGCTTTCATAATGGGTTTCTGTTATTAGAGCCTTACTTTGACCATTAGATTCCTAATAGACGGCTAACGTTTTCTAATCCTTTTTGTTCCGTCACAAACAAAATTGGATTCTTAAAACACGGCGACTTTTCTGCCATATTTTCAGTTTCGCTCCATGAAGCCAGCTGAAGGAATGTCAGTCATTCAAAGAAAACGGAGTTGTCTTTCTAGGAGCTTCTTGCTGCTTTTGTGCCTCCTCTGGCTTCGGTGAAACTCAAAAACAACGACGAGAACTTCTGTCCTCAGTGACGACTTCCACACTGAGGAGAGTTGCTTTCACCCGGGCCTGATAAAAGCAAGGTATGGTTCAGCAACTGGCTGGTTACATCCCAAACAGTCAGTGGAAATTTAAATCACCATCTAAATTGTCTCTTTGTTTTTGTTTTATCATTCCATTAAATAGAACTTGATGGAACTCAGACGTACTGCAGCTGTGAACAACTTGAGTGGTTTAATTACGTCCCCTGTTGATGTGTGTCAGAAAACAACAATCCTTGCTTTCCAATCGGGGCACGAAGGAAGGTATTTTGGGGGGTTTTCATCCACAAACAAAAGCAGACCCACAGTGTGTGGATAAATGAATGCTCGCACGAATGGCATCTGTTCTGCCTGCCTCTTGTAATTGCGTTTCTCAAAGGGCACAGCGGGAACGATGTATCATCATCCTGGATACTTCAATAGAGAATATTTCTGGGTGGAATATAAAAATCGCCTTCGGAGGAGATAAATATCTAAAGAAAGCATGTACTATGTGAGACAAAGGAGGATGTAGGCTCTTAAATTCCCTGTTGTCGTCATAGCGATGGAGGGACATATGTTCAATTAACACAGCCGAGTGGAGCCGGGAGGACAAGTGCCAGTGAGCTACCGTAATTCCTGTAATAATCTCCAAGCGTTTCCTCATCAAGTTTAGTTTTTTTTTTGTCATTTAGAAGTAGATGAAGTCCTTTGTGTTGCCGCAGTTTAAGAAAATCGAGCTGCTTAAGAAACAAAGTTGGGTAAGTTGATATCGGAAGGACAACTTGAATGTTTTCATCAGCGAGACAGAAGCGTGTATAAGTTATTTTCAGATGTACCACACAAAGATCCCAGAGGGATAAAAGACGCCCACAAAGAAAGAGACTGAAAAAAATATACGTATATGACAGACTGAATTTCTATTCAGAAAGTGTGAAAAGGATACAGGAGAAAAGAAAATGGAGAAGGAAAAAATAAAGACCCAGGGACATCCATTCATCTCTTTTTTTTTTCAGGGCAGCTGTCGCCTAGCAACGATCAAGGCATCAAAAATGACTCCAAACCACTCCTGAGAGAGGCCTTGAATGTGATGCAGCAGAAGTTAGGCGATGCTGTCAGCCATAGCTCACTGCTGCTGGAGTTTTCGAACACCTAAGCCAGTGGAGGAACAGAAAGTACCCCGTCGTACTTTCTGCTTCCCCATCAGGACACATTAAAAACAAAACGAGATTCGCCAGAAGTTACAGTTCACTGGCCCTGGAGGCCTGGATTTGAGGATTCATGTCGAGGCTTCGATTGACCCTGACACCAACAACCACTGAAGCAGCAGAACGGTTTAGACGGTTTGTTGAAATATGTGGGTGGAGCAGATCTTCTTCTGGCAAAGGAAAGTTCCAGGATGTCACTGAAGACGAGAGGTGAGTGTTGTGAGGGGAACATTATGATCTGCAGCAGACAAGACAACGGAGGAGAAGAGGTTCTTATAGGTGGACGGAGTTTCCCCGAGAGGAGGTGAGTCTATCCAGAGAGGTTAAGGTTGACTGGTGGGTTTTTTCTGTCACGTCTTTCCTTCCAGATGAAGGACGAATAGATGGAGGGTTGTTGGAGGGTGGATAGGGGGCGGGGGGCTGAGTATGGCGTTTTGGAGGTGAAGAGACTGAGCAGAAGGGAAGGAGCTCAAAATTAGTTTTCGAATGAGCCTGGAGAGCGAGCTGCTCTCCAGGCGATCCGGGAGGAAATGAGACAATGACCAAAACAAGTTTGCCACTCACTGAGATGGAATTGTCAGGCAGTCTCCCTCAGGGGAACCCACTCATCTTGAGCTCTTCTTGATTGTACTTGGCCAGGTTCATTTGTGGGAGTGTATACCTATCTGCCACATTTGGCAAAGAGAGGCAAGAATGACGCACCCTGGCTCTGAACGGCTCTGTGCATTTTTTCCCCTAATGATCCCTACAAATATCTTTTTCTTTTATTTAACTATCACAGCGTTATTCCTTTGAAATTTTCATGAATGAAAGTGAAATATTCTATTGAATTTTGCCACAATGAAGTCACTGTTATGCTGGAGGTGAGTGCAAAGAGAAATCTAAAATCTTTAGTACAGTAAACTATAAGTATCAGGAAGGCTTCCAGACAAAGGGCCAGAGGGGCTGTTGCTATCAAACAGATTCATTCC
Organism: Poeciliopsis turneri; assembly: GCA_922788865.1. Lineage (NCBI taxonomy): Eukaryota > Metazoa > Chordata > Actinopteri > Cyprinodontiformes > Poeciliidae > Poeciliopsis > Poeciliopsis turneri. The sequence continues at coordinate 180,180 of CAKLNU010000612.1, forward strand.
CTTCTGGGTGGAAATCTAACAGAATCAGGCTGGAGTGGAAAGTGGGAGAGCGGCGCGCGCGCTCGATGACGAGCCATTGGAAAAAAGGGTTTGGAGGGGAGAGAGAAGAGGGGGGATTTACGTGGCTGCGGTTCAAGCCAATCGATGTGCTCGTGGAGTCGCGAAGGGGAACGAGCGCGAATGGGACAAATGGAACCTGATAAAAGGGGGCGCGTGCCTCGGCAGGCTCGCGGTGGGACGGACCGCGGAGCAGAGCGACAGCAGCGTCTTCGTCGGAGGGAGGAAACAAACCACCACCGGTAAGAGGAAATTCATTCGGTAAAGCAGCGCTTAGACATTTAAATATGTATTTATTTATTTATTTATTTAGCCTCGCAGAGCTTTTCGTCGAACTTATTCTTATGAGCTAAATTGTGTTTTTTTCTTCTTCTTTTTTCCGGCCGCCAGCCTGGAGCTCGCGCGACGTTTCTTTGAAGTTTTGACATATTTGCCGTCTTCCTAAGTCTTATCCAGAGACGTCCTGCTGTGAAAACGTTTGAATTATGTACGAGGCTTCCGTCGTTTGATGCTCAGGCAACACTTTTTACAGGAAGCATCTTCTGAGCCGGTTAAATGCGCAGGTTTTGTTGCATTTCCAGTCCGCTCGCCTCCTTATCTTCGTTTCCATTTTGCGGTGAAAGCATCTCTCTTCCTTTCGACGGTTCCGTTTCATCGTGTGTCACTTTTCTTAACCCGCGGTTACAATGACATTGATTAAAAATTTTTAGATTGTAATCAAATGGAGTTAAGTTTCGAAGAGTGTCTGAGATATGTACCTGGGATTCAAGGCAGGCAAAGAAGATGCAAAAAGACAAATTTTGGGGTCACAGTAAGGGAGGGGTCGGTCTTTAAACTGTCTTCTGCCATTAGAAAATCAGTCAGTTTATTTACCAATGAAGGAGCAGGCAATTGAGTTTAACCTAAAGGGCAGGCTGATAGATGGCTTTAAGTGGGCTGTAAAATCAACACAGGATGCCTGAAGGGATTTAATGCATCTCCTCACAGAGTCAGCAGGAAAATCTTTTGTTGCTTTTTCTTTTAAGTGTGCGCTTGAAATATTTAAGACTTTGACAAACAATAAGTCTTGCAACAAATAATCGAACAGCTGTTCTGTTGTGTAAGCTCTGGAGGTAAAATGATACTGTGTTGCAACATTGTGTGAGTGGATGTGTGATTTTTGGGCTATGGCATCATCTAGTTGGACACAATCTGCCCTATTTGCAATAGCATGCAGAAATATCAATCAGAGAGGGCAAATGGGGATTTATGGCTGATACTTGATTATAGTGTCCATCCGATGTTTCTTATCTGTTACAATGGATGTAAAAATCAAAAATAGTACACCCTCTTTCACTTGTAAAGTTTCACATCTCAGATGATAAAGAGCACAATAATAATAATAAAAAAAGTAATCTGATGTTTTTTACACCTAACCTCGAGAGAACAAAGTCAATTCCATACTGTCCTCATTCGTAAAACCAAAATGGAAAGTAGATTTGTTCATGTTCAGCTCTCTTAAAGTCCCAAAATAGCATTTCACTATGGAATTTGACTGGACCATTTCTTCACATTCAGTTTTTTTTAGTGTTGTTGTTTTGTTTCGTGCTGTTGTGTTATAGATTTGCCTCAATGTTTGGGATCTTTGTTTTGTTGCATGGTCCAACTTCAGCCATAATTCGACTGTGGCAACTGGCTAATATAAAGATCACTCATATAGAGTGAGCTACATTTAAATTTTAGACCCTCAAATGCTTTGGTATTCAGAAAAGTTTGTGTGACTGCAGAGACCTCCAAACCTGCAGCTGTAAAGTAAGCCGGTCACACTTTCACCACAATGCTTAAACATTTCTAAGTGTTGTGTTTTGCCAATATGCGAAGTTTTGTATCTTTTGGCTTAAGCATCTTTACTTTTGTCTCATCTGTCCAAGGAACATTACACACACAGTTGGTGACAAAACACACTGTATATTATATACATAAGCTAAATTATAAAAAATCTGTTCATACATTACTGCATTACTGCATAGCAACCACTGTTGCCAACTCCTCAGCAAGGAAAGCAGCTACAGGCTGTCTTAAAAATTACTAGATGACATCGTTGCATAGTTTGCGTATTTGATCATGTGTGATTCAGGAGAAGAAAGCGATAAAATACTCTAAACATTAAGAAATAAACTCCATGAAATTATTTAATAACCGCAGACAAATATGCCAACAATGTTGCTTAGTTGGTAACAATGCTGCAACACAAGCAACTTAGCAACACAAGCTAAGTGAGACCAGTGCAAACTGATGTTGCATTCTTGTGGATTTGTCAGTTTCTCTGATTGTTGCATGGTCTGACCTTTGGCCAATTTGCTGTGATATCTGCACCTTGAGACATGGTCAAATGTCTGAAATGTTTTTCTACTTGGGAGTATTTTTTTCTCAAAGTGGAATGATGGACTTCAAGTTGTTCAAAAATAGTGCCGTAACCCGTTTTTAATTACGAACAGCTTATTTTCTTTATGAAATCTGACAAGCTGATTATCTCTACTCTACCTACAGTAGAGATTTAGTCAGGAGAACACCAATTCATCAGCCATCCAGTTTATCAGTACCAATTTCTTTAATTTCAGAAGACTGATAATCGGTCAATACTTACGCAGGAAGCCTGTATTGTCCACTGTTCTTACCTACCTCAAAAAAGGTCTAAAAATCAACCACTGTCCTCCTCTGCTCTGCCCTGATAAAAGGTTTGACTGACTGACTGGTCCACCAGGTCATGTCTGGACATTTGCAGTTAACAATATTCACCTCAGTGTTACCAACTCAGCGATGTTTTGGCTATATTTGGCAATATTTCACACAAAAATTTCATCTTGACCAAAATCGGAATCAGCAGGTCAGGCTTTTTAAAGTCTGGTGACTGGTTAGAAAACTGCAATCAGTGCACTACCTAGAGTAGCATGCTGCTGTGTGAATGGGGCACACCCAGTAACTAAACCAACAATAGCAACTGAGTATTATCAGTTTGTATTGAATTACAATTTACTTCTCTATTTGAATTTCTTCAGTTTAATCAATGACAGTGGAATCTTTTTTTTTTTATTTTTTTTTTTATCAATATTTAAACATTTGTCGAACTTGGTAAAGACCAGATCACATTAAAGATCGCCTTACTGTCTTCTTCCACAACTACAACTGTAAATAATAGAAATAAAATCAATGGGTAAACAAATTAGAGTTAGTAATATTGTTTAGTTTCAGGACTGGTGAGTCTAAAATGTCCAGTCTCTCATTGGAAGGCGCTTCCAATGAAATTCACCTTTCTATTAATCAAAACAAGCCATTAATTCATGACTGGAAAATTATTTTTCCCTCTCTTATGTAAATCAGATCTTTGGACATTCTTTCCACAGATCTTGGCAACAAGTTGCAACTTTTACTCTCTTTCAAATTATCTTTACACAGCAGACTCTCAGCAGTGTTCCACTTGAAGCCTGCCCCGGAGCTTTGTGTGGTCTGTGTATGTTGGTGGGGTTGGTGGCGTGACCTCAGCAGATCACTGGGCTTTTATTCTCAGTGTGTGTTGAAACAACACCGCACATCCAGACTGATGAGTCAGTGATTGGCTGCCTGGTGGCGTCAATGCTGATGTTATGCTGCCTTCTCTGTCAGGATGTGTTGATGCTTTTGACTTCCTGATGATTTGTACATGGCCTGTCTGTGTCAGGCATTTTGTTGTTTCAGACTGACTCTCTGTCAGTCCTGGGAGCCGTGCTGCTCATTCGGCTAACAGTGAATACAGAGAGCGTTCTGTCACGTTCTCCTGTAACTGTCAGATGAAGACTGCTGAAATTGTGCTGCAAATACGTCACATGCAACTGTTATTCTCCTCATGGGGACCTTTTCCACCAAACTGTTAGTGGGCTTTTTGTCACCAGTGTTTAGAACGAGACGAACCCTGACCCGAATACAGAAGACAAGAGCTATTGTCGTCCCCGTTTGCTGCTGGACCAAAGGAAAAATCTGCTTACGTCAGGAGTTACACAGGGAGGCGCGCTCACGGGCAACAGCAGCCAATGAAAACATTGTTAAACGCTGTTGAGTTTAGCTTCGGTGGAAGAATAAGTCGGCTACATACCAGCTTATTTTAATACAAACGATCATAGTGGTGTTTTTAAAAGCGACATTTGCTCGCTAAGTGCAGCATTTTCTCACCTCACTCATCTTCTCACTTGCATTTCTGAATTCATATTATTGACTGCAGCACAAAACCCGTGATGTGCTGCTTTAAATCTCCCTCTGTGGGAGATTAATTTGCATTATATAATAGCAATGCGTTAAACATGTTAATCACATGCCTTAACATTGACGACCCTAATTTCAGTAAAATTAGGGTTGCGTTATTATCTTCCATTTTTCATCTATTTAGAGTTATAAAGCATTGGCAATAAATTAAGGTGGAGATATTGAGTCTGATTCTGGGATAAAAAATATTTGTGTTGTTAAAATGTTTCCACGCTCTACAATATTTCACAAAGACAAATAAATTGCTGAGACATTCATGGTGACATGGTGATGTGGCTCCAAATTGACTCTTGGGTCAAAAGGAAACCAGTTCTTTTACAGAACCACTTAAGAAGTATCTCTGTTAAGAACTGGAGGCTCTTTTGTGAAAAAGCCTGAGTAGGATCACAGTTTTGCAGTCACTTCTGGTTTGTCGTTGTCATTTAATTAGTGGTTATTCTTCTCATATTTTCATTCTATGTGACAAGCTTTTTTTTTGTGCTTCAGAAAGAAAATCTGGCTGGGAGCAATGATGGAGTCTGTCAGCTATCTTGTTCAAACAATGTGATCTCTATCCTTGTAATAAGTGTGTTTTCTGTCATTCAGGTTGGCAGTCTGCTCTCGCAAATTCAGCTCAAGCTTTCATCACTGAGACTACAGCTTCGTCTGTAAGTAAATTCACTGCATGGACCAAATGGATTGAACTTATATATTTATATACCGTCTTTCCAGTCATATTAGATATGTGGATGGAGTGTGACATTTTTTTTTATAAACTTTCTCCTTTAACTTCCCCATCATTTTTCACCCAAACTACTACTGCTCATTCTTTTTTCTTTCTTTTTTTTTTTTTTTGATTTAACGTTTTAGCTAAAACCACAACTTAAACTCAACCTACTAGCCAAGTTCTGTCCTTCTAAGTCATTTAGTATTTCTTGGCGTCTCTGGGAACGGTAAGTTTGTTTTGCTTGTATTCATAAAGTGCTGACAGATTTCCGCAGTGACAGTGCCGCATCAAATTTCCGCTAGGGCCGTTGAGTTTGAATGTGGGCTCATATTTCTTTATTTTAAAAATGGCTTGGATCAAATTATTGGTTGTGTTGAGCAGAAACTATCACGCAGTGACTCACTAACTCCTACAGCTGCCATTTATGTGGCCCTCTTTCCTTTGTTGCAAAAAAAGGTCTGAAATAATTATTTATCTGTGTCATTAAATTGTAGGTGAGGTAAAAATATGAGTGCCTCATGAATCATGTGTAGCTTGGAGGGCAGTAATTTATACAAAATGTTTTTATGTAACAAATGTATTCAGTTTATTTATGCAGCACCAGAACAACCACTTCAGTCCAATTAAGCAGGAAGATTTGAAGTCAATTTCGTCTGATTTGAGCTATTTTGAATGCCATCCAGTTCAAAGCAGCTTTCTTTCTCAGGACCTTTTCTAAAGCTGGAAATTCCAAGTTTGAATAATGATTTTATTTGCAACTCTAACTTAACAAGCACATGTTTTGTGACTGCAGAACAGTCCTGGAACATTTGGCCCAGAGGTTCTGGTCTGGCCATGCTCTCTCTCTCGTGCCGTACAGTAGGGCAGTGGGCTCCCTGCATGTGGCCTCCATAGCGACCTCATCTTTCAGCTGCCACAAATCCATGTGTTGTTTCTCTCCTTCCTCGGCAAAACTCCTGTCAGTCCTTTCTGATCTGAACGGCTCATTTTTGCTGCGCAGAACATAAACACACACGCAAAGAAAAAGAGAAATATTTCCACTTTGGTCCAGTCTGTCTCGGTGAGGACTGACTGACAGCTGCAGGATAGAATTTGTATAAAAGCCGTGTTCAAGAATTGTCACGTCTAAGTTAAAGTTACATTTATTTCAGTGATTTTGTTCTCAGAAAAATACAATATTGGATTGGGCCAATTAAAAAGGATTGCGACGGACTGACGACCTGTCCAGGGTGAACCCCGCCTCTCGCCCGGAACGCAGCTGGAGATAGGCACCAGCACCTCCCGACCCCGTTAGGGAGAAGGGTGACGGAAAATGGATGGATGGATAAAAAGGATTTTGTTTTGGCTTTTGTCATTGTAAAAGCAGGGTTTCACTAAGTGCTGTATCTCAGCATGTTATAGAGAAACATGAGTGTAGGCCTGTCATGACAAGCAATAAATCAATTGATTACATGATACATTAGAACAAGCTCAATTTGCGTGATTCATTATTTTACCAAAAACTGCATGACAAGTTTTCAATCTGGTAATTTGATCTCAACTAACTCCTAAGAAGAAATTGTCCATCTTTCTGAAGGACAATTTTGTTTATAGACTTCATAATTCATCTTTGTGTCTGTTTTGTTTATTTACTTTGGATATTTAAAATGTCTTCCAGTTCCAGTGTTAAATGTTCATCAGAATTTAAAGTTTATTAGTCTTTGAGAATGTGTCCTCGCTTTACCATTGCGTTATTTGAAAATGGTCTCAAAATAACAATATTGTAGTTTATTGCAATAACTTCTGGGACAGTTTATCTTCCGGCAAAGTTTTATCTTGATAGGCCTGTGTGAATGTTACCAGTGGTTTGCCAAAGCTCTTTCCAGAGGTTACATAAATTTAAGTGGAAAAATAAGAGGATAGAGGATCCAGTGTCGGCTTTAGTCAAAAGATAAGAATGCTGCTGTTGTTTTGGAATGACCTCAGGAATCAGGAATGTTGGTTAGCAAACCACTAATGCAAAAGCAAGGTCACACACACAGCCTCCTACAGAAATCAATAGCTAGAATGTAAAGGCTTAAAAACAGATGGATATTAAAATGGTTTTAGATCACCTTTCTGATGCACAGTGATCTAAAAGTAGCTGTGAAAGTCGTCTGAAAAGTCTCAATAAGTCTCAACAATATGTTTGAATATTCCTGTTTTGCCTTATATAATCTCAGTCCAGCCCAGTCAGTGTAAAGACAGATGCATGAAGTGCAACCACTGCTCTATGTGTAGGGCATGCCTACACAAACAGTGTGGGATGGATGGATAAGATTAGAAAGACCAAGCAGAGAAATCCTCCTGCTGCATTCCAGCAATGATACTCTGGACATGCAGTTCTTAACCCTGGAAAATGATTTGAATGCATCATTTTGAACATTTATTGCTGGGCTCATTGTGGGATGATATTAATTGATGCTGTCTTTACAGCCTTTTATATTAGTAGTTATATATTTGCAGTTTTTGTCATGAATGGGTCTGCCACATTATTGTTTTATTGCTGTTTGCAAATATAAACACTGTCATCAGATTAAATACTCATTTATTGTCCCAAAAATGTGAACATATAATTGAGGAAATTCATTTATTCTTATGTAAAAGTAGTTATATATTTGCAGTGGTGAAAAAGTCTGTGCGACTCTTATAAAGAGCATCTAAGAGACCCTCTAGTAGATTAAATCGTATTTATTTAGGGAAATGAAAATGATTTATATAATCCTCAGTAATTGATGGGTAAGTCTTCATTGGTTTGAGTTAGTCAAAAAATGCCTTTAAAATTCCCACCATCATTTTGCTAGTTTCCGTTATTATTTCCTAAGAATACACCGATCCACTTTTTTCACTTCCAATACCGATGTCTGAGGTTTAGTATCGAACGCTACTGATCAAATACAGAAAAAACAGCTGACTTGGCTTAAAATGTTTAATCTTTTAAACACAGACATAAGCATACTGAATTATAAATGTATTTTATACCTCTGCACCAGAACAGCTCACTTAAATAAACCAATAGCTTCACAAACTTGGTCAAACATTAGAGTATTGCAGCCAATGCGAAATAAATAATAAAAATTAAGCTTTGATACCCAATATCATGACATGGCATGCAGACACTTTGTCTGCACTGATGAAGATTTATTCACCTCAATGTTTAGTGTTTGGAGTAATTCAAATGATAGGGAAGTCTGACCTGTATTCAGACCAGTAGGAAGCGCTGTTAGGCTGTATGTTAGAGGTCAAATCAAAGGGCTAAATTACCTAAAATGACTAAATTACCTGTGCAACATCAATGCAGTTTAGCATTGTATGTTGTATTTTCATGGTGTTAAAAATTTATGACACAATGTTTAAGCACTGCACATCAATTCTGTCAAAACCTCACAAAAATAAATACTGCACTTGAGAAAAGCAACAAAAACAAACATTATAGTTATTAAATGTGCAACTTCAGGACACCAATTAAATGAAGTAGTGCATTTTAATTTATTGCTGATCTAGTTAAACCCAAACTGGAAAACAGTAAAAATAGAAATCCCAACAATGCACTAAGCTTTCAGGACAAGTAGAGTTTATTGTCGCAATATATGAAAATAGTTGCTGTCCCTAAGGTTTCACTCCCATTCAAATAGAAGTTGTTGCTGTCTGCAGCCACTGTGTCTTGTGATCTATTGTACTTACTTCCCAATTTAACAGTGAAACAGGAAGGGAGTTTATGAAAGTACACACAGAATACAAATCTGCGATTCACTGAGAGGAGTGGCGATCGGTAAGTTTATTCAGTTTCACTATCTTGTCATTTATCTTTGATATTATTTTTTCTTCCTTCATTTTTAAATTGTATCTTGTAAATCGTTTTTCTGTTGCGTGTGTCAAGAGGATCTGTCATGATTGTAACACACACAGCTTGTTGAAAGGCCTTAACGCTGGATGTGAGTGAACTGTGATGTTATAACATTGACAATGTCTTTTATGACGACCACAGAGGGACCTTTGTTTGAGTATTTAGGCCTGTAAAATGTTGACAATGATTAACTCACCCTGCACAGATCTCCATTGTAAAAAATGTGCTGTGATAGATTCATTAATTAGTTGGGTACATTCTGTGTCTGCAGTTTACCCTTTTTATATAATGCTTATTTAATTTTAATTTGTTATATTAGGCTTACATTTTGGCATCCTGGAATTGAAACATAGTTTGGGTCAGATAATTAGACATCAATTACATGTAGCTTCTAACTGAATAAGTGTAAACATGTAACATGTACAGATTGACAGGAGTTGATCTAATGTACTCTGGCTAGCTTGATAAAACGTATTTTATTGTACATTAGATAAACTGATCTGTCTGAGCACTGACTGACAATAAATCAGGCTCTTCATGTTTTATCTCTGATAGGATTAACACAACACAATAATTAGAGAAATTTGGTCTGATGAAACTGCAGGGTTTGACCATATTGACCAGTGTTATATTTGATGGAAACAAAGGGAAAAGTACTAAAGCACTATCCCAAATGTGCAGGGTAGACTCATGCCAACGAGGCAGGTTACAGCAAAAAGGATTCATGCATATTATCAAATATTATGAACATTATGAGGAAATGTTGAAGAAACATCTCAAAACATCACTCAGGTAGATGAAGGCAGGGGGAAGTAAATGGGACTTGCAAATGGAAAATGATCCTAATTAGTTACGAAGTTGCCAAATAACAGCAAAGTCGATGTTTCAGAGTCCATTACAGCCCTTGTGCCAGTGACATGGAAAATTTGTGTACAGATCTGTGCATGTGTGCGTGTGCGTGTGTGTGTGTGGTGTGTGTGTGCATGATTGTAAGGCAGCCTACAAACTCAGTTATAAAAGCCAGGAGAAATTGGTCAGAATTAAATTAAACTGATGTCAGAAGTTTACAGAAAGAAGTTTGAAAGGTAACTCTAAATATTAAGAAAATGTCTGTCAATTTGTGAAATTGAAGACAGTTTTTAAATTATGTAATAAAAATAAATGGTTAGATGTAGTGTAATGTCAGACAGCTGATAATGCCTTTTTTATACATTCAACGTAAATATCTGGTTTCACCTTTGTCTGCTGAAGTGCCATATAATTTGTCCAGTGAGCCTAATCAATATGTTAAGATCAAATCAAGTTTCATACACTAAATCTGTACTTTTTACAAGCTTTTAGTTGTAAATGTTTAGTCTTACTCATTGAAATCAGTGAATTTACATTTTAATGTACTTGAACTGTAATCATTGAGCCTCCACTGCTGAGTTGAATATGTAACAAAATTAGTTTTAGTTAATTGTTTTTGCATTGTCCTTGAGCTGTAAATTGTGCAGAACATCTCAGTTTCCTGTTCATGAGTGGAAGCTCTGGCACAATAAGTCCTAATGTACAGTTAAACGTTCAAATCCTTTGCAGCAGGAACTAATCACCGTATATCTGCAGCTGCAGCCAGTCATCAGGGAGGGAGATTTTGCAGAGGAAGCAAAGATGAGAAGTCATTTCAACCATATCCCTAAAATACAGCAAACATTTGTATGCTGGAGTCCGAATGCAGTCACTTTCTCAGGCTAGACTGTCCACATTCATTGCAGAGCTAGTGGCAGTCTTAACAATTTCTCTTCAGGTCACATTTAATTGGGTTATTAGAAACAAATTAGATCACAGTGGCGTAGCAAGCTTTTCAAAAGTAAGGATGTGAATCAACTGCGAAAAGAAACGCATCACATGCACATGCCATGATGCATATGCCAAGTGTATTCTCTTGTATTTTTTTTAATCCTGCAGTTTTACTGTGTCATTTCTGTCACTTCATGGTGTATTTTGACGTGTCAGTTTTTGTTTTCATCCAAGGAATACGCTTTAAGTTGTGAACACAGTTTGCATTTCAACAAAGAGCTTTGTTTATCAAAAAACATGAAATGTGCTTTTTTTGGTCCTGAGGATCAGGAACAGGCTCTCAACACCACAAATTATTGTTCGCTTACATAGACATATGCGCTCACATCAGTTTCACCACACACGCTGAGGGGTCACTCAAAGACAACGCCACATAAAAGTGATTTATTTAAAGAAAGTTTGAGCAAAACTGCATAAAAAGTGGAGGTGTTAAAACATAACATAACATAATTAGTTTAAGAAATATCAATGTTTTCACTGGTTGTTTCCATCAAAGAACGTGGTTCCTTTGACCAATCAGAGAGATGGAGCTGAGGTACCATTTGCTTCTTTGAGAGAAAAATTTGATTTTTCTTCTCATTTCTCACAAAAATGATAAATAAATCCCACAGGAAGAAATGTTTCTATGAAAACATTAACACATAAGCACTGGAGCTAATTGCATGGAAAATGCCCTCTGTCATTGGTTTCCCACCAAGAATTTAAACATCATTGTTTGGGATTCTTGCTTTCCTAAGATTGAATCCTAAACAGTGTGACTACAAGGAAGGTGAAGAATATCGTCTTGACTGAAGCTTGAAATGTTTAGTTGTATGTTTTGGGTAAGTTCTCGATAAGTGGTCTCTTTGAGGTTCGGAGAACTCCCCTGGTTACCTATTATAAAACTCTAACCCGTCTACACAGCCTTACTTTATTGAGCGTTTTCAGTTTGTAAGCTGAGCAGGTGTTCATGGTCTCAGATGGCAAGAACACAGTGACCTCATGAAACTTTTCCTGAAATATTTATAGTTCTCAAAAATGAAGGATTACATCTGTCTTTGCAGGGCATTACAGGACCTGAGTACTCACCAGGACCTCTGATCATTTACCTCATCGAAAGATCACTTTACCTGTACTGTGACAGATTTCCATTTAGCATGTTGGACAAATTAATACTGTTTCTTAGTGTATTTTCAAAATATTCATCAATGTTAAAGTAATTCTCTCTCTCGTGAAAAACATTGAAATACATCCATCTTCTATAGCATTATCATCCCCTGACATTTAATTTTAACTAAGAATTCCCATGTGAGGTCATTTCTTTTATCTTACAAAGTCTTCAGTGTAGTCTTAGTCTTAGTGTAGACAAAGTCTTAGTCTTAATTTGACTAAGTGGGTGTGGGAGATGAAGACCTAACCAGTCTGAGAAAGTAATATCTTAGCTTCTATTATAATGTAAACCACTAGTATCTAAGCAATCCGTCTTGTCTGCTAAACTGTAATAAAGATTGGGAGGAGGGGTCAATATTAGTTGAGAGTGAAAGTCCAGACACAGACAGAGTAAGTGAATACTCTATCATGTTCCAAACAAACCTTGAAAATTAAACTGAACACTTTTGGTTAAATGTTACATGTTGTCACCTTCCTAAAATAATGACCTATGTCATTTTTTGCCAATAGATGATTTGAGTTAATGAAAACACATAACTTTTGGCAATAAAGGACAAGTCATTATTTTTGGAAGGTGACAATATTCAACCTCAATTTTATATATTTAAAATGTCACAATGTATAATTACAGTCAATTCAGAAATGCATTCTATTTCCAGGTCTTTTTCTCACATGAAAAACTTGGTCACCTTGATCTTCCTAAACATCTAAAATTATTTTAGGTTAGGTGGGTTTGAATAAGGTTTTTCAGGATGCTGTATATTATGCTATATTTTGTGGTAATGCCGTTTTTTAAACATTAGAAATGTATCTATTTGGAATTTGTTTTTGATGCTACGCTGTCAAAAACAAATTTGCTAAGCAAACTTTGTTTATTGTAGAGGAGGGATGCCCAAAGTTGGTCCTCGAGTGCCAGTATCCTGCATGTTTTAGTTGTCTCCCTGGTGGTTCTAACAACCTTCTCAAAAACCTTCTCGGCATGTCGATATTCTCCTAAGGCCTCTAGCGAGCCATCATTTGATCCAGGTGCGTTAAACCAGGGAGAGAACTGTAACCCGCAGGCAATAAGGGTTCTTGAAGGTCGGACCTTCAAGAACCCACTTTGGACACCCTTTCTGTAGAGTTCAGTTCCTTCTTATTGCAAAGATCCTCCTCAATCTCAATGTAAATAGTAATAAAGTTCCTTGTCAAACATTTTAACAATATATTGTATGAAATATATGATGGTTCTTTTCCCCCGCATCATTAATGCTTTAATACCGAATTCACATACATAACCTGCAGATCCACCTACTTATTTTTCGGAGAGAGGGGTTTATGGGTTATTAAATGCAGAAGTTGAACTGAGAATTGGATTGCAATGAAATGAAAACAAACAGCTATCGACTACATGTAGAAAATCCTTTCGACGTGTCGTATGACATGGAATTATTGAAGAAGCGAGTTGAATTTAAGGCTTGAACAATTCCTCCAAACGTCTTCCACCTGCTTTGGCGCAACTGCTCATGTTATTAACCATCAGCAGTTTTAGATCCTAAATAAAACTAAATACCAGTATGATTTTTCTTTTGCCATCCTAGCTATTATGCTAGCCTGCTAGAGATAGCTAGCTGTGTGTTTTGGAGGCTGAGAGCAAAGTTCTTTAGCTTCCAGCAGATAAACGATCTTTTGAAATTAAACAGCTTCATTTGCAGTAGCAGCAAAGGTCTTAACTGTGACATGAACCACAAGGCAGGCCCCGCCAGGCATGGCTGATGTGGGTGGAAATCAGCTGGGGTCAATACGGACATGGAAAACATTGATACGTTTCTGTCACATTGATTAGTCACTCATGTCTGCCTTGTGGTCATTTTCCGCCAGCTCTGGTTGTTCTGTAATTGATGAGGGTACAGTCACTGCCTCCAGAGCTGGCTGACCAATGACAGAAGATTGACCTCAGGCAGCACAGACCATGCAGCTTAAGATGCAGCTCTCTCATCACTGAGGTAGCGTGATTATTATAGTGAGAAAATGGCATGTCTTGTGAAAATGTTTTCCTATTTTTTTTTTTCATCCATGGTTATAGCTTTTTTGTTAGTTTTCTATTAGAGGGTCATGGCAACCTTTCAATGCTGGCAATTTAAAATTGGCCGTGTCTGAATCAGCACCGACTGCAGATAATTCTGTGGGATGCATGAATATCCGTTTCAAACTGTGTGGCTTTGTGGTTTGAAGACTTCCTGCTGTTGTACAGATTTTCATTCTTCATATTTTCTGTCTCTGATTCTAAATATTGTATATTATAATTTAAAAAAAGCTTTTTTTTCCCTAAACTCTTCCATGCTTTTTCTCTCTACCTTAGGTTTCTTTTTTTTGTCTCAGTTAGACAACTTTCTTCTGAAAGCTGAACCCCCTGCTTGCTTGCTTCATTGCAGATTGCACTCATTAGCACCACTTTATAGTTCCCTGGCATTTCAGATGTTCGCATCAGATTGAGAGGTTCCCTCTGCCTCATCCTTCTGTGTCCTTTTAATTCTTACAAACTTACTCCAACACTTCCAGATAGTAGATCTTAAATACTCTGTAGACACTCTACTTTAATTAGAGTGGGATAGACAAGAATTAGGGATGATAACCCTGCTCAGCCTTACTTTTTAATGAGCGCACACAATCAGGGCACTACAGATGTGTGTGTGTGTGTGTTTTTTTTTTACCTGGCTGGTGTCAGCTCCCTAACATTATGTGCAGGAAAGCATCTATCACAATTTTGTTTGGTTTGACCTGGAGATAATAGATTCAGCTTATTCTGATCATTTTGTAAGATAAAAGAAGGGCGCTGGGAAGAGTAGCTGTGCCACACAATTGAAAGGTTTTGGGTTCTATTCCAGCATCCTCCCTGCCACATGTTAAGGCTCTTAGTCCCAGCTTGCCAACAGATTTGTGTCAGTCTATGAATATGTGTGGCTTTGTTTGTTATTATGGACTGCAGAACAAATGACTTTAGTGGTTATTTAATGAATTCAGTCCATTAACCTAAATAAGATGTATGAGAAAGTTTAAAGCTGCAGTATGTAATTTTTATGAGTGTATTTTTAACACATTTAAAAAAAAAAAAAAGTCATATGTCATGACAGCATGGTAAGAGACAGATAATCTGAAAAAATGTAGTTCCTCTTCTTCTCCCAGTGCTACTTAGAAACAACCAATCAGAACATGGAGGAGGGTCTTTGCTTTGCCAATCATGCTTATGTGCAGACTGCTCATCCCTTCTACCTGTGTCCCCGTTGCTCTCTGCTGCTTCTTCCTGTTAGCCTGCCATGAATCCAAAAGCTAGTTAGTCATTACCACATTGGACAGCAAATACACAAGTGTGATTGACAGCGATAAGACCCTCCTCCTGGCTCTGATTGGTTGCTTTATACCGGGAGTTACAGGGGGTTGTAGAAGCACTAGGTGGAGGTGGAAGAACTTGTTTTTTTCTTTTTTCACAGATTATAATTGCCCCACATAGTCACAGTTTGAACAAATATGTATTTTTGTTATTTTATTTCAGAGTCACAGGCTGCACGTTTAAAATAATTAAATTAATACAGAATTTAAACTTCAAGCTAACATTTGCATCTCATATTAGTGATCATTTCATGAAGCATGACAAAGAGGTGTCAAGAGCTAATGTCCAATGTTTTTATTCATACCCAAGGGTACGTATAAATGGTGTCTAGCTCTGACAGCTGAAGAAGGAACATCCTATCTTGCTGTCTCTCATCCTTACTGATAATTTTGCCTGTGAGTTATTTTTAAAGTCACAGTTTTTATAGTTACATTTACATTATCAACATCATAACTGGATTACTTCACACGTAAGGACTGGGGGACTTTCTTACTTTTATTTTTACCTTACTTTTCCTCACTTCCAAGGCAAAATGCCTCCGGCCGACCCCAGAGATATTACCACTATAATACAACGACTTCTGTTTATGAAAATTAAGTTTCAACGGCTGGAAGTGAACTTTGAGACAAACGCTACCTGTGGAAATGAAACAACTGTTTCTAAAAATCAGCGGAGAGGTTGTACACCCCCAACCAAGCAGGGGTTAAGAGTCTTGGGGGTTAAGAGTCCCCCAAGATGAACGGTCAGGGTGCCAAGCCGAAACAAAAGTCTGACACTGCGGATCCCATGAGACGACTAACAGGGAGAACCCTCACCTGGACGAATCAGTGTGGCCAGCTTGAGCCGAAACCCACCTTCAACTTCAACACCTGCTCCGCTAAAGAAAAATAAACAAGCAGCTTTGTTGCTTTGTTCCCACTCCTAGGGACAAAGCGACCAGCCCAAGCCTCAAAACATTCTGACTCCATGGGAATCCCACTGAAAAACAGATTTTTTCACTTCAGCCTGAGCCTCTGAGTAAAACGTCACCAATGAGGCAAGACCAACACATCCACCTCCCAAAGCTCCTAAGGACAAAGCGACCGCCAGGAAAACGAAAGGTATGCCAAAAGTGCTTATTGTTGGAGACCATTTTTGGAAGAGGCGGGCAAAATTAATAAACATGGGATAAAGCTAGTCACTGCAAACCTTTTTAATTTTATCAACAAGGACAGCAATGTGATCATCGCTTTAGAAAGACAGGTTCAAGGATGTCTGACTAGGATGGAACCCTCTGCATATCAGGAGCAAACTATTCCGAAACAAGCTGATATAGCAAAGACTGGAGACAGAGTGACTGGTTCCTTCCCCCCTGCCCCTCTGCTCCGCCACTCATTCGCTGCATTGACAAGAAACCCATGAACAAATGTCTTCTGGGCCAGAGTTTCTCAAATTTACAAATGAAATGAATCAACAGGTTCGCCTCAGCACATCTCTCCTTCGTGCTCACGTAGCAAAACTCACTTCATTTAAGCCACCTGCCCCTGAATCCCCAGAGGATTCATCACCCTGTGTCTCTGAGGTCTGAGGCCTGGGACCAGATTTTATCTTTACACATATCTTCCTCCAGAATGTGTCTGGGCCCCCGGGACTGCAGAACAGGACATTACCTGTCCAGATCACTACAAGAAAATGTACAAAAAACAGAAATACAAAATAGAGCGGTCCTAATTCAAACCTCAGACTGATGCTAAAGGAACCTCCGACTGAAGAACTTTTGGCCTCCAAGCCACTTAAACTGGCTCTTTTAACTACCAAATGTCTCTGTGCTAAAGCTCTATTAATTAATGATTTCATCACTGACCATAATATTGATGTTATCTTTCACTGTCACTGATGACAGAAACATGGTTGAATGACAATAATGAACCAAAAGTACTAATTGAATCAGCGCCTCCTAACTACAATTTTCTAAGTGTGAATAGAAAACATAGAAAAGGAGGAGGTGTGGCTGCAATATTTAAGAATACCATAAATTGTAGTAAAATCTCTTTAGGTCATTTCACCTCTTTTGAGTATCTTGGAATTGAGGTAAAAGGTCACAAATGAACTTTGACACCGACTTTATACAAAACTCCAACATACCTGAAAGATTTCTTTACTGACTTGAATGATCTTCTATCTTTCATATGCATCGATTATGATTGTTTAATAATTGTTGGTGATTTCAACAGTCATGTTGACAACCCCCAAGAGAGGGGGGCAAAAAAGTTATTTAATACATTATATCATTTTGGTTTAATACAACATGTCAAACAAGAAACAGTCACTCAAGGACACACACTGGACCTGGGTGTGAATATTTCCAATGTCTGTAACTGATGTCATCCTGTCTGATCATTTCTTGTTATCTTTAAAAGTTATTTATCCTTTAACCCACTTGGACAAACAGCTACTATCACAAAACGTTCTCGCTGCTGAAATGTGCTATACAAATCAAATTTGATTGATTGATTGATATGAATTGTGCTTTATAAATACACTTGGCCTTGCCTTATAACTTTAAATATCCAAATATACCCAGATTTTGTAAAACCTTGTGTGTGTCTTCTTTTCTCTGTCTCCCATTTGCAGTCCTGCTGAAGCTTTTCAAAGGTGGACAGAGAAGAGGTGACAAAGTGAGTCTGGTTAAGAGTCCCCCAAGATGAAGAAAAGCAGAAGTGCTCATGGAGTTCCACCCGGCGAGGTAAGTGCCAAATTTTCCAACCGTTCATCTGATTTTCTGTCCTTGTATTTGTTGGATTTGTGTTTTTTTTTTTTTCCCATTTGAATTTCTTCCTTTTACCTTTCACCCACTGATGACATAATTTCTGAAAACGCTACTCACCCCTACCCACCCGCTTTGCTCCTGAGCAAAAAGACACAATGTGGTGTAGCAGAAAAACACAGCGGCATTGCGGCACAACGTGTCCAGAAGGTGGTTTGTGACTCATTAACAGATGACTGTACTATTCACAACAGACCTTTATTCAGCAGGACACGCTGCAGAGAGGGACAGAAGAGTGTGTGTGTGTGTGTGTACACAGTCATATTTTAGGATGTTATGTTTGTGTATAAGCAATTGCACAGTATTCATACTTCTAAATAAGCCAGAGCATAATAAGAGTAAAGACAGTGCTCTGCAGGAAACATTCAGAGCACAGACTGATTGAAAGTATAGATAAAAGGGAAAAAGGACAAAAAATGGGATGGAGAGGGCCATCTGTTTCTCCTCTACACCACTGGTGTTTATTATTGGACAGGAAAGCCAGATCGTTTATTTTGACATCCTCCAAATGGAGCCCAGAGGACAGGCCAGGCCCTGATGATGAAAGAGTCCCTGCTGCGACTGGCGTCCCTTTGCTCCTCTGGCCACTCATACCACAGCATATATTAATCAATATTTAACTAAAAGAACACAAGAAACTCTTGTTTTTGTTTTACACCAAAAAGAAATCTGAAGAAATTAAAGATATTAAAATGAGGTTGAACTGTAATTATCCTAATTTTTAGAAAGTGATTGATGATCCTGGAAAGGATGGTGACATAAATGTAAAGATCCAAAGGGCTCTGCTAACCTCACATAGCAAGGTTAGGTTAGACTAAAGGACATGCATCTGCACCGCTTTAGGGGCAGTATTATGTGTAGTTCAGCACATAGTGCCATTTTATAGCACAATTAAGTAACTATATTAACTTAAGTTACAAAAATGCAATATGTATCAAATATGACTTCAAGGAAATTTTGCTTTAAAATGTTTAAATTTTGCTGTCTCTTTAAAAACTGAATGCTATGCAACATGCCATGAAGATGAAAGAATTTCTCAGATATCTATAAAAGAATCAAGACAACACAACACTTTTGATGAGGGAATAATGTTCTAACATTCTGTAAAGCTCAAAAAGTTTCATTTGGATAATACTGCCTCTTTAAAATTGGGCAATTAATAATCTTTTAAAGCCATAGTGACAGATCGGTTTATGAAGCGTGCGCTTTTAAAAATCTTTGGCAAACCTTCACAACAGAAACAATTTGTTATAAATTACGCTCCTTTCAACAGATCATCCCTTCATTACATGATCCACCCATTAATAAACAAGTAAATAATGAATTAGCAACTGTAGTTCTGATGCATAGAATAATCACAGGAATCCTTAATTCATCCATAATTAGGGGTGGAAACCAAGTCTCAAATGATGATGAAAATATTTTTCATCGTTTTCCTCAAGAAGCACTATTTATTTATTCATTTACAGTTAACTTGATGAACAAGCACTGAAATTGTAGCTTGCCCCTCCTTAAGTTGAGTGCATCATTAAACCTCGGTGTGTAATTTCATTCGAATGTATATCAGCAGGCTTTATTACTAGAGTTATTTACACAAACAGAGACCTCCTAGCAGCATTTTTTTCTCTCTTCTACATCAAACAAAATTCTTGAGTTTTCATCTTCCACCTTTAATTGAGATTCGACGTCTTGAATCTTTAAAATGTGAGTTCAGTAATCACCAGAGAGTTCAGTCACCGCGCAGAGCGGGCCTGTTACATGCTGTCACACACCTACCTCATTTATGAAGGCTGCCTTCAAAAAGCTTTCCTGGAAGCGACCCAGAAAAGAGCAGACTTTTTTTTTTTTTTCTGTGCCAAGAAATCCTTTTTATTATCAGAGTAGAGCTGTTCCAACTTCATGCAAGGTTCATTGTTTTCCCCCCATTTAAACAACCTTTTATAACACTTGCTGCAAATTTAAGCTTTTTACTGCAACATAACTGATGCATGATCTCGTATGTCAGACAGAACTGTTCACTGGGAGTGAAGCAGTTGAATTTTACAATGCAAATTGGACAGAGGAGATCATAGCGCCTTCAAATCTCATGTCTTGAAGTCTGATATTGGTATTAAATAGCTAAAATTATTTAGTAGTCAAACATCAAAAGCCCTGAATTATTGACAAGGGACGGCTGCCTTTAATATTCATTTGACAGGAGGCTGGGATCAGTGGTTAGAGTCGTCGTGTTCTGTCAGGCTGCCTCTTCAGTGATGCTCTGCTGCAGGCACAATATATCTGGGATAGACGGGGGCAATAAATCAGACAAATTACTTTACATGGAAAGAGCAAGAGAGTCAACAGAGCTGTCCTTACTGCCAATCAGCCTGGAAAAACCATCAGAGTTTGTTTATTTTATCAGAGACTTTTGCTCTTATTGTCAGGTCTCTGTTTTGCATTTAAGAGTCTTATTGATTTATGGCTTTGTGCATCCCTGCATTCACTGGTAGTGACTTTTGTTTAGAAGGAGCTTTCAATCTTCGATTGAACTTTTTAAAAACAAAGGAACTTTTGGGTGCCATGGTAACATAAAAAACAACATGTTGAAACCATTCTAGCTTAAAAAATGTAGTGACTGGGGCACCTATTTGAACACCAAGGACGATGTTGAGGTTACAAGAACGAGGTGGGATGTACTTTTAGTTGTATTTTAGAAAATACTAAGAATACCCTTGTTTTTGTTTTTGTTTTTTTTGTCTGTGTTTTTTACAAAGCTTTTACAAAGTGTTTCTGATATTCAGTGGCTGGTGTAGAATATACCACTCCATAATTGAGTGTTTGTTTTATATATTTCTCCAATTTTAATAAATTTCCAGAACAGCATTGAAAATGGTACTTTTTGTGTTTTCAGAGACGAATAAAAGGTTTCACTACCTGATCTACACAACCACTATGCAATATCATGGTTGGCATATCAACTCATTTTCCCTAAACTGGAGCAGTACATTAAAGCAGACCTGCAGAAACACCTACTCTATTTTTTCTAAATATTTGTCTCTGTCATGTAGAACAGATACGTATTCACCAGAAACAATGTTCACCATAGTAATGATGAGATTTGTTCTGTTAATTTACTCCACTTAAAGCCCCTCAGTTTTCAGCCATACACCTGGTATTGATTTAAAAACTTTAATACAACATCTGACTGGAACTGATTTGAAGAACCCTAATCCTAAATGACCAAAGGCAATAAGAGGGAGAAAAGACTTGCAATATCCATAATAGTTCTGAGACCTGGCCAGACCGTCATCTTTTTACTCTCACTTCCTGTCAGATTCAGTCTCTTGCCCACTCATCCTCTTCGTCCACTCGCTTTCACCCCACACACACTGACAACAGACAATTTGTTGCCTGCCTCGTCCACGAGGAATTCCTCCCCCGCCCCCGTCCCCGCTTTGTCGTCATGAAGCCTCCATGCTTCCCTCCCTCATTTGAAACCTTTTGCCGTGTTTCATTTCCTCTTGCATGTGGTGAACATAAAGTGGAAGGAAATGAGCTATGCCAGCCCACTCCTGTTTCTCCCAGTTCTTTGGCTTGTTTACAGCCCCGTCGTTCCAGCCCGGCCCTTTGGACATCTTTCTTAAAAGCTCGCATTAACCGCACGATTTATATCCGGGACAGCTTCATAAACATGTCAATTGCCAGTTCAGGTGTCAAGTGGATGAAACAAGCCGTTATTCTTCTCCGAGCTGAGAAGGGATAAAAAATAAGTGTTGCTGCTGCTGTGAAGAGGGCAGGCAGATTGTCTCGTTACTGACTAAATCATTTCTCTTCTTTGAGTCTCTCAAAAGATTTTATTTGTTCTGTTAAACATTTGTCCATTCTTCCCCAAAACTTTCTGTGATGCTTACCTTTTGTGTTTACTTTTCTTATGTGTCCATGAAGTTGCGATGTAGTGATCGCAACTATTAACGCAAATTCACTCGTTCGCAAATTGTTCATGGACTTGCTTTTTTCGTCAGTTATTGCAACTTTTCTGCAAATCTGACTTGGACATTTTCTGTATTTTCTGTTTTTCTGACCCATCACTGCAAAACCCGGCTGAATTTTGACCAATTTCCGTAAACCCCTTTCTAATTTAACTCCCTGTTTTATGTTGCCTCTTAAAAGCCATGTCTGACTCTGCAATATCTACAGTAACTCTTATAAGAATTTTGAATTATTATGACTTATGATGTTTAATTTCTCTTAGGGCTCTATGAAGTATTTTTGAATTATTATTTGCACTTTAAACATTAACTGTCTCTTTTTTGAGAAGGTTATTGGCAACAATTATTATTATTATTTTTTTATAAGGTCATGTTATGGCAAAAATAAAGCTTAAAAAATATTCAGAACTTTTACCACAGCTTTTCGAAAAAAGTGCCATTAAATTAGTAATTTTAGGCTGCAACAATCTCAAAAGTACATCGCAACATCATGAAATGCCTGTTATTTATTATTCAAATATTCTCTATTATTATTCTTATATCACATCCTATCAGTGTTTTAATTCTCTTGTCCTACATGTACAAAAGTGATACCTGTATTTCAAGGACATGTTACATTTTAACTTCCTTTTGATGATGTTAATCCGAATATTACTGAGTTTTCCTCAATATTGAATAAAAGGTAAAAGCTATAAAAAAAAATCTTCTGCTTCTTTAGGAGAATGCAGATCCTCCTGTGGGACAATATGCCACTTGCAGCACTCTCAGCGTGGAGGTGTGCAAAGTGCACCGGCGCTTTTCTGGTAACCTACAGCTGCCTCCATTGTCCTGGCGACAGGCAGAAAAGGAGAGGGACCGGTGCAGGCCGCTGACGCCAGAAGAAGATCCCATGACCCGAACAAGACCCACAAGTTTGCCCATCGCCTCCCTGCCACGCATCGACATCACGCAGGCCGACCCTGACAGGTGAGACACCAGCAGCTCCGTGCTGCACTGCTTCTGACGCAGCAGCCATAGGAAAGTGTGTGTTTCCATTGATCATATGACTGCACGACTTGACATTTCAAAAATACATTTGCTGAATGAAAATGAGACGATTTTGAGAAAATAAAACTTCCGGTTTCCGATTAAAAAAAAGTTTTGCCGCTGGGATGAGGGTTTTTTTCTGTGGTCGTATTAAAATTGGTTCATTTCACAAAACTGTGCATCACACGTGCGACAACAACTGTGCAACAACCGGATGTTACCATTGGACGACAGGAAGTAGTTGGTGAATGACAGGACTGCATGTTTTTTCATGACTAATTGTGTGAAAAAATATATCACATGTGATTTTGATTGTTTCTTATTTAATGGAGTCAATGCAATCGCAAAATTGTGTTTTATTTCAACATGTATGTTGAAAGAGTTTCGTGAACACTGGTAATGGAAACACAGCTTGAGATTCCTCCTTTTTTATTATTCCTTTTATTTCTATAAAAAATGCTGTTGGCATCTTGAATGGAAAGAGGACGTCGTTTTCACAATGCTTTTTCCCTTTTTCAAAACGGTAGAGAACTGGCACATCTCATTTTGCTAAATGCAGAAGTTGGTCACACAACTCTACAGTTCTCCTCTTCTATTATTGTGAAAAGTTACACAGAAAAGGATTTGGTACGACTGGTTTAGATCACTCTAACACGCCCCCTAGCGGTAGCTTCTGTAGGGAGGCTATGAGGACAAACACATCACCTTTCCTAAACTTCTGCTCAAATATTCGCCACAAATTTTTTGTAAATTTAAAATTCATGATTCTATTTCTTTATTCTTGTCTTAGGACTTTAAAAAAAAAATCAACAATAAGCATAATCTTGTTTAATAGTGAAAGATCACAGGGTTTTGCAACATTTTTATTTAAAAAAATATATAAATGTCTGTCTTTAATGCACAGTAGTGGAAGATATTATTCAGTGCAGGAAATTGATGTGAAAGAGCTTTTTTTTCTTATTATTGCTCAAATGCACTTAGCTAGATGGATCCTTTGTTCTTTGAATTGCTACTTTAAACTATGCAGTGAAGATTTGTCTGCAAAGTCACCCAGTGAGCCTTTCATTTGCTCCTTTCATCTTTCTGCTGCTCATATTCAATGTCTCACATCAAATGGTCAAATTATCTGCAGCTGATCTGCACTGTGGGTGCAACTTGGTGTCTTTCTTTCAAATAGGTTTTTGAACTATTACAACTTTTCCTAAAGAAATCAGACTTTTTGATGTTTTCTTACTCTTAAATGATTTTGTTGATGAATTTGATTTTGATTGCCGACATAATGATTTGGTATGAAATTGTCTCTTAAATTGTTCATTCTGACTAGATCTCTTACTTGTAAACTTATTTACAAACTCCAAATTTTCTGAAGACTAATTTGATCAGTAAAATCCCAATTTCTGAGAGATTTTTATTTTTTATTTTTTATTTTTAGCTGAGTTGGATTTCAGAGATAAACTATACTCAGACTTTCCCAAAAAACAGTCTTTTGACTTGGACTTGAACAACTTTATCTCAGGCTGTCGAGGATGAAGTCACTAGGTAAGTAGGTCAGAGATAGCAGCTCTGACAGAGACGTGAATATTCCCAGTAAAAGGGTGCGTTTGATTTATTACCCAGCGAGATTTGTGGGCCGTGAGGTGTTAATGATTCATGAAAAAGGTGTTCACATTGGCTGTGACTCCATCGTATTTCTCTGAAGCTGAACTCTGCATTAAACAGCAGTTCAGAACAACCTTGTCACATTTTGAATGAAACCTTTACAACTTTATATAGCAACGAAACAGACTTTGAATTTTGCTAAATTAAAAAAAAAAAAGGCTGCCACCTTATTGTGGTGGAGGGGTTTGAGTGCCCCAATGATCCTAAGAGCTATGCTGTCGGGGGCTTCATGCCCCTGGTAGGGTCACCCAAGGCAGACAGGTCTTAGGGGAGGGACCAGACAAAGCGCAGCCCGAAGACCCCTATGATGCACAGAAACTTTGGACGTAGTGTTCCCTCGCCCAGACGCGGGTCACCGGGGCCCCACTCTGGAGCCAGGCCTGGAGGTGGGGCACGTTGGCGAGCGCCTGGTGGCCGGGCTTTTACCCATGGAGCCCGGCCGGGCTCAGCCCGAAGAGGAAACATGGGACCCTCTTCCAATAGGCTCACCACCTATAGGAAGGGCCATAGGGGTCGGGTGCATTGTGTGATGGGTGGTGGCCGAGGGAGGGGGTCCTGGCGGTCCGATCCTCGGTTACAGAAACTGGCTCTTGGGACGTGGAATGTGACCTCTCTGGTGGGGAAGGAGCCGGAGCTGGTGTGTGAGGCTGAGAGGTTCCGGCTAGAAATAGTCGGTCTCGCCTCGACGCATGGCTCTGGTTCTGGAACCAGTCTCCTTGAGAGGGGCTGGATGTACTTTCACTCTGGAGTTGCCCACGGTGAGAGGCGTCGAGCAGGGGTGGGCATACTTGTTGCTCCCCATCTCGGCGCCTGTACGTTGGGGTTCACCCCGGTGAACGAGAGGGTAGCCTCCCTCCGCCTACGGGTGGGGGGACGGGTTCTGACTGTTGTTTGTGCTTACGGGCCAAATGACAGCTCAGCCTACCCACCCTTTTTGGAGTCCTTAGAGGGGGTAATGGAGAGTATCCCTACTGGGGACTCCCTCGTTCTGCTGGGAGACTTCAACGCTCATGTGGGCAATGACAGTGAGACCTGGAGGGGCGTGGTTGGGAGGAATGCTCCCTCCGATCTGAACTCGAGTGGTGTTCTGTTGCTGGACTTCTGTGCTCGTCACGGATTGTCCATAACGAACACCATGTTCAGGCATAAGGGTGTCCATATGTGCACTTGGCACCAGGACACCCTAGGCCGCAGTTCGATGATCGATTTTGTCATCGTTTCGTCGGATCTGCGGCCGTATGTCTTGGACACTCGAGTGAAGAGAGGTGCGGAGTTATCCACTGACCACTACCTGGTGGTGAGTTGGCTCCGGTGGTGGGGGAGGATGCCGGTCAGACCTGGCAGGCCCAAACGTGTTGTGAGGGTCTGCTGGGAACGTCTGGCGGAGTCCCCCGTGAGACGGAGCTTTAACTCCCATCTCCGGCAGAGCTTCAAACACGTCCCGGGGGAGGCGGGGGACATTGAGTCTGAGTGGACCATGTTCCGTGCCTCCATTGTCGAGGCGGCTAATCGGAGCTGTGGTCGCAAGGTTGTCGGTGCCTGTCGTGGTGGCAACCCTCGAACCCGTTGGTGGACACCTTCGGTGAGGGATGCCGTCAGGCTGAAGAAGGAGTCCTATCGGGCCTTTTTGGCCTGTGGGACTCCGGAAGCAGCTGATGGGTACCGGCGGGCGAAGCGGCTTGCGGCTCTGGCGGTTGCTGAGGCAAAAACTCGGGCGTGGGAGGAGTTCGGAGAGACCATGGAGAAAGACTTCCGTATGGCTTCGAGGCGATTCTGGTCCACCATCCGGCGTCTCAGGAGGGGGAAGCAGTGTAGCACCAACACTGTTTACAGTGGGGGTGGTGTGCTGCTGACCTCGACTCGGGATGTTGTGGGTCGGTGGGCAGAGTACTTCGAAGACCTCCTCAATCCCACCAACATGCCTTCCATTGAGGAAGCTGAGCCTGAGGACTTTGGGTTGGGCTCGCCAGTCTCTGGGGACGAGGTCGCCGAGGTAGTTAAAAAGCTTCTCGGTGGCCGGGCCGCGGGGGTGGATGAGATTCGCCCGGAGTATCTCAAGGCTCTGGATGTTGTAGGGTTGTGTTGGTTAACGCGACTCTGCAGTATCTCATGGACATCGGGGGCAGTCCCCCTGGATTGGCAGACTGGGGTGGTGGTCCCCCTGTTTAAAAAGGGGGATCGGAGAGTGTGTTCCAATTATAGAGGGATCACACTCTTAAGCCTCCCTGGCAAGGTCTATTCGGGGGTACTGGAGAGGAGGGTCCGTCGGATAGTCGAACCTCGGATTTTGGAAGAGCAGTGTGGTTTTCGTCCTGGTCGTGGAACACTGGACCAGCTCTACACCCTCAGCAGGGTCCTGGAGGGTGCATGGGAGTTCGCCCAACCAATCTACATGTGCTTTGTGGACTTGGAGAAGGCGTTCGACCGTGTCCCTCGGGGTGCCCTGTGGGGGGTTCTCCGGGAGTATGGGGTACCGGGCCCTTTGATACGGGCTGTCAGGTCCCTGTATGACCGGTGTCAGAGTCTGGTCCGCATTGCCGGCAATATGTCGGGCTCGTTCCCAGTGAGGGTTGGACTCCGCCAGGGCTGCCCTTTGTCACCGATTCTGTTCATTACTTTTATGGACAGAATTTCTAGGCGCAGCCAGGGTGTTGAGGGGATCCGTTTTGGTGGCCTTAGGATTGCATCTCTGCTTTTTGCGGACGATGTGGTCCTATTGGCTTCATCGGGACGTGATCTGCAGCTCTCACTGGAGCGGTTCGCAGCCGAGTGTGAAGCGGCCGGATCAGTGCCTCCAAGTCTGAGACCATGGTCTTGAGTCGGAAAAGGGTAGAGTGCCTTCTCCGTGTCGAGGGAGATGTCCTGCCTCAAGTGGAGGAGTTCAAGTATCTCGGGATCTTGTTCACGAATGAGGGAAGAAGGGAGCGTGAGATCGACAGGCGGATTGGTGCAGCGTCCGCCGTGAAGCGGGCGCTGTACCGGTCCGTCATGGTGAAGAGGGAGCTGAGTCAAAAAGCGAAGCTCTCGATTTACCGGTCGATCTACGTTCCTACCCTCATCTATGGTCATGAGCTTTGGGTAATGACCGAAAGAACGAGATCGCGGATACAAGCGGCCGAAATGGGTTTTCTCCGTAGGGTGGCTGGGCTCTCCCTTAGAGATAGGGTCAGAAGCTCGGTCATCCGGGAGGGACTCAGAGTAGAGCCGCTGCTCCTCCACATCGAGAGGAGCCAGTTGAGGTGGCTCGGGCATCTGGTCAGGATGCCTCCTGGACGCCTCCCTGGTGAGGTGTTTCGGGCACGTCCCACCGGGAGGAGGCCCCGGGGAAGACCCAGGACACGCTGGAGGGACTACGTCTCTCGGCTGGCTTGGGAACGCCTTGGGATTCCCCCGGAGGAGCTGGAGGAAGTGGCTGGGGAGAGGGAAGTCTGGGCCTCCCTTCTTAAGCTGCTACCCCCGCGACCCGACCCCGGATAAGCGGCAGAAGATGGATGGATGGATGGATGGATGGATGGAAAAAAAATTCACATAATTTTCTGAAGGCTTGGTCCTCAAACCAAAAGCAAACACAGCGGTATTTAGCGCCTCCTTATGTTTGCTGCTTCAGGTAAAGTGTGTAAAACCTTGGGCAATCCTTTCCTTATTAGTAGATAAACCAGGAAAGACAGTTTGCACAACAACTCATGCCAAACTGTTAAAAACTTGTTAAAAAATAAAAAATAAATCCAAGACCGACTTCACACCTGACACTAACATGAGTCATGAATGATCTGTTCGCCTCCCGAAAGCGCCAAATACTCAGTCATTGGTGAGTTAATGAGATGCACCAGTTTAATTTATTGTTAACACGAATAACAACAACAACAACCAATCGTATTGCAGCAACTCAAAGGGATCTAGATGTGATAAAGATGATTTGTTGAAGTTCATAGAAAAGTAATTCAAGGGATTTTAGCATGGTTGTTGGTGCCCGAGCAACAGAGGAGAAATTGTTACTAAGTACATTAACAGGTAGTTTTGATATCGTAATTATTTTCAAATTCTTGAATACTGTTTATTTTATTCCATTAAAAAAAAAAAAAAAAAAAACTCAGATGATTTAGGTCTTTGAGTTTTACATAAAGTAAAATTTTTACAAAGAAAAATAAATCTTTTGGGCCACACCTACATATGTCTGCCTGCTGTACAATAGGTAGATATTTGAAGTTTGACTGCTGTTAATGTAGGTCAGAAACCAACAGTTCCTCTGAACTGTCGTTGCCTGCCTCAGAAACAGGCAACGAACAAACATCTTTGATGTCACTTTGAAATACGAATGCAAAAGTTGACGCCTGATGACGATGATGACTTATTCTAGTATGTTCTGACCTAGAATGATCCGTGACAGAAACCTCAGCCCTCCGCTGTCTCTGGTGAGAGCGCACACAGATCACATCACCCAGAAACAGCAGCCTGCTTATCATAACTCAGATCTATGATTGAGATTTAGCTCTATTAGGAGATTTAAACCACTACCATTTTGACGACAGTAGAGTGGAAACCTTCTTTTACAGCTGCTCTCTTAATTTATTGAAACATTCTTGTGATGAGCTCTGCTGCTGTTTGAACATGGTTTTATCATCAAGATGTTGCATTTAAATTTTTGCCGTGCAGATGAAGACCCGGGTGCTTTTTCATCCTCCCTAAACTTTTCCAGCAAAATTGAATTGCTCAAAAATGTACTTATAGTTCTGTCGAATGGCAGCTGCAGCTGAGCCTTGGGGGTCCAAACATTGTTTCTGTCCAGTTAGATGTGGAAAATGTTCCACAGAGCTTCTGTTTGGTTTATCTGAGTTAACTCTGCGCCCACACAAACCTCTGGGAGGTAAAAGTGATTTTCTTTCACCACAACACAAATCTAAATAAACATCAGCAAATAAATTAACACATATAAAAAATGCAAGTGTTTTTTTTGGGGGGGTGGGTTACAGTCACACATTCCACATGGAGAAAATTGTTTTGCCTATATGTGCCAGGGCAGCTTTGCTCCACAAAAGAAAATCTGGAGATGTTATCGTGATTGCTTGGCTGACTTTATTAAATTAGGGTTGCATCTTCCATTACTGTAGACAGAGTGCATTAATAAAATATGAGCCTGTGTTTGTATGATCTTCAAAGTTTAGCATTTTCTGTGTGTGTGCAGTAGGAGTGTGTGATAGTTTCACTTCGTTTTTCATTGTGTTTTAGTTCATTTTCTTGTTTTTGTAGGTAAGGTGTGTTTGCGTGTGTGAGTGCGTGTGTGTGTGGTCTGTGGGGACATTAAAGAACAAATCGCTCGGTTTATGTTGCATCTCCTGATAGCGAAGCAGCAACACTCGCTTCCTGTGTCGATAGCAGATTTATTCGTGTAGCACATTTCAACACTTTGCAACAAGGCAAAATAATACCTTAACTAATAACTCTTGTGTTAGTTATTAGTAACACAATAACTCGCTGAGAAACGAGCAATTACATTACACTTAGTCAAAATCGTCAAGCACACACATCAAATATATCATTATTGTCCCAGAAATTATGAATAACAGGCAACTATATGCAGATGAAGTTAAAGCCCTGATTTAAGGGAACTCAGTGTTTCGGCATCTTTGCACTTTTCTGGAAGTTTGTTCCAGATTAGTAGTGCATAGAAACTGAATGCTGCTTCTCCTTTTCGCTCAGAGAAGAGGCACAAATACGTGTTAAGCAAACATGGAAGGATACGTGGAACAGTAAATATAAACTTCTTCAACATATCTGAGTTAGGTAGTGAGTTAATTAGTCTAGGAATTGGATTCAAGTGTAACAACACAGGGATACATTTAAAAGTTGCCCTGAAGAGTTGGAGGTTGACACTTCTGCTTCCATTCTCTGTAACATTCTTTGTTTTTCGCAGACCGACTGAACTGCAGACACGTTTCGACATCATTTGGGAAACACTTTCCTTTTAAATAGCTTCTCTTACCTCAGTGCTTCCTCTGACACGAAGCAGAACAAACTGCAAGTTTTATTGATCCAGTAGCAGTGTTCACACCAAAGAATGTTAAATTAAGTTCTTAGTTGCTCTTATTCTCTAAAGCCGCGCAACATTTGTAGTTGTTGTATTCAGCTCCTGCTCAAACTGTTCGACTACATTGCAGGGTTCAATAACTCGTGTTCTCACTCTGTACGTCCCGATGCTCGGATGTGACATGACCGCTCTCACTGTGCGCGCGTTGTACATGCCGACCTTCTTCGCCATCTGATTAGGAGAACGTTGATAACATGTGAAGAAATTGAGCTCTCTGCCTTCTCCCAGTGCTCCCAATCAGAGGTCGACTGGCCTCCATGTGGTGATGCTCATCCCTCCTTCTCCTCTGCCTGTTTTTTTGTTCTGTCATAATGCAGCTTCTTACTGATAGCAGAGCCTGTTGTGAATGCTAAGGCTAGTAATGACAGCGGAAAAAAGGGTTTTCCTGTAACAGTAAGATTTTTCTCAACCATTAGCACATTTAATAGCATGCGCCTGAGGTTGATTGATAGCAATAAGACCCTCCTCCTGACTGATTGTTTTTGGTCTTGAGCTGCGCATTTCTTCAGACGGCAATAGTAACTCGGCGGGAGGTGGAAGAAATTGATCTTTTCACAGATTATCTCTCTCATATTATACAACATAGTGACAGTTTTAACGAATATGTCAAAAAAAACATAACGGAGCTTTAATGTGCCGTTTAGCACATACAAGCCTGTATTTCTGGTGGCTGGCTTGTCTTTTCTGTTTTCTTTTCAGGATGTTTAGAATAGATCGGTCTGGTTCTGCTCAGTTTTCCACATCAGTGAGTTGAACCAGCTTTCAGGCATTTCAAGACACTTTTTGGATGGTGGCTGTGGACATGCAATGTATAAACAATGGCAGCTTGTCAAATTAAAGCTGTGCTGTGGCTCATGTCACAACCATAATACTGAGGTGTTTGCTATGACAATAGGAAAGTAAAAATTAAACTTTGGGTGACTAGGCTGGATTATAATGTTGCAAACATAGTGGTTAGCAATTTCTCATATAAAACCATTGCTTCTTACTCTAATTAAGCTAAACTGAGTCCATATTTGCTTATCCTTGCAGGGTAACTTTCTCCACAGACCATTGGGTGAGATGCACATTAGTGATTATTTCTAAAGTAAATCATTTTCCATATATTGCGCCTACTTTAAACCATTATTCCCATGCAAACCTCCATGTTTGAAAACCTCAAATGAAAGTAAGTGGAGACGGTGAACAGGCTGTCTAATCTGCAGCTGGGTTTTAATACAGAGCAGTAAGGGACAGTCGGTCAGATAAATAGAGCGACTCCCTTTCCACTCCCAGCGTTCCAACTCAGCCTGCGAGCATCTGCCAAGCCGACGTTATCCTGGCGCTCGGCTCGTTGTGGGACAGAAAAGGAAAAAAGGAGGCTGAGTCCGTCAGCAGACACAGAATCCTTGCATTCTGTCGCTCGATGAGAAAGAGAGAAGTGGAGCTGAAGGAAAATGTGGCGGAGATCCCCCAGGTGCAGAGCTCGGTACTTTGACTTCAGTGAGGAGGTGGTCAGCAGAGCACACCTTGTTGCTCCCAGGTGACCTTTAAACTACCTTCCCTTTACTAAACCTATTGTTCTTGTTCTGTTTTTTTTTTTTTTTTTATCTGACCATATTGTGTGGACAATATTGAATTTGTTTCCTGTAAATGTTTAGGTAGTACATGGCTAGATTACAAAAATGTGATCTATGCTATTCTGTGTTGCTAAGTGAAGATAGTAAATGTTTCATCTCTTGAAATATCAGACTTTTATAATATTTGCAGTTAATCCTAGATTTACCAAAATGTGAAAATATGGCGTTTTCCTGTTTGTCTCAGATTAAGAGATTAGATTGGGATAAGCATGGTGGCAATGTTGCTGAAAGCGAAGGGATTTAATGATGCACAGGACAAAATGGATACGCTGTTGGACTTGAATGCGTTTAATCAGATTTTGCACATTTCTCATTAATCCGTGCTTCGCTGGCAGAGGTGTGGAACTTTTCATCCCAATGGCGGAGCTAACCCCAGATGTAGCGCTTATTACAGCGTTGCCTGTAAATTCAAGGTAAATGTTGACATATTGCCACACATGGACGGTTTTTGTAAAATTGTTTTGACAGAAAATATATGCTGAACTTCCAGAGTTTCTTCTGTTACATTTGTTTCATGGTTTGTTGCATCTGTTGGCTCTTAGTGCTGAGACTCTGACCTTTCAGTTTAAACTTCTGCCCTCATCATCTGGTTACATAATATCTGGTCCTCTCCTCCTGCCTCAACTCTCTGGTGATGAACAGATTATCTGTCTGTGCTTCTGCAGTGGCTCACTGGGTCATTCAGCTGTTATGAAAAGGCAACTGCAGTTATTTTACTGCAGTTCACACCTACAAGCATTTTGAGTGTGACTTTTTAGGTTCCGGACATGAAGAAGTGAATAATTTTGCCTGTTCTTGTTTTCTGGAACCGCTCAAAGTCTTTCGGATTGAATAGAGCATTTGCCACAGATTCAGAAAAGGATTGAGATCTGCACTCGGATTACCCATAAATTTGCTTCGTTCAAAAAATCTCTCGAAACTCTGGCTGTATGTCGATGGTTGGAAGGTGAACCTACAACCAATATCAAAACTTTAGCAGGTGGTATTTAACAGGTTTTCGTCCAGGAAACCTGGACCAGCTAGCCTTTGGTTAGGCTAACTGGTCAAAGGCCAGCAGGTGAAAGGTTAACTGGTGGAAGCCAAACTTTGGCCAGCTAAGCTTTGCCAAAGACTGGTCAAAAGCTAGCTGTGAATAAAGCCAGTTCAAGCTTCTTCTTTTTTCTGTTTAGAAGGATTTGTATTTAAAATTATTGTTCAAATTCTTTATTTTGTTGTTTCTTCTTTCAGCTTTGAGGTTGAAAATGGCCCGTCGTTGTGCTGCAGTCCATCAGACCCGCAGGCCTCTCCGGGCTCAGGATTGGTCCTGCACCCCAACCTAGCAGGTCACAGCCAGCGCAGAGAGTCCTTCCTGTACCGCTCCGACAGCGACTATGAACTGTCACCAAAGTCCTTGTCGCGAAATTCATCCATTGTGGGAGAACTGTACGTTGTGTGCACACATGGCAGTAATCACCGTGCTGCCTAATCAACCGTTACTTGTTTAACATATAACCACAAGTTGTCACATTTCTTTTCAGACACAGCGAGGACCTGATTGTAACTCCATTTGCCCAGGTAACGGCTGATCCGTCAGAAAATCTGGGGGGGGGAAACAAACATTAATAGTAACTCTGTGACATATTTTAAAACAAACTTGTTTGAAGCTTTTTAGATGCAAGGGCTTATTGTTGCAGATGGCATCCTAACTTCCTTAAGATGAACTTTTCTGCCCCCTGGTGGATCTGAATTAGTATAATAAGGGAGAGGGACAAACAACATCTTTTCTTTCTTCACCCTGTGCAACTCAAATATTCAGTCTAAACTGTTTTATGTGTGTGGGGTCTGCATGTATTCCATAAGAGATTGTATTGAAAGACAATATTAATACATTTAATTTTTTTTAATAAAACCAGACAAACTTTCTTGACTATTCTAAACACTGCTTGCATTCCTTACATTCTTAACAAGTAATTTGCCTTTCCGGAGTAAATTAAGTTTGTTTATTTACTTGTTTTTAGAGATTTGTGATTCTGACCATAAATTCTACATCTTTGTATTAATTTTTGTTGTCCTGTTTTTAGGTTCTGGCAAGCCTACGGACTGTCAGGAACAATTTTGCCACCTTGACAAATATACAATGTGTGTCTAATAAGTAAGTATATTTATTTTGTTGTTGTTCTACACTTTGGTTTTATGTTTTAGATTAAATGGCTCACTGCAAAAGCAAAATATCTCACAAATTATTTTTGGTCTAGTTTCTAGTGGAAGTATCTTAGTGCACTTGAAATAAGACAAAACTAATTTGCAAGTAACCTTTCAGCAAAATGCAGGAGCTTGTTTCAAGTCGCTAATGCCTTAATATTGATGGAAAAGTACTAGTTAAAATTTGCCAATGGAACAAGACATTTTTCCTACGTGATAAGGAGAAATATTTTGTTCCACTGACAGATTATTTCCCTTATAACTTGTACTTTTTCATCAATACTAAGGAATTATTGACTTAAAACAAGCTAAAATAAGTCAAAAATAACTTATTTCAAGTGCACTAGAAATTAGACCAAAAATCCTTGGTAAACACTTAGTCTGTTTGGGTGTAATTGAAAGCTATTTAAAATACTTATTTTTCTATTTTGTGTAGAAAAGGAACTGAAAAATGTAATGGTTAAAAAAATGCTTCATGTTTACCTGAAAGAACTTGGCATGGCAATTTGTTTCCCCAGGGGGCGCCAAAGCACCATAAACATTAATTGCAGTTGCATCAGCTTGACCAGAGATGCACTTCTCCCTCAGGGAGAAGGGTCACTGTAGGCCTGTGACGGGTTCGGAGAATCCAGAGAGCAGCTGTTTAGCCTTTTCTGCTTTGATGACAAACATGGTTGCTGAAAGCAAGACAGCACAAAGAGGGAGAGCGAGCAACACTTTGTGTTACATGATTTCTTACACAGCGAGGTTTAGATACTTTCTATATGTTTGTTGAACATCAAGTAGGCAAATGTTTTTTTGTTTATTTGTTTGTTTGGGGATTTTTTTGTTGTTGATGTGATCGGACAAAACTGCAGTCATGAAGAGTAAAAACAGGAACAGACACACAACTGTTCTTCACAAACATGAAAATGTATAAATGTGTATGAAAATACCGGGGGATTAACGAGATTGCAGGTTGAGATCACAAATCTTTGTTTTAAAAGAAGTTATTTTCAGATCGCTTCCAGTGTAACCTGAACTGAGCAAGCAGAACCGTGTTCTCTCTTCTGTGTTAACGTAATGCAGCCAGTTTTCCCTACAACCACCCAGGTGACTGATGACTGTAGATGCAATTTATTCAGTTCACAAAAGAAGACAAAACGCATTATTAAAGTTTATGAGAACAAGATGAGATTTCAACAAGTTCAAATCCCCCAGTGTCTTAGCATTTAGGAATTACAGTGAAGGTTTCCCAAATCAAAAAATGCTTTTCTGAGTCATTGTAGAATGACTTAGTCCACTTTAATCAGTCTTGATATTGAATATCCTCATTCTAAAGTGGTCTTGATTGTAGAAAACATTGTGCATAATCCTTTTTTGTGTTTTCACAAATAAAATAAATCTCAAATTTAATTTTAAAGACCCTCTTTTCAGCACAATCCAGGTCAGGTATGAGCAGCCCAAATATTTTTATCTAGAGACGATCAACCCAGTTGAGATTCACCAGAAAACAGTGAATGGTGACGCTTACAGGCTGTTGTGTCCGCCACGCCAACCAGCAGTCTGACTCCGTAACAGGCAACCAGAGAGCCGAAACAAGAGCTACGAACATAGACAGTGTCACTCTTAAACCATTCATCCTCATATTCCAGGGTTTTAACTAGACACAGTCATGTTGACAGCAACAGGTTCACGCTTCATTGCAGCAACTTGTGACATGAAATCTCACTAGGCCTCAACTGGAGCAACGCAGGACCAGAAGCTGCTGTTGGTCGTTTCACCTTTGTTGAAATGGCAGCCATGACATGTAGATGCACTCCAATAACCCTGCAGTCATGGAGAGTGTCAGTGGTGGACTGATAGAACTTATTAGTGCAAAAAGGTGGAAGATATGAAGACTTTAAGTTTCTGATTGTTTATCTTGGCAGAATTTTGTGCTTAAATTGAGACACACTGACAACCAACTAGTGCTTATCAGTGTGTTTTATTCTGACAGTCCAGTTTTGGCATCAATATACACGCATAATCAAAGGTGGATAGAGTATCCAAAAGTTTTACTCAAGTGGAAGTAAAATCTAAACGTCCAAGAAATTACTCATTACTGACTCGTGTGGTTGATTCTAGCCATGAAGATGCCTAGAATGTCTATACACTGCGATATATTTTCTGTAAATATTAGTAAACTTATATCGAACTAAAACTAAGTCTAAGTATCTGAGAAAGTTCAAATTCTTCACAAGACCAATAAAAATATTTTGAATATGGAAATGTAGGCCTGCTGGGGAGGTGTT
Organism: Poeciliopsis turneri; assembly: GCA_922788865.1. Classification (NCBI taxonomy): domain Eukaryota; kingdom Metazoa; phylum Chordata; class Actinopteri; order Cyprinodontiformes; family Poeciliidae; genus Poeciliopsis; species Poeciliopsis turneri. The sequence continues at coordinate 217,058 of CAKLNU010000612.1, forward strand.
ACAGGATCTCTGGTAGCTTTTATCACATCCTTCAGCTCATCTGCATTGCTGACTCTCTTGTCCCTGAGCTTCCTCTTGAAAATGCTCCAAAAAGTTCTTTATGAAAATAAGGCTAAATATGTGTAGATCCACATATTTCAGAGGCAGAAAACATCTTAATAAACATTTTCCATTTAACTTGTAACATTATGGAATCCTTGCCACCTGGTGAAATGGTTGGAGCTGGAAAAAAAATGAAATATTAAAAAGGCAATATGATTATGGTTATTATGGTCCCAGTGAGAACTGCCTGATTTATTACAATATGCTAAAGCTCAAGAAAAAAAAAAAATCCACTGTTTTGCATTTTTCTTTATTTATACCCAGAACTTCATGTAGTGTCTGGTGGAACAACAGTTCAGAGAGAGAAATCCAGTTTTTTTGTTTTATTGCATTGAAAAAATGGGATAAACATTAATACAAAAAATTAGATCCTGCTCAATAATCAGCAAAAAAATAACTTTAAAAGAAATGTATTATGTCAGATTCACATATGGCATGTTTTTGTACTTCCATTTGGGTCTTAACTACTTCTAAAAACATCCCAAGCTCTTTAAGAAAACCACAAAGTCGGTTTTTGGCAATAAGTTTACATCTGTTGGCGTCTGGAAAATGAGTCGTTTCAAAAACCTTCAGAATGTAACGCCACAAACGTTGAGGTGGGGGGCCTGGCCAGCAGCAGCTTATTTGGATTGAAAGTGACAACAGCTCATTGTGAAAAGAATTCAAAATAGGCTGAACTGAGCAGACCAAAGGTTCATTCTCTGAGAATCGTTTTGTGCAAAAGATATAACGAACATGTTTTGTGTAGATCATAGACCTATTCCAACCTGTTCAAGGAATCATAATAGGTCGCCTGCAAACCTGAATCTCGGCCAGTTTTCTTCATGTTTTGTTGCATGAGGAGTTTTTGGTGTAACTGAAGCAGAACATGCTTTTGCATCAGCCATTTGTATTGAGCCATTCTTGATTACCTGTGAGTGTTAAATACAAAAAATGTCTCTTGGTATATATGTCATAGGATTCTTATCTATTTTCTTGTTGCAGAAGATCTCCTGCTGCAAATCAGCCTTCGCTCACCAAAGTCTGTCTGTCAGGTAAATGCACTTTCTGTCACAAACAAAATGCTGTCTCAGTCAATTTGCATACTTGATTATACATGCAACAACCTTTTTAATTTGTCACTTCTTGCTTTGAAACAATTTAACAGGCACAAGAAGAAAGAAAAGTAACCTTATTATGCTCAAAAATATGCTTTCAATGTTATAAATTAACTGTTTAAAGAGCTTGACGTTCCAGATTTATGTAATTAAAATCTTTTATTTGAAACTCTGAGCCTTTTGTTGGCCTTTTACACCTCAGGCGGAGAGCCGAGTTCCCAGCTTGTGATTTGCCTGGGAAAATGAGGTGTTGTCTACACACGCATGAATCTAGTCCTACTAGTTCTAACAGCTTCCAAGTTGGGTCCAGGTACACATAATGAACTTCACACTGTTAATTTCTGGCTCATCATCCAGTTCAAACAAAGCGCAACAAACGACTTCAAAAGGATTTTGAGAAACAGAAATTGGTGCACGAGTTTGAATTGGTGCGATTTCACTTACCCACCAAGGTTCAATTCATACAACCACAGTAATATGTGGGCATATTTGCAGAGGGGGAAAAACACCACTCTATTATGTAAAATTCTGGCCAAATATTTTTCAGTGCTCTTCAGATAACACGTCGCTTTCTTGAATTACTGTCAAGCAAAGTTAGTAAGTTTATCTGAGGTTGAAGACGTCTCCATGGCAAACCTAAACATTCAAGTTTCGCCCATCGACCTGCTAATTTGAAGAATTTGGATTTGCGGTCTTTCATGATGCTACCACCACCATGCCTGACACTTGGTACCGAGTCCTCAGGATTGGAGCGAGTGTTTCTGCTCCTGGTTGCATCTTCTCAGTCTATGGCAGTCTTTCTCAATTCAACATCCAAATGATGGAAATAATAAATCATTAAAGACGCCACATTATTTTTACCTTCCTTCTCATTATTACAGATTATTGCAAACTTTTAAAAAGAGCTTAAAAAGTAAAAATAGCATCAAAATCTGCAATCTGGAAAAGAAGTTCTTATGTCACACTAGATAAATGGTGCACTGCACAGATTTATTTGTGTAGTACATTTTGTGTGAAAAGTGTAGTTTAAAACAGATTTTAAAAACACAGGCGTAGCTTAAACAAGACAAAACAAGTGAAATTGGAAGAAAAAAAATAGCAAGAATGTTCACTTGAGGCCTTTTTCAGTTTTTTCCAAAAATAAAAACTCTCTCACTCCTCTTAATTACTATAAGTACATTGCATGCAAATGAATCTCCCAAGTTATTAATGCAGTAGATTATTATTCAATGAAAGCAATATCAAAAAATCCCATGCACAGTCATTTCACCTGTCAAAAACGGAAAGCATGCAGATGAGACTGCAGAATAATTATCAGTTTCGAAGTCAAATCATGTTTATGTGAAATACGGGAAAGAGAAGCGACAAAGCAGGGGAGGAGAGCTGGAATAGATTATTGGTTCCTGCTGTACTGGTTCTTCAAGCCCAATTGACGTCAGCGATTGCCTACACATGCGCGCTCTAAATTCCCTATCAACACAGATGGGCCCCGCGCGCGCGATGTTCCGCAGCTGGAGCAAAAAAACAAACACGAGGCGGCTGCAGAAATCTCTTACTGTCCTTCCTCCTTGCAAACCTTGACCTTCCCCAAGTAATCGCTGTCGGTCTCTGCAAACCGTCTCATTAGGCTCGCTCGTGACGCACTGTGGAGATAGAAGACGGGGGAAATAAAATAACCGTCCAAGACAAATGTTTTCTAGATTTCAACAATATCGCATGGAAAGAAACTTCAATTCTCTACTAACAGGCTGATTTCTCTCTGGGGTTTTTTCCCCAAAACTGTTTGGCTTGAATAGATATCGTTTTGTGTCTTTTTGAGTTAACAGTGTGTTAAGTTGAAACTTTCCATAACTTTTTTTTTTTAAATATGTAAGCCTGAAAGGAAGACTAAAAGAAAATCCAAATGTGAGATAAAGTCACCCGAACTCCAGACTGTTAAAGTTCTGAACGTACAAGTCAGACACAGCACCAGAGGCTGATGAATGAAATTATCAAAAGAAGTAGAAACCTGACCTTGGTCAATGGGTGAAAGTGCTTTCAGAGACTTAAATCAGGGGTTACAATAAAATCAGCTCAGCACCAAATGCGTCACTGCAGGCTTTTCACCTTGTTAAACATCTTACTCTTGTAACGTGAGGCAGGGAGGATTGCAGGGTTTAGTGGATCGCGTCGCAGTTCACCAAACGTCTAACAGGCTCCATCACACGCAGTCTCGTGAGTTGGCAGCCAACAAAGAACTCACTCTTCACTGACTGATTCTGATTAGAGGCTTTGCTCCAAATGATCCCCGATAAATTCTACTTTAGTGGGGAAAACAGAACTTGACGTTGACGTCTCCAAGCATCAGAATTGAATTACGGAGGAAAAGGTCATCGCTCGTATGAACCGAGTGTTGTCACGACCGATCGGCCTCCTGCTCACGGAGCAAAATGATTGCAGCGAATAAACGTTTTAATCGGTTAATCAGAGCCTGAAGAGTTAAGCGTTTCCGTCAGTACCAGCTGAAGAGCGGTCAGAGAACTAGAGGAGGCACATCTGATCGTTTATCTTCTGATACTTTGGGTACTAGAATGTCATGTTGACCCTTTTTATTGTTTTGGTAATTAAAGTAAGCTGCAAAAACAAAGTCTTACCAAATATTATGGGTATAGTTTCTAGTGCAAATGTCTTAGTTTTGTCTCATTTCAAGTGTAGTGCTTACAACTGACTTTTTTTAATCAATCTTCAACACTGCATAAATGTTTCTATCTTTTTAAAAAATTGTGTGGCACTTGGTGCTTTTATTTATTAATATCTTGACAGATAAAAAGGTGCTAATTGGTGTAATTTTTTCTTCAACTTCGTTCACATCCCAGCCAGATTTTTCTTATGTGTTTTCAGCTCTCACCATATTTTTAATGCTTGATGGCTACTGATGCTTAATTCTTAATTAGAATGTGAGTTAGCTAAAAACGTGCAGCGTGACTTCATTGTGTTACAAAATGTGACAAACTAGAAAGAATTTATTAATTCACATTTATATAAATATTAGAGGACTCTGAGGTAAAGCACATTTTATTTCGTTGTTGTGATTAGATTTGTATTGGTTCAAAACCTTACGGAGCAAAACTACAAGCGTACTTCACCACTTTATACAACTCTGGAGCAGTTCCATCACCTGCTTTATTAGCGAACCTCTGCAGATTGATGCAATTTTATTCCATCACCCAATATATTGGACATAAATTAAAACAGTGTAACATTTTGAAAGCTCGTCAGCCGTAACGTCATTAGCACCTACAACAACTCTGAAGAGAATTGTATGAGTTACAACAACATTTATGTTCCCTCTGGGATTAATAATGTCTTTGAATTGACTTGTACTTTAAAATGTTCTCAATGGGTGTCAGATTTTTATCTACACTGAAGACTGCTAGTAGATTTTATGAGGTCTGTAACAGAGACTTTCCCATTTAAAACACTTAGCACCAAATGGAACATGTTAAAAGTATCTGGGCAGCGTAAACGTCTGCTACCAAAAGTACAAAAACATCATACTAAGTGATCAGATTTTAGTTGATTTTTACTGTCTGGTTCAACAGCTACTCTGGTCATTTAATACCTTCTGCTCTCCAGTGTGTTTTACTACAGACAATACTCTACCAGGATATTCCTTCTAAATAACTGAATGCAGCATCAGTTGTTTCATTGTTTGAGAGTGGAGTCATGTCAACAGGGCAGCTTTTCTATTGATGCACTTTGGTTTGCTAGTAGCTGGAAAATCATGTTGTTTATTGAAAGCGAAGATAAATATTGCTTGCAAGTTTTTGCTGGGGAAAAACCTCAGAACACAACGCCACAACAAAAACAAAGACATTTGTTTTTTTAATAAAAACCCTATTTTTCTAATTTTATGCCGGTTCTGTTGTTTGGTTTGGTTTCTTCTGTTTTACCATTGAAATGAGGTTCTAGCGTTGTTATGCTGTTTTCATTGTAAAAAGTTGCCCAGCTATTTCCTTTTATGTCCACATACCGTATAACCAATATCGCCTGAATCCAAGCTTCTAACTCAATTATATCAAATGGAAAGATGAGTGTAGACCCTTTTTAGTTCCAAGATTGTTTTGAATTAAAAACGTTCCACAGTTTTCCCTTATCCTACAATCAGAAAAGTGTAGCCTCTGTAAATGACATTCCATAATGGCACTTCTTATCCAAAGCTAATTTGAAAGAGTCAGTTCTTGCTTCCTGTCAATCTGTAACTGTTTATCGGGTATTTCGCAACAATTTGGAGTCTTATTATCTTCAGAGATGCATTTAAGATACTTATCAGACTGTTTTATGTTCAGAGACATTACAAATAATCTTAAGGGCTTCATCTCGGATAAAAGCTTTAGTTAGCAGATTAACAGTTGGCCGAAAACAACTCAGTGTCTGAGTACGGCTGATTTTGACGAAAATGACTCGAATGCTTGTCAGACGTTCGAGACAATGGCAGCTGGACAGAGGTGGAAATGTTTGGCTATAATTAACAGCATGACAGCTAAGAAATCGGCAATAGAGTGATGATGAAGCAACATTCTCAAGATTGGTGGTCTGAAAATCTTTAGAAGTGATTTGAGGAAAAAGGGATTACAGTTTAGATCATTAGTTTCCCTGCTCAAAGTTGAAGAAATGCTGTTTCTTTTCCACTAAAGCCTTTCTTGTGCAGAATGTGGGTCACTGCGCCGTAGCACCACCTCCTTCAATTCAAAAGCTTGAATAAAATTTTTTTTTTTTATGTTGGCGTTCTCATAAGATTACTCCTTTTGTTCTGCAAAAATAATGACTTCATTAAAGTAATAGTATGATTTTATTCTACTACAGCTCTATTCATGTGACATGATTTGATTTTTTTTGCCTGACCTTTAACTTTCATTGTAGAGTTGACTTAAATTCAAAGTTCAAATAATAAGAAGTTGTTAAACATATCTCTCCCTGTAGAGTCTACTGGATTTTTCCGAAAGTTAAAATGTTCAGAAAACAAAAATTCAATCAATTGATAAATTCGATTTATCGCACAGCCTTACCGCCACCCGGTGCTTCTAAAATGGGGTTTCAATTTAAACGTGTCGCTTCTGTTTGCGGATTGTCTTAGAAATGTCACCTGGATCAAATTTCAGTGGCATTGCACTGATGCCTAAAAGCAGTCATTTGTGTTGAAATGCATTCCTCGTTTAATTTGATCCTCTTCACTGAAACACAATACAACAATACAACAAGGAGGAGCATTTACCAGAAAACACGTACGTATGGAGTGACGCAATAACTTGGCATCCACACAGATTTCTTCTTAAGGACAGAAATACCCAACCGGTTTCTAATTGTTTTCATTGCTTTTTTTTGTTGTTGTTGTTTTTTTTTTCATAACACCAGCTCTTGCTTTAACTTTATTTTAGCAATGAAATCAGTCTAGTGGAAAATCCCCAATGCTGCCCTGATGCATTAAAATGAAATAAAATCTCTTTTCCTTACATATTTTTTTGTAAGGAAAAATAATTTTTTTTTTTTACTTTTTTCGTTTAAGGATAAAACTGATCGATCTAAAGGAAATGACAGTGACTGAAATGAAGAGGTAAACATTCTTCATAAAGGTCGATACTTGACTTTGTGCGTAAACCGTCCAGGGCGTGGGGCCGCACACAATTGTGATTACTCAATAATCTTTTGTGTCTTTTTGTAAACATGCTCTAAAGGAAGTCATGAATGACTTATCCGAAACTGCAGAACATAAAAACACAAGAGTTTAAGCCGCAGCGTTTTGTTTTGTCTTTGAGCTACATGTGGAATATTTAGAGTGAAGGAATTGGTTGTAGAGGCATGAAAAATTATTAGTGTTCTTTTAAGTAGGAATTATCTTAACCTTCTACAAAGTCTGTTTGTTTTGTGATTCATTTAACAATTATCAAGAACACTTGAGAATTTAGCATCAGAATTTCCCATAATAAAAGAGGGAAACCGAGCCCTTAGCAGTTTAATCATTTCTTGAGAACCTCAAAGGTTTTAAAGTTGGGGAGCAAACATCCCCCATTTTTATACTTCAAGAAATTTTTTTAAACAAGCTACCCAAAAATAACAATAATATTCTTTAGGGTTAGTGCGATTCAAAAGGTTGATAATAAAAGTTGATTTAAAGCTCTGGACAGGCAGAGATGACATGAATGCAATCCGAATCATTTGTTTTAGGTGCTATAATAATGCTGCGTCTTTTTCATTTACCATAAATCTGATGAGATCCTGTAGAAAACTGCCTGGGATTGAATGTTTTTTTTTTGATTCATTGTGAAAATGTTTGTAGGTATTATCTGACACTGCGATTCACTGAGATATCTGCGATTTTGTTTCTTGAATTTCACTTGAGCGGCTGATCCGTCAAGCTACTTCATGTTGTCACAAAGGTGCTGGTCAAGTCGTTTTCGAATTTACATTTGAGGCTTTAGTCGGGTCTTAGTTTTTGTGGTGAAACTGACAACAGCTTTTTTAAAATCACAATTGCTTTTTAACTCGGGGAATGGTCACTTAGGATGGCACCCGACCGACATGAAGTAGGCTGCATCACAATGCAACCGATGCATCTCTGCGTCAATGTTTAAATAAATATGAAAGGTTTCTTAATTCTGAGAAGGAAAATAGCTTCATTCTGCTGTTTGATCCTTTTTTTTTTTCAAATAAAAGTTAAAATAAAGGAACACAATACACAATTTATCGCTTTTGAAGAGTTTCTGTAAACTGGTTTTCATAAACAAGAGTTGAAATGGTTGTTTGACATACAGACAGCTGACCAGACACTTTATTGCACGCCTGATGGTCAGAACCGAGCTGATCGGTCACATTCAGTCTGGCCAGCGGTCTCCACTAATGCCTGCAGCATTCACTCTGTTCCACAGCAGGAATCCATTTCACATTTTCCAGAGCCTCGGCCAAAGGAAAGGATCTGGCGGGCCGAGCGCAAGTAGCCTGCTTAAGTATTTGAATTATGCCATTGACGTCAGCACAGTCATAAACTTCAGCTCGACCCATCCCTCAAACTTCCCCGTGCCAAAACAGCTCCATGGAGCATTGTGAAGGAGCCGTCAGACAGGTCCTCATGGGGTGCGTTTGCGCCTGTGTGTGTGTGTGCGTGCGTGGGCATGCATGTGTGTGTGTTGAAAGCTTTTTGTTTTGATAGGTGAAGAGATAATATCAGAGTTGTAAACTATGCAGAAACTTAATCTGTGACAGTTGTTTGTGAGGAAGTGATTGAGAGTTTGAGGGGTTTTTTTTCTCTTTTTTTTTTTTTTTTATGTCCATGAGGTTCTTAAGAAAATGCAACAATTAACAGTGACAGCAAGCTTCTTTAAATCTGTTCCAAAGTTATTTTTTCTCATACTTATTAGTTTCAACATTTTTAGATTAAAGAATGCTAACTAAGATTAGTGCATTTAGAGCAATTAAACCAAAATGCAACTATTATCTCTCATTGTTCCTCTACACTGTCTGTGCATTTAGAAATATACATTTAAAATGTTATGACATGGTCCAAACCAATGGAAGATGTTTGCATGTAGAGCAAGACACTTTCTGGTTTTCTTACACAAACACAAAGGAAATGATTGACACAAGCTTTGTTGAGTGCAAGCAACATCGCTGTAGGCAAGTTAGCAATCACTTCCAAGATCTTTAAAATTGCACGTTTCCCCTTCACGTGGACTCCAAGCTGGCTTTTCACCCATAGAGAAGGTTAAAGTCTCACACCGAATAATTTATTTCTGTTTCATTTTAAATACAATTGCAAAAACCTATTTTTTCCCCTCTGATGTACTGACGTAGATGAGGGGTGATGCAACTGTAACTCATTGTAAACCAGTGAATCATTAAACCACCCCAACACCTCCCTTTCACAAACTAACACACACAGACACTCACTCCTACATCTCCAGCTCTGAAAAGTCACAACAGTGTGAAAGCCCTGCATGTACTGTCGTCAACGGGTTTGCTTTATCCTTGGAGATGTGATGGAGAGTGGGACTGTTTGCATACGCGCTGATAGCTTAGAGGTATTTAGATTTGATCAGAGGACGGTGACTCAAGGCTGCAGGTCCTTCATGTTCTAAGAAACTATCCATCCATCCATCCATCCATCCATTTTCCGTCACCCTTCTCCCTAACGGGGTCGGGAGTTGCTGGTGCCTATCTCCAGCTGCGTTCCGGGCGAGAGGCGGGGTTCACCCTGGACAGGTCGCCAGTCTGTCACAGGGCAACACAAAGACAAACAGGACAGACAACCACGCACACACACACTCACACCTAGGGAGAATTTGGGAAGGCCAATTAACCTGACAGTCATGTTTTTGGACTGTGGGAGGAAGCCGGAGAACCCGGAGAGAACCCACGCACGCATAGCAATGTCGATATTTCACTAATGTTGAAAAAAAACAATTTTGCAATTATGGAATTTCGATTGAATAAGTAATGCAATTAAAATGGCATGTAAATATGTTTGTGCACACGCCATCATCCTTCTTGTGTTTTCTCCAATAGCAACGTCCGGTTGTTGATCATGTGACTTGGGCAACACAAAAAAAGTTTCAATTGCACTTTTATGAAGTCATCCTGGCACAAAATCGTTTCCATCACATTCCGGGAGGTTGTGTTTTGTTTTTGTTTTTTTTCTAACTTGATGTATTTTTCGTTAAGCTTCTTCATTTAATATGGTAAATGTAAATGCAGCTGGTGACTAATTCAAATGTATGTCTGTCTGTCCTACAGCTGAAGTTTGGTTTAAACTACCTTGTGAGCAATTAAGCAAATTTAGGGTGCGCCACTATGTAGCCTACATTTTATATAATACAGATTATTATATCCCGACATGTAAAAAGACTGAATAAAGAGGGTGTACTTTCATTTAGACATAAGGAAATATACTTTTTGTGATGTTTTAATACTTATACTGCAGGGAAAACTTTACTCTAGATGTTAGAATAGCATTACTGATGACTAGATGCTGTAGATAGTTTGAGGTTTGAGACTTGGCTGGGGTGAAAAGGATGTAAGAGGAAGGTGTCTTGGTGGGACCGAAGGCCTGGACCCAGCTCTCGTCGTTAGTGCAGTTGATGACTCTTACAGAAGCTCTTTTGTGGTCCTCGAAGGGAGTGAAGGAGAGCGCCGATGCAGACAGGGTCTGTCTGCACACTGAGGTCTGTTGTCCTCTTTGCAGGTTTCAGCATGTGGCTAAAACATTACTGCCTCCTAAAAAAAATTGACTTCCACTGAAAAAGGAAAGGGAAAAAAAAAAACAGGCTGGAAAAGTACCTGTCTGGGAGCAGGTTTGTCAAACTGATCGTGCGTCACTCCATCGTTGACTGGTGATTCTGTGAAATGTCAGCCCATTTAGCTTTGCATTTATGATCAGCCGAAGGTGATGATTGGTTCAGCACTCCATCAACTCAGTGTGTGTGTGCACATGTGTGTGTGTTACTTGGTTTTTCTTTTGAAGTTCAGCTCAGACATATAATTATTACACAACTCCAGTTAGAGAATGATAGTAATGATAGCCTCAGTTCCTCCAGCACTGGTCAAATTTTCTGTTGATTCTGACTCATAAAACTTTTTTTTTTTTTTTTTTGAGTGCCTGCATTCAAATAAATAGATGGCATCCTCCAGCAGGGTTTTGTTACAAAACTCATCTCAATAACCTGTATGTTGTTACATCCTACCTCTGAGTTAAAAGTCATTTTATTTCCTTTTTCATTTTTGAGGAAACTAGAGCATATGGAGTATAAACTCACCTATGTATAAACTCACAGAACATCCAGAGCCTTTTCCTACAGAGAGACAGTGTTGACAACTGGGCCACCCAGTTATTACTGGAGCCAAGACTGAATGACTGCAACCTTTGCCACAAATATGATCAAATTATTAAAATGTAAACTCAGCCAACTAGACTTTTGATTAAATGGAATATACACAATAAAACACTGTCAAATATCTTAACATACTGGCCATCATACAAAAGTATACATTGAATAAATTTTTAAACAAAACCTGTTAAGCCTGGTGGCGGGGGTGCTAGTGCAATCCACCAGCGGCCGACCGTGTTTTTGTGTTAAAAATGTTACATTACAGAGATTTGGTGACGCACAACCAGGCATCGTTATCTGAAAATAATAGAGCATGAGGTCAACAGGCAAGTGCAATGATGGCAGAACCCTCCGCGCCCAGTTCATTGCGCCGACTATAAACTTAGCTTAAGTCGTCTTTACAGGCAACATTCCTGGTGTAAAAAAAAATCCTATCTAAAATAAACAATATGTAGCCTGGTGGGGGGTGAGCAAGTGAAGCTTGGTGGCCCACCAGGCTTATAGTACACTGGGAGTACAGCCAATATACTTGACATCTAACAAACAGTGATATGTCAGTATTAAACCAGCATAAAATTATAAACATTTTCAGTGACTGTGTATTTTTATTCCACTGCCAGATGTTGATGGCAGTGGCTGTTTGATGCTCCTGTGCTCCAACCAATGAGATGGCAGAATATATTTGTAGTTGGTCTGTGAAATTGTAGAATATTCTATTGGGTGAATTTTCTATTCGCATTGATCACATATCTGTTGCAGTAAATCTTAGCATTAAGTTGGGTGTCTCCATTGTGTTCCTCACTACAGTGGTGAGAACGTGGACGGCCCATAAGACATGATTTTTGTCATGTAACTGCGACAATGAAAACAGATTTCATCACATCAACCCAACCACGCAGGGTTATTTGGCCTTCCAAAAAATCCTTAAATTACTTTGATTCTGTACAAACAGAATAAAATAAAAGATTTGGCTTAATGAAGGAACATTGAACGGAAAGCCTAAAGCTTTACTCCGTTTCTGAGAGTTTTGACTCACAGAATATGTGGTTCCTCTGAATAATTTGGACTGCAAAGCTTGCCATCCACTTGTACTCTATTTTATATCCAAATGTTCTTTTGTTTGTTATAACTGTGGCATAATGTGTAAAAAAAAAAAAAAAAACTGCTGAAATTGCACTTTCTTTATTGTTTAGAAATATTATCCTCATCATCTTGTTCTGATCAGTTAAAAGTAAGCGGCTTCCTCAGCTGTGCAATACGTCTGAAGTTTTTTTTCTTTTTTTTACTGTTCTTTGTTAAAAAGTGATGGTAAAAAAAATCTGTACGCCATCACTGTTCTTTGAAAGCCTTTGATCGGCTATATTGACGTAAATTGGAGAGTAGCACGCTGGCTGTCTTGTTGTGTTAAGCATATGGACTAAATTCCTTCCATGTGTGAAGCCCTATGAAGTAGAGATCAGTGTTTTCCATCAAAAAAGGAAAGGTAGGGAGATCCAGATGCATTCAGCGGTCCCTCCCTGCAGATATTCTTCCTTTGTATTTTCGTCTTTTCTTTGTTTCCTCATACTCGCGCACATCTTATTTCTTTTAAACCCGTCTTTTTCCTTGTAAGTGCCTACGCTTCTGGCAGATGTGAGTCATTGCTGGAAACGGCAGAGCTATTAAACTGAACATCAATCCAGTTTTTTTTTTTTTTTTTTTTGTTCTTTTTTCCCTGATCCACTCCACGTTTTGCAGAAGTTCGCAGCCAAAGAGGAAGTGCTTTGGTTTCTTTGGCATAAGCGAGGCTCTAGCCTGGCTTCCCCCAGTCAGTGGGGGGAGTGAAAATTTGCCTCTCATGTTGCTTGTGCAAACAAGTGTTGCTGTTTGATATAAATTTTTTCCTTCCTTCCAGAGGGTTTGAGAGGAAAGAGGGCATTTGTGAGGCTCTCGGTGGCATGAGCTGCAGCTGAGGCGATTCATAGAGGCACGACTTCATGTTTCAGAAAGGAAGTCATCAGGAGAGGAAGAAACGGGGTCATTTCTCTTTGAAGCAGTGACAAAGTGCTTTTACGCTTCTTACCCACAGAACTTTCACAAGCACAATACAAACAACAACATGATGCAAGTGAAAATAAAGTGACAGTTTTTCTTTTATCCAAACATCTCCTTAGGAGAGGAAAGATCTAGAGTCACTGTCCTTTGTGGTTCAATGGTGGGGTCTCAAGCACGTTGGCTGTAGGAGGCAGTAGGTCTTCCTAACTTTCACGCCACTTGTTCAGACGAATAGCGATGAAAAGGGGAGAAGTCATTGAGAGTGGCTGAGGAGAAGGGGTGGGGGAACCAGACAGAGTGGGAGGGGGGGTTTGTAGAGTTTACCAGTGCGAGGGGAAGAAGGGGTACACGGAGAATGAGGCTGCACACGAATAACTCTCCCCTCAGTTTGTCTGGAAAATCCAACTTCCCTGAACTCTGAGGCGGCATAGAGCTCTACGGAGATGAAGGAGCTCTGTGTGCACCCATCCCCCTCTTCCCCGACATCTTCCGGACATTCCGCGGGCCAGTCCCCCGTGCAAACTGCAGGCCATCCCGCTACCCTCGGACCGCCACGCGCCCCGTCGGCAGGCTCGAGCGCAGCCATGGATCCGCTTGGACCTGACTACGTGTCCGTGTGTCTCTTGGCAGACGAGTCCTACCAGAAGCTGGCCATGGAGACGATGGAGGAGCTGGACTGGTGTCTGGACCAGCTGGAGACGATACAGACACACCGGTCCGTCAGCGACATGGCCTCCAACAAGGTAGGATGCTTTCTGTCTACATCGGAACTGTCCAACTTTTGGTTTCAGGAGTTGTGTTGGAAATGCGGGTTTCATTTCCAAGATGAACAAAGAGAGGGAGATTTGGTCTCTCTTTGTGTTCAAACTTACAAATAATATAATTGCGGTCTCAGTCTGTCCTTCTACAGTTTAAGTCCTCAGTGCCTGAACACTGAAACATTAGAGAACAACCAAACTGAGAGTGACACCATCATGACAGGACCGTTTTAATTCCGCTCCTCCACACTTCTGTAAAACTGCTCTGTCTGCCGTGTGGTTGTTCATATGCTTAGCATATGCAAAGTATTTGCTGCCACATTGACGTACTTGCAAATCACTTTAGGAATCTCAGATACAAGAAAAGGAGAAGCATGAATAGGGTGTTTTACATATTAAACAACAAGGTTCCTGTTACCTCTGAAGATGTGCAAGTCCTGCTCCATGGAAATGGTCACATTTCATTTGCAGACAGGCTTTTCAGCTGACTGCAAAGGTACATGATCATAGCTGAACAGAGGTGGCGTCCAGTGCCACATGCATATGGGCTCTTTTGTCTTTATCTGACTGAGATGCTTAAGCAAATTAGCTAAAGAGAAAATGTTTTAAGAAAGGTCAAATTTCAGTGAAAGTATTTGAGGTCACCTGCAGTCACAGGCACAGGCATTACCTGCAGTAAACATTTCACTTTCATTATGTGAACATTTGCTAGAAACGTTGCTAAGCTAATGTTTCAATAACATATAAATTTAAAGATCACACACTCTTTGTCATACTGAGTCGAGGTGAACCCTGAAGTCAGTAAGCCAGCTTGAACATGTTGCTAAATTTAAACAACTCACACAGTAGCAAGATTTTGTATGCAAAGCTGCACAATATGCAGAATTACAATCATCAGTTTCAAGATGTGCAATTGCAAACGATTGTCCAGTCACAGCATAAAGCTAAATGACTGAAATGCTAGAATAGCTTCTAGAATAGAAACTATTGGAAAAGAAGTGAAAAATTGAGAAAATCTGCCGTTTGCTATCAATAACATTGTTTTTATGTTAAACAATACTGTTTTTTTTTTTTTTGTGCAGCCTGAGCCAGATTTTAATTTTTTTGTTTTCATTGTAGTAGAGCATCTTCAGACCCAGCCCATGAAAATCCCAGCTTTAAATAATCATGCTCATGCTTCAGTCTTTTACTTATTTTTGCTTGGTCTAACTCTCCTCACTCCTTACTCACCATAGCTGTAGGTACTTAAAATATATCCATTTTGTCTCTGACTTTGGTTTGGTGACGTTATCTCAATGCTTGCAGTTACCGTTTTATTTTTTAACATGCTTTTCCTCATGTTGCGTCCCTCTCTGGGCGGCACGCCACACACGTTGAAGAGCCCTGCTGTAGCACTTGGCCAATTTGCAATGCACATCCCGCATGCTTGCCAAAAGTACAGTATGATGGGACGTTTTCACAATTTTGGAACTTTTTCTGACTCTGATAATCCACCCGTAAACAGTCAAACAGCATTTCCCCTTATGGCAGCTTAGTTGAGGTTAACCGTGAAGCTAATGGAGGCTTCATGGGAAGTCCTTGCTTACTGATGATGCTAAGAAACTCTTAATGAATAGGTTTAACCCTACTTTATTTATTTTTAAAGAACAAATTAATTGCTGACTACGGAAGTTTCGTAATATGGAGTCATGGACTTTCAACTACTTTGTGGCTCAATAGTCGTGGGAAGTAGAAATGTACCAAAAAGTCTGGAAAACACAATTGCATCCATGCAAAATGCAAGAGAGTGCAGCACATGAACTCTTCAATGAGAGTTCATGTCACTGTCATTGGGCAAAATATTGATCCCTACTTTGACTTATGGGGTCTTTTTGTGACACAGCTTAGGGGACATTGCCAGCAATATTCAAGAATTTGCCTCCTGAAGTTTACTGGAGCAACAAAACATGAAACATTCTTGTACCTTTTGTTTATTAGCGTGTTAATGCGTTACCAAATTAGGTTTTTCAGTCAATATTTGAATTGCCCGTTGTGTCTCATTAAGGCTAATGGTATCACCAATATTACTGAGAGAACATACAGTGCGCATTCCAGGAAAGTAATTTGAAATCCATAATTGTAAACTATTTAATTAAACAATGCTATTAGAGAACATCTTGTGAGGTTGATGTCTTTTTCTTAGAAATATCAGTGTCTGCAATATAAAACAAACTACTTCCTTGAATGATTAAAATTCTCAGAATTCATTCCCATAATTTGTGACACATGAATAAATCCAGTCTAATAAAAGTTTTTACAGTAATACAAATCAATGTCAGCCATATGATTTGATTAAGCTGAAACTAAACAAACATGCTGATGTTCATGTTGAACTCACTGCTTCAAGTTTTGCTTTGATGCACGAGGGTGCATAATTTGTACAAAGTTAAGCTAAATGACTCAATTTAATACTTCACCTCCCCACTGGAAGTACAGACAGTATGGCGGCGTCAAATTATAAACACTCAGGCGGGGGTATTGTCCATTTCGTCGTCCATGTGGTCAAAGGGGGGTTTAGAATTGGGAGGGATGCTGTCAGAACGTATGATCGGTGACTGTGACCGTGACACCTTCTTCCTGTCTTTTTTTATTTCCTGTGCCCTCCCCCCGTTCCCCCTGCCGCCTCCTCTGCTTTGCTCCCAGTTTTCCAGACTACAATAACGGCACTTGCACACAGGTCTGGTCTTTAAACGCTACTACGTCATTAGAGCTGGCAAGACAATGACCAGAAGGTCGTTGAAGCCTGCTGCAGCGCCGCTTTCGAGTCAGGCACAGTGGCATTGTTGACCAATGCTGATTTTGAAAGTGCACGGGTCAACAGTTTATCGTGTTTCTCTTCAGTTTCATCACTGTCCCAGATTTGTTGAGCGACTATGAAAGGGTGTAAGAGTTTGTTAGGTTGCCATCCAGATATATTTCTGTAACCCATGAAGAACGTAAGCATTCTTTATTTTTGCTTACATATAGAAACAGTCAAAAAAAAATCAAAGGAATGTTAATTATTAGACCTTAAATTAAACAGGATAAAACAATCATAAAAATTAATGACTCTTTAAAGATTTTAAAGGAGAAGTTCTGGCAAAGGAAAATGTTTTTTTTTTTTTGTTTGTTGGTTTATTTGTGTTCTTCTAAGTCAAACATCAAACATGAATTGCATTTCTACATGACAATTTCTCTTTGTCTTTGAAGACAGAAGGCCTCATTGCCATTATCTGGGCCAAACTTTAGAAAGGGCTTACAGGGGCGATAGCCCAGGACCCAATTTTTGGGGCAACTCTTCCAAATTTTTATTTTATTTTATTTATTTTTTTAACCCTCTAACCTTAACCTTAACACATAGACCTACATCAGATGAGTTGTATTAATATTTTGGCATTTTTATGAGTATAAGCAATATTCAAGTATTTTAAACTTATGAAGTTATATCAATTTCTTTTGGGAAGAACATGGTGTTTCTGCCCAAGGGACATATTAAACTTAACACCAATAGTTCAATAGTATTCAGCCACTTGTACTGTAATTTGCATTAGTAAAGTAATTTTTCTTTCGTGGATTGGGCACCAAAATTGTTTCCAATCCAGGGGCCCACATCTATGTAAGTCTGGCCCTGGCTGCCACCCTAATCTGTAGCTCCAGTTACGAGAAAAATGTTGTGAAAAATTAAGAAGATTTTAAAACTAAATTTTCCAAGGATGTGAATAATTTTGGGGTTAACTGCAGTTTTATATTAATTAGAAGTACATACTAGACATAACACTTCACTGTCTTTTGTTGTTTAATTAGAGGATCTACCCAAACCCAGTCAGTTCTACAGAAACACCAGGAATCAGACGGATTCATTTCACTCGAAGCATACTTCGCAGTCCCTCTGTTGCAACTCTTATAGCAGCACGGTGGGCGTCCGTCATGAGCGCGGACAAAGAGCCCGTTTCTTTCCTGACCCGCAGGATGCATTTGAACCCATAATCAAAGCCGGGGGTGTCTCCGTTTTCTGCGTCCAAGGGCGCAGGTGTGTCCGGGGGGTTTATGGGGACCACACACCCTGTTAACCGCCTGCCTGGTCAGGGTGACCTAAGAAGGGGGAGAGGGCGAGTCGTTTCCCTGACCCTCACTATCATTAGCCTCGCCACACTCCCGTGGCCGATGCCGAGTGACGGCCTTGGACAAACACCACCATCTGAGTTCAGTTAGAGGAGTTTCTGCGCCCTGCGGGTTAGCGTGCGAGCGAGACCCCGGGCAAAAGACGAGCGAGTCGGAAACTTTAACTCACATGTGGTCACTCCAGCTTTGAAGCGCCGCCGTCCTCCGAAGGGGGAAAAAATTACACAGTTATTGAAACAGATGCAGCAGTGGGTCTGCAAACGTAATGGACTTTAAATTACAGTTCTGGTTCAGTGTTAGAGTGGTGAGGGGATCGGATGAGCTAACTCTAGTCATTATATTAAAAATATTCTTGCCTGCAAAGCTTTATGGAAAAGAAACTAAATGGCTGTAAACAAAGCCGTGTTTCTGACTGTAACTTTTCTCAAGTAATTCTCGTCAAGGCCTTCTAGGAAATGTCCTTTTTTTTTTTTTTTTTTTTTTTTACTGTTGCTAAACTGTGAAAACATGTTGGACATGGTCCTCTGGGTGTTGACGCTGTAAACATCTGCACACGCGGGGGACAGAGACGGCGTTGGCTCACTTTGGTCTTTGTTAGATTGCGCAGCTGCGTTTTTGCGACATGTTCCCATGCTATTTCTACAAGTTCTAGTATTTCCTCCTCGTAACAGTTCAAACTCTTCCCAAAGGAATACATTTTCCTCATTTGAAAATTTCCACCACTTCTCTGCCTTTTTTTTTTGGCTAAACTCGTTCTTAGGGACTTTTGTGTTGCGTGCTCAGGTATGTCAGTAGGCCGCCCGCCCGCTCGCCTGAGGCCACGCGAGGAAGCAGGATGTAAATGACTTCAGTGAATTACCCTGGTAAGTAAAAAGGAAGTAGGTGGGGGCACATGCTCGGGCCTGCATGGGGAGGGGAGGAGCGACAGGGGCCTCCTCTTAGGCTGTGTTACCCAGTCAGTCAGGGCATTTTATCACTATATGTTTCCTGCCTGACGCCACATCAGAAAAGAGAGAATAGGAGGCAGAAGCAGGCACAACGACCTGTTCTGAACTGAACACTTGTCAATTGTTTTAAGGGCATTTTTGGACTTTTCTTTCGTGTCGGTTTTGGCGGGTTCTTTTTAAGTGACAATGGGACTATGTTGTTCTGAAAAGCAGAAGAGAAACTTTGAGATGTCGTCAAGTTGGCAAAAGGTGAGATTATTTTTTTTTGTCGCTGGAGTCCCGTCTGCTGTGTTTAAAGACGAAGCAAAGAATGAATGAATTGTTTTGAACTTGGATAGAAACTTTTCTTTAAAGCTTTGTTTCAGTCCTGATCGTGAGAATTTGGGTCAGACGTTCAGAGCCGATTCCGTGGAACAGCTGATTGACATGCACATATTCAGAGGAAATGTTTCAAATCTTTTTACTAGTCTATTTATTCTATCTGTGCGAGTAATGCTTTTGTTTCAGCAAAATTATTTTACTTTTTTCTTTTTTCGATGCATTTTTGTTTCATTTGTATGAGAACTCCCTGCTGATGTAAAATGTTGCACACATTAATGCAACTCATCAGGCAATCTGACATGTCATCAATGTCCCCGGCGTGTCCCAGCTGAACTACACGACCCTGAATTATCGACATTTGCCTCAAAGTTGCACCATTCCTTCACTTTGAAGAGTTGGTGACAGTTTCCCCATTTTCGCTAAGTAAAAGCCACCTTATTCAAATCAAATGAAAAACTGTTTTTTTCATTTGATCGTCAGGGACTTACTGATTTTCACAGACAACCTGTGAGTGTGGCGGCGTGTGTGTGTGTGTGTGTTTTCTGGCGTCTTGGTGGAGTTGCTCAAGTTTCTCTGTCGCGAAGATGTTTGCCTCGGAGACCAGATCTACTGGTTTGAGTACCTACCCTAACGGGAAATTATTTTTCTCCTTGTAACTGGATCAAGGCAGCTTCCACTTTTCGGGAAGCTGACAGTAGAAATGGACCGATTGGACTTTCCTGACAGATACCGATTTTCCTACCTTCCTTTGTGGTCCGATCGGCCAATCACAATCATGACTGATTAGATTTCTCTTTTAAAAGAGCTATTATTGATAACAAAGGAGAAAATTCACAGCAAATATTTGACTGAAGACCTATTTGATAGTAGTTTTAAAAAATTACACACTTCATAACCCTAATCAGATTCTTTTTAAATCAATAATCACAAGGCACATTAGTTTTGATACATTTAATGAACAAGGGAAAAAATTAAATTTTCCAGTCTTTCAGGGAAAATTTGCCAACTACAGCTGATACAGCTGCTTGATCAGTGCGTCTCCAGTGGCCATTATTATTATTCTCTGGGACTTTTGATGCGATCATGTTTCCTGTTAGTCAGCAGGAACTGAAAGCGTCCATTTAGTAGCTTTTACATTTCCCATTTGTATTCATGTCAGGCTCGGCTAGCTGCAGAGCGTTCACACGCGCCTTGCCGTCTATGGCTCTGATATGATGCGGTTTATATTCAGAGAGGGGACCACCGTGGGAATGATAAAGTGGGAACATGTGACGCTGCTGTTGCTATGGCACTGAGGCATCTGTGTGGCTGGCGAGCAGAACGCTCATGCATCTCATCTCGATTCGATCCTCTTCATGGGATCGAAACGTAAAACGAAAATGTGGTTAAATAATCAGATTTATTAGAAAAAAATGAATCGATTAAACATTAAAAAGGCAGTCTGCTGCTTGGAAAGCCTTGCGTTGCGCAGTGTGCGCTGCATCTGTTTTGCGTTACTGCGCAGGGGGGAGTGGGAAGAAGGGAGAGAGAGAGAGAGGGGAAGATGTAGGGGGATTTTCTCCTAGCTCTCGTTCTCTGCTGCACTGCACACTGTGAAGTCGAGGGTGGGAGGCAAAGACGGTGAGGGACACCACACTCCTCACTCCGTGTGCCGCGAGGGACTCTGCAGATTGCGCCCCCATCAGCCCAGCTGCCGTTTTGCCACACTCCCGTCGCGAAGCCTCACTCCATCCGCAGCTCATCACTAGATAACGCTCAGAAGACGCCTGGAATAGGAACATCGATCGGGTCTCCTGGGGGATTCCGTCACTGTCTCCCTTGAAGACAATGGATGCGTCTGGGAGGAGGCGCATCTGGAGGGCTGGGATGTAGAGGCTCCGCTGCCGCAGCACCCCTCCTCCGGAGACGGCGTGTTGTTTTTTTTGTTTGGGTTTTTTTTTTTTCCCTCTGTGGTTTGGGTGGCTTCTGGAGCGCCAGGCTTGCAGGGCTGAGCTCTGCCTTGGGGGTCCACTCAGAGAGGAGCATTCGCTGCTTCTGCTGGGGAGCGCCAGGGGCTCTGGACAGCCCAGCACCATGCCTGAGGCCAACTACCTGTTCTCCGTGTCCTGGGGATACATTAAGGTGTGTTCTGCCTGAGAGTCGGATTCGAAAAACAAGCCAGATTCGGTTTGAATGCGTCCGACAAATCCCTTCCCATTGATTCAGAAGACTGTGGCACGAACAAATGCACATAAATACCAGTTGACTGCATGGCTACATGTCTATATTTTTGCACTTTGCAGTTTTGACATCAAACACCAACCAAGATTCGCACAACAGCGCATAAAAGCAGGAGAAATCAACAGTAAAAGCCATTTCTCATGATCTTCTTCTTCTTGTCTTTTCACTTCTAGTTCAAGCGGATGTTGAACCGGGAACTGAACCACCTGTCTGAGATGAGCCGCTCGGGCAACCAAGTGTCGGAGTACATCTCCAACACCTTCTTAGGTAAGCACTGCAGCATCACAGTACGACTGCAGCAATCATCAGAGCGTTGTGAGGCAGCGTCAGTCAGGAATAACAGAGTCAGCGACAGCTAGAGGTCAAAAGGTGACTCAAAGGGATCCCTAAGTCTCGTTAAACCAGTCGAATCCGGTCTGAAGAAGACCTCTGGCTGAGACCAGGGAGAGTTAGAAGAGACGATGCATTATTCAACAGGAGAACAGCACTGGTTATAGTCTTTAAAAGCAGAGCGGTGTTTCATGACTCACTACTGGCCTCCTACAGAATTCCCTCTAGCCTCTGTTAGCTTGCAACCTGCAGTCACTGTATAACTCTTTGAAACATGTTTAAAGTCCATGATAATAGGAAGGAAAAAACAAAAAGAACAGCTTTCATAACGGCCTGAGAAATATTTATACACATTCTTTCAAAGACCAAGAGACTTTCATTTCTAACATTTAACATTAGAGTTTAAAGACATTTTAAATATCCAAAATAAATAAACAACAAGTAAAATGGATACTGAAGTCTTTATGAACAAAATTGTCCCTCAAAATGATTACCTGTTTTAATCGATTTATTGTTTATTGCGGCAGGCCTATGTAAGAATAGAAGTCTTGCTTTCTCTCGATCTCATGCAGCCTCTTATGCGAATATAGCAACATCTTTGCATATCTCAACACTGATATAATGAAAGCAGCTAACTTTTAGTTTTCTTCCTGCAGTAACAGCTTCCACACCAGAGTGGTGTGCATTTACTGTCAGGAAACAAACAGTCAGTTTCAGAGCAGATTCTAGTCACCAGCAACACTTTCGTTGCATTTCAACCAACAAACAAAAAGGAAACGGCGTAGCTCTGCTCGTCTTTGAAGGGTTTCTCTTTCTGCAGTGCATCTGACACGTGTCAGGTTCAAACACATCATTCTCCTGGGTTTTGTGGAGGATGTAGCTGAGACTCGTTTTTTTTTTCTTTTCTTCTTCTTCTTCTTTGCTGCGGTGCATATGAACATCAAAAATCATTTCACTGTATGCAGCATGTGAGCGTTGTCAGCCAGCAGACAGTCAGACAGAGAGACAGACTGAATCATGCACCCTGACTTTGCCCTCATATTTACATGTCTCCCTTTCTGGGCATTTCAGCTAAGGATGAGCTGTTTTTTTCCACTTTTCCCTGAACTGTTGTCGCCTCCAGGTTTCGTTTCACAGAATGCACCGCCAGAATATTAAGTGGCAAAACATTTTATTAGCAAACCTCGACCGCTTTCATTTCATCACAGCGCTGTCGTCACGTTCGCAGTTTTTGATTTTAATTTAGTTTTTCCTGCAGTCAGTGGGAGTTTCAGTGGAGACAAAACAACTGTTCATGCAACACCCTCTCTGCTGCTTTTAAATTGTTTATCTGATCATCTCTTCTTCTTCTCCTCCTCTTTCTTGTGTTCCCCACAGATAAGCAGAACGAGTTGGAGCTCCCGTGTCCGGTCCAAAAGGTGAGGGAGA
The DNA here is from genome assembly GCA_922788865.1 of Poeciliopsis turneri. NCBI lineage: Eukaryota > Metazoa > Chordata > Actinopteri > Cyprinodontiformes > Poeciliidae > Poeciliopsis > Poeciliopsis turneri. The sequence continues at coordinate 240,292 of CAKLNU010000612.1, forward strand.
GGAAGAGGAAGCAGAGCCAGCAGCAGCAGCAGGTTGGGATGATGACACAGATCAGCGGGGTCAAGAAGGTCAACCACACGTCGAGCATATTGGGAAACGCCGGCAACCGCTTCGGGGTCAAGACAGACCAGGAAGAGCTGCTCTCAAAAGTAAGCAAAATGCGAGTGTTTTCAGTTAAAATTAGGCGAAGGTAAATTAAAACGGAAGGCTAAAGATGTGAACTTGTGTGTTATTGAACAGGACCTGGAGGACATCAACAAATGGGGGCTGAATATCTTCAAAGTGACGGAGCATTCTCACAACCGACCGCTCACCTGCGTCATGTATAAAATATTTCAGGTTAGTTTCTGTCTTCTTCTTCCTCAACATTCCTCATCACTTTTTTTGATTTTTTTCTCTAAATAAGATCAACAAAACTCTAACCAGGCTTGTCACGATTACGAATTTTGCTGGCCGATAAGCGGTTCCAGTAATTACTGCAATAAACGATAATATTGTTGTTTTGAGACCCTTTTCAAGCAATATATCAATAAATCTGCCCTCTCAAAAAAACCAATGGAATTTAATTTTGTAAGGAACACCCAACACTAGAACTGTGAGATATTTTAAATATTCAAACCAAAAACAATAAAGGAAAACCCCACAAAAAATAGAAACAGAAAAACAGAAGTAAAAAAACAAAAAATCAAAGCTGAAACCATAAATGAGATTGATTGTGAAAGTCTCTGTCAACAAAATTGTCCTTCAAAATATAATATGCAAATATAAACTTTAGAACTCCTTTTAATTGATCACATCAGTAATTGATTAAACATTTATTTTTATTATAAATGTTTCCTGCAAGTCCTAGCGATGCATTGACATTTGTCATAAATCATTGGTCATGTATGTTGTCATTCTTGTCAATTATAAATATTTTAATTCCTTCCATCAACGGATGAAAATTAGCTTGTGTGGCTAAATCTGGCAGACTTACTTCACTTTAAAATGCATCCTATTATTTCTAAAATAAAATAAACTCACAAAAACATTATTGGCTTACTCAACAGGCTTCATCCAAGCTTAATTTGACACCAAAACATCTCCACTTAATCATTCTCCTATTTGTCCTCATCTTCGCCCACACTCAGGAGCGAGACCTTATGCGCACGTTCAAAATCCCCCCAGACACCTTCGTGACCTTCATGCTGACCCTGGAGGACCACTACCACTCGGACGTGGCGTACCACAACAGCCTGCACGCCGCCGACGTGGCCCAGTCCACGCACATTCTGCTGTCCACGCCCGCCCTGGACGTAAGTGGCCCAACACTGTCACAATCCAAACTCTTTCCGTAGAGCTACGCCGTTCGCTGATGACTCCATCACCAGCTGCCCTTTCTAGAGCTATTATGCCTTAAATCAGGCGACTTGCATTGCGTCATTGCTCAGCCCATGCCAAAGACGATGACACATGAAAGGATTGGTCTCCAATTGTTGACTGTTACCTCGACTTGTTTGGCCAGTTCATTACCAGCTGAAGCTCATTCCTTTTTTTTTGTTTCTTTGTTTTTTTTCCTCTTTCAGGCGGTCTTCACAGATCTGGAGATCTTGGCGGCCATCTTTGCCGCAGCCATTCACGACGTGGACCACCCAGGAGTGTCTAACCAGTTCCTCATCAACACTAGTGAGTCTCTGTGATTGATTTATTATTATTATTATTTCTTTTGGCTCACTCGCAAGAAATGCCAGAACTGTCCGAAGAGTCCAAGGGCAGCATTGTAAACCTGGAGCAGTTTTTAATTTCTTCCTCCATTCGCAGACTCTGAGCTGGCTCTGATGTACAATGATGAGTCAGTGCTTGAGAATCACCACCTGGCTGTGGGCTTCAAGCTGCTGCAGGAAGACAACTGCGACATCTTCCAGAACCTGAGCAAGAAGCAGAAGCAAACGCTCCGGAGGATGGTCATAGACATGGTGAGGAGCAAATCAGCTCATCGCATGATGAATGAAAATGAGCGCGGGTATTTTTATTTCAACATCAGTCGTCGAAGAGATGCCGCCACTTTGGGAAACGCTGCAAATATTTGATGCTAAATACAAAGTAGTTAGCTTGCACCGCCTGCCACTATTGCCCATTTTCCATGGTTCAGCTGAATGATTATTTTGTGACGATAAAGCTGAAATACCTCATATTCTCCCTTTTTGTCCTCCAGGTTCTGGCCACTGACATGTCCAAACACATGAACCTCTTAGCGAATTTAAAAACCATGGTGGAAACCAAGAAGGTGACCAGCTCGGGCGTCCTGCTGCTGGACAATTACACCGACAGGATGCAGGTGAGGGAGCGCTCTTTGCCAGCGTCCGTCTGTTAGAAACACCACGAGGGGGAAAGCCGGACACTCAGATCTGCCTTCCCATGTCTGCAGGTGCTGTGCAACATGGTCCACTGCGCCGACCTGAGCAACCCCACCAAGCCTCTGGATCTGTACCGGCAGTGGACTGACAGGATCATGGACGAGTTCTTCCACCAGGGTGACCGGGAGAGGGAGAAGGGGATGGAGATCAGCCCCATGTGTGACAAGCACACGGCTTCAGTAGAGAGGACTCAGGTAGAGACCACATGGAGTGAATCCAGGACCTCCATTTTTAAAATTTGTTGAGGCAAATTATCTGCCTCGAGGCTTTGACAAATTATTCTAATTTATTCTGTTACTTGATAAATCATCAGAATAATCAATAATTCGCTTACATCAGCCCGACTCCATACCATACTAACATTCCTGGCCTGTTTCCTCTTTTGCTAACACCTGCCTCATCTGTTCCAGGTTAGTTTCATAGACTTCATCGTCCACCCTCTGTGGGAGACGTGGGCCGACCTGGTCCACCCGGACGCCCAGGACATCCTGGACACACTGGAGGACAACAGAAACTGGTACGAGAGCATGGTCCCCCAGAGCCCCTCACCTCCTTTCTACACCAGCGACGGAGAGGGAGGCCAACACAGCGAAGACGGTTCCCTCACGAGTAAATTCCCGTTTGACCTGACCACGGACGCAGCCGTCAGCAGCTCCTCTGACCTGGACGGGACAGAAATGACGACGTGTGACGTCTCATCCGTAGAAACATAGCCGGAGCCCATGGCGGTCCCAGAACGGGACGGTTTTTTTACGCTGAAGTTTTGTTTTCAATTGCAGTGGAGGCATCCTGCAATAAGGCTTTTTGGAGCTGTTTGGCAACCAAGGCCTTTCTGAATGTTGGGCAAACCCCCTGCAAACAAGGCTCAGAAACCCCTGTTCTTGCGTCCCTGGTAAGGGAGAACTGCAGAGGGGCAGCTGGAATCGGAGCACTAACAGACCGAAAGTCTGGATTAGATGGTATGAATCTACGAACTGGGGAAAAAAAGGACTTCCAAACTTGCACTTCAGGACATTTTTATCTTCATGTAGAATATTTGTAATATCTCAAGACTAAATAACACAACCAAAAACTACTGGTCAGTAGTTTTAAAAAAAAAAAAAGAAAAAGGAGAAAAAAAGTGCCTTTTTATTGTTTTCTTGTAAAACCATGTCATTTTGTAAGAGTTTTTATAATTTATTTAACATGTTCATGTAGCTGTAAAATGTCAAATGTGTCCAGTTTTCTACAGGAGGACATTGTTGTCTCGTAGTCTTCCGAACGCTCTGGCAATAGTCTCAAGAAGAAGAAATCTGTTGACTTCCCAGCACAATTTGCACTTTGTGGCACACTGTAGAGCAAAGAGAGCGTGGAATGCTGTTTTAGAAAAACGGCGTACATGTGAAGCCAAATAATATCATGAAAACAACCCAAATATATATTTTTGTCTTTTTTTTTTTTTTTTTTTTTTTTTTTTTTACCTCAAATTCATCAAAAAGACTATTACACAACTTCTGGGTGGAAAAACGTGAAAGTATCCAAAGATCGTCTGGAAAAGCACTTTGATGATTTCAGTGTTGCTGGATCACATCCTTAAAAACTTCCTCTGCTATTCTGGAGCAACATCACCAAATCCAAAATTTATGGTCCCTTATTTAAAATGTTTGAAATTTATTTCTAATAGCATTTCCCCATGACTCCATTTTAAATTGTGAGTCATTTTAGGGCTTTGAATAAAAAAAAAGTTGTTGTTTTTTTGTACAACTCGTGTCGTTTTTTTTTTTTTGTTGCTGTTTTTTTTTTCACCTCAGCACCTTGAAAATTGTCAACAGCCCTGCAGCTGGTTGCAGATCTGTTCCAACGCTTCCTAAAAGGTACCATGATGTCTGGTGAGGGGAGATGAGTTTGTAGTCATAACATGACATTCTTCTTCTGTGAATGTGTGCACACCTGAGCGTGCAAATCCGTGGCCACAGAACCACACAATCCCGCCGCACGCAGCTGTACAGTGCCGACAGTAACGGCGTATTTATTACCTTGTGTTTTCCTTGTACAACGATAATATTGGTTGCTAATATTTACTGTATATTTGCTATTATTTATATGCTCTCCCACATGTCAAATTACAGTTTGACTGAAGCTGCCTGGTGGTTTGTCTGTATCCAGTGAGATATTTTGCTATGAGACCGCCTCTTCATGTCACAGAAGTGCGTTTGCTTTGAGGCTCCAGCCAGAAACATTTGTGTGTTCTCGGCCAAACGATCCGGCAAGGCAGGACGTTTTACTGCAGCAGATTGTGTACGGTGACGGGTCATTGTACAGCTGTAGGAATATTTGCTGAAATATTTAGCATTGTTTCAAATGTATTTTTTCAGTGTTTTCCTCACAGTATATTGGTTAAAAAAAAGAAGAAAAGACAAAGAAAAACAACAACAACGGTATATGTTGTGCTCAACAAATGTTTTCTATGTGATTATTAAAATGAGCATGTAAAACAGAATCATCTTGTCCGGATGTCATTGAGTCATAAACCTTTTCTTTTTCTATCTTCCAACCCTTTACTAAAGTTTAGAATAACTTTGTTAACATAATTGTCCTTTACTCATACTTCTGTTGATAAATATCCATAGAAGTGTCCAAAGAGTTGTGTGTATTTGATTGGACACAATTATGTTTTAAGAAACATTTAATTTTTACCATTTTCTCCACTGTTTCACAAAAGCATCGATGATACATATCGATAAATTCCGAAATATGTTTACATACATTTGCTGTGTGATAAATCCCACTTTAAGTAACTGCCATCCTATCAAAGCTTATAAATGGGATGTTTATCAAGAATAATATTTGTGTTTCTGGGTTTATGAATGCAGTCCCATTCATAACACCACTGACACAGTCACCTAAAAAAGCGTAATAAATAGTTTATCATATCCATCGATATCACAATACTTCCACAAAATATTGTGATAAAAAGTCCATATTGCCCACTCCTATTTGGAGATAAAAGTTTTTCTCTGGCATAAATGATTTGTTTATTAAAATTGTACAGAAATCTGAATTAGATGTTTTGTGAGAGAATTTGCTTGATTGGTACCTGAATAATTGGGAATAATCCAGAATGTTGACAAATATTCATTTACCATTTCATTCCTTTTTTTTTCTAAATCCAAGAATGTGGGTTCTTTTTTTTCTTTCTTCTGAGAACTCAAAGCTCCAAAAAAGACCAGGAATTTTTCTTATGACTTGTTCCAGTGCACCACTGTGGATGAATCTGATGTTTTTTGTGCCTAAAAAACATGCAAACTTCCTTCTTGTTTCCCAAACTTTTCCAAGCAACCCTCGTAAACATGGTCATGCTCTATGAGCTACCAACAAGACACAGGTTCCATCTGACTCTTTGTTAAAGAGTTTTAAATATCTATCAAACTCTTACTAATCCTGCCTACCTATATTTTTTCTAATGGCTGCTTCTAACCCATTTACAGGTCATGATTTATTAGCTTTATTTTTTCATAATGAATTTTCAAGATGTGATTTTTAGAAAATGCTTTCATTCATGTTATATTTCCTGGGAAAATAGCTGATGTTCTGACCAACCACTGAGGCTGAACGCTACGTGCTCTCCACGCTTCATAAACAATGACACATCTTCTGAAATATTGTTTCCCACACTGTTTCAAGCGCAAACACGGCCATCCATCTGCAGCACACCATTGGCTGCTTTTTGTTTTTGCGTTTTTTGCATTTTTTTGCGTTTTTGCGTCACGGTTCCAGTTTTGCAACAATGCTAAGTAAAGTAGAGCGATGGGTGAACAGGAAGAAGAAAAAACTTTATTTATTTAAGAAAGGCTAAAGTTTATCCATTTAAATTTATTGTTTATACTTTATATACCTCATGGATAAATGAGGTCTTCCTTGCTGCAACACCTGATTTTATCTTCTTTTTGTCTGGGCTTGAGTTTAGTGGTCTTGGCCACTGGTCCTGTGATGTAAACAGGAAGAGTGGAGACAGTGATGCTATATGCTGCGTCCTCTGGGCATTCTCCCTCCCTTTTGCTGTAAACACCTTGACCCAAACAGATAAGCATCAGAAATACGTGATGAACAGAACAGAGTGCTGAGTAAGATTAACAGGAAGAAATGTCTTTCACAGATTCCACGTGACGACTTCATCAAAGCAAAAGGGAAAGACGTTTCAACAACAAAAAATACATGTTTAGCTGCCACACTGTCAGAATCACTGGCACAGAAAAAGCCATGCAAAGGGCCCTTGAACATTTTCCATTTTTGTTAAACCCAACAAAACCTTATGTGACCATGAAGGTAACTGGCTGGATGTTTGCAGTCATTATCCTGCTGAGACATGAAAGTTTAAAGTCTTTTCCATACTCTACCAGGGTTTCTTCCATGTACCATGTTTATGGCGTCTTTGTTCTCTCGCTGAAGTTCAATTTTAGTCAAGTCTCACTAGAGGACCTTCTTCCACTGAAGTAGCGCAAACTGTAGTAGCAGTTTACGCTACTACAACGCGAACTGCAAATCTTGTGTATGTAATTTCTTGATTTTCTTGAATCAATCTTGACAAGATTCAAAAATATTGTCATGAAAATAATAATAATAATAATAATAATAATAATAATAATAATAATACAGACCTTTGGGCTCTTAAATAACTTAAAAACAATACAATATGTAGGAGAAAACATAAAATGCAGAAACCCTTCAGTAAATCTAAAAGCTAGATTTACTGATTGCACAACTAGCAGCTGTCTTGTCAACAGATTCCACCACTTGTGCTCTGGTTCTATGCAGTTACTTCAGCGCTACCAGTTTCCAGGGTCATCAGTGTTTTGGTAAGTTAGTAGTTCTGCCATCCTCCTTTCATTTCTTTGCAACATCATCTCTGACCTGTGTTCTGGGTTTCTTTGTCTTTATGGTTATGTTTGGTATCTAATGTCGTCTAGCAAACCTCTGAGGATGTCCTACAACAGATAGCATTCATACTGAGATTAAATTACATTCATGTGAATGCTGTTTACCAGGTAGGAGGCAACTGGGGGCAATTTGTTGCACTGAGTTGTACTTATTTAAGGTATCGCAGTAAAGGAGGCTGAATACAAATACCACTTCATTCAGATTTTAATTTGTAAAAAAGTTTTGAAAACCACTTTTTCTCTTTTTTCCACTTTTTATGCACTACTCAGTGTTGGTTTATGTTGAGATCTCTTAGCGTACACAAAAAAAATGAATTCGGAGCGCTACTAGATTCCTTTAGAGATGTGCATAGACTTATTTGGGAAAGTTGCAGATTTTGAGGGCATTTGTGTTCAATCCCAAAGGTTTATATTAATTTTTCTTCATCTGCTTTTCTTCTGAAATGCTCAGGAATCCTTTTGCACTCCCCTACTTTCCAATATAAACAAGGAACTCGCTATTTCACATCTACTGACTGCTGGTGGGCCAGTGTCGAGAAAGACTGGCTTGGAAACATTTTGACCCCAGGTGGGTGTGGGTGTAGGCTTTAGTTTGTTGTTTTCAGATGTCTGCATGACAACAGGAAACCTGAACCATCCTCATTCTCTCTCAAAGACGGAGGCAGCTGTTTATCCTAAAAACAGCATAGACATACTTTACCGGTTTCCATGAGGGTGGTCCACACTGCCATAGCAATGAGCAGCAGGTTTGTTTGAAACGCTAACACAAGCCTTGTGGTGGTGCTAGTGACTGACGTCAGTGGGGTGAAGGTGGCATGCGCCGACCCCAAAAGTATCCGCAGCGTCTGGGCCCAGGCCGGGCCAGACGCTCTCATTGCTATGTTTCCAGCTCACTGTAGCAGCCAGGCCCTGAGAGGACCCAGAGCCCGGGACCGGAGCAGACAGGAAAAGAACCACTTCCACCAAAACAAACCTGCGCTCTCCATATCCACTTTATAAAAACAAGCGTCTTCCTGAAGTTTCTCCTGAGCAGCTGCTGTTTGTTTTTAGACAGGTTGACAGTAAGAAGTGAAGTCAGCTTAGCCGCCAGTGAGAGAGGAATACGGGGCATTCCAGGATAATTGAATAACGGCGCAGTCGTGTGTGTGTGCGTATGTGTGTGGATGGAACAGATCAGCCCTTAGTGGCTGAGACAGATGGGTTAGGAAGTGATCTCAATGAGACAGCTCTGCTCTGATGAATTTGGAAGAGATCCGATGAGGCAGCTTAATCTGGTGTCTGTGATGCAGTGAAAGGTGAGTCCCCATAAATCACCCAAAACCTTTCGGGTGTCAAAAAACATAGATGTGTGTATGCGTGTGTGCGTGTACATGTGCCTTTACCTTCTGATCTACACACTCTGAAATTCTGAATTCCAGGGTCAGGACAATAACAGGATGTGTCCTTCCCAAGAAATGCCACAAATCATCGAGTTATCAAACATGGAGACAGTCACCATAGATATGCCATTGTTCCTCCAAGAGTGGCTTTGCCTTTGCATGCAAGAAAACTCAAGTAGCTCAGCAGCAAGTATGTGACAGCAGTTACATAATCCACAATAGAGGAAGAAACCTGTCCAAATACATCCACCAACATGTTACGTTCCACATAATATAACAAAGCTATGGATATGTCCGTTTTTAACCTATGTGATCTGTAAGTTATTTATGAGACTTTTGCGTATCAGCACAGCTAAAAATAATAATTTAAAAACATTTCTGGATCCTTTTTTTGAAATCAGTAGATATTTGAGCAAAAACACATATAACAGAGTCTTTATTTAACAAGGATTAATCCAGAACTCAGATGCAGCATTGGGAAAATTTACTGCACTGACAAAATTTCAGGAAACCCACCAGCAGCAGTATCCTGAGACAAACTTTTTCTGAATAACCTTATCAGCCTCTGAGATCTTTGCAGTGGAAACTTGGCCCTCTTCTCTGTGTAGTGCTTCACTGCATAGAAGTTTGTGGACCTTTGCTTCTGCAGAGCTCTGCTAAAGCCCAAACACAACATTTTAATCAAGTTGAAGCCAGACTTTAACTGGGCCATTACAACTGCCTTCTAGTAGTTCAACTCGGTGCCTGTAATTAACAATGTTATGAGTAGTGTTAGCCACCTTATAGACTCAGTTTTTTTATTTTTTTGCTGACCTTAAATGTGTCAGATCACAATTGTCGTTGTAATGTCTGATAAAGATGAACAAAAAACATAGTTTCCAGATAATGATTTTACTTAATGAAAGAAAAAAGTGTATCCTCGTCAATTTGAGTAATCAGCCTTAAAGTTAAATCATGAATTATTAACAATTGGCTTTTAAAAGCCTAACACATACCTTCTTACTACCAGGCCTACTAGAAATTATTGCCTGATCTAATGACTTTGAAGAACATATGTGAAATAAAACTAAACCAATTACATCAGTCTAGAAACAGTTTCAACTTAGTAAAATTACTTTTAAGCACACAACTCTCCCTGACCAACATCTAAAAAACCCTTTAGTTCCATTCCTTTAGTTATAATCACTCTTCACGATTCACCAATAAGAAGGAAACCTTACAAAAATGGTTTTCATGGGACGGTTCCAATTCAAAAACCACTGCTGACTCAAAAGAACACAAAGACCCGTTTCATATTTACCAAAGACATCTTGATAATCCCCAAGAATTTTTGCCAAATGTTATGGTGATTGGCGAAACAGAAATGTTTTTAAAAGGATATGGCTCATGTCAGATGATCCATATCAGGTGGAAAAACTCAGTATTTCAGAAAAAGTTAATAAAATCTACAGTCAAATATGGTGGTGGTGGATTGCTGTGGTGTTTCGGGATGTTCTGCCTGGAACACCAGAGACTCCTGGAGCGTTACCATCCTTGCCATCAGCTCATGACCTCAAGCCCAAACAAATTAATGCAGCACCAAGAGTGATACATCCCGCTATTAGGTTTAGGGGTTGAACTTTTTTAACATGCAGCCAGGCTGGTTTGAATTTGGGGTTCCTGCCTACAATGAGTGATTGTCATGAGACACAGGTTTTTGAACCTTTCCCAACGGCTCCTAATAGCAAATTTAATAACAAATGCTGCTTTTTGCTGTTTTTTTCCCCATGCAATACATTTTTATACTATAACAGAATCACACTGAAAATACCAGTAATATTGCCTTCAATCAATTTTGTTGCCATTAAGTTAGAAACTGTCCTTTTGTTATTTCCCATTTATTCTAATGTCACACAAAATGGAACATATCCATCCATAAAATGATGATTTTACTTTAAAGTTCACAAACAGAAATAAAGCGATGCTATTTTAAATGATAAATGTCCATAAGTAGATATTTGTAAACAAAAAATTTAAATTTTCTTCTTCTTTTTTTTTAAAGAAGGTCAAACATTTTGTAAACATGCACATTTACGTTTTGTGACATTTTGTAAGCATGTCTTATTTAGCTGAACTGAGGTTAAATATTTCTCTTCGGGTTATAAAGGTTGCAGACACGTGATCCAAAAGAACAACAAACCACCCTGTTTACAGATTACCCATCTCTTATCATTCTTATCAGCTTTACTGGGACTGGAAATATTTGACGTGGTAAAGCAAGAAAAAAAAAAAAATCTCAGCGCAACCACGTTTATTCCACGTGCCTTTCTCTCGATGTTTGCTGCGCTCAATATTTGTCCTCACTTGACTCTGCATCTCTGCAGCTGCCTCCGAGTGTGAGAGCATGAGGTGGCGTGTGGGAGGTGATGCTCATGTTACGTTGCCGTGGCGAAGTCTGCGGTGAGGCAAAAAGAAACTGAGAGAGGGGGGGTAGAGAGGCCTACGCAACGTGAATACATCAAATCCACCACATCCAGAGGGGTGAGATAAACAAAACTCTCTCGCTGCTGCGCGGCGTAAAGTCCTGACGCTGTCAAAGGTCACCGATCTGACCCGAGATTCTCACTGTCCCTTTTGTTTTTCTTTAAAACACTCACAAGCTGCTGTGATGAGTCAGAATGACCTACATGGTTATAAAGATGCCCCGAAAACGGCTTGCAGCCGCTCTGTGTGCCTGACCTTTTTCACACAACCAGCTGAAAATGTTTCAGAGATAAGACGGCCGTTTTACAGTAAAAAGCCTTCTGCTGGATTTTCCCAGACTAGTACAAGAAAGCAGTTTTAACCTTGTCTTGTACAGCTCTGCCTGCCGTCTGTTTACCTGGAAAAAAAAAAAAAGTAAAAATAATAATGCTGAGCTTTCTCTCAACACCCATGACGTGAAAGAAAACTGTTGTTTCTCTGCCCGTTCCTTTAAAATTATTACCTCTCATTCTGAAAAAAAATTGTTCTTTTTTTCTCCCTTGTCATCATAAAAGCGATCAGATGAGTCAGCGCGCTATTATTGTTCTGTTGTAAATTCCAGTAAGGATCCGAGAGCGTCACATTCAGAAATGCTTCCTCTGGTGCCGGGCTGTATTACAGGAACAACAAGGCTGCAGCAAACCCCTGCCACCCTCCTTTCTGATGACCCCTGGTCCCATGGCGCCCCCTCCGCCACGCTCTCTGCCCCGCCAGCACCATGCACTGCCCCTCAATGTCAACATCCAGGCCGCACGTTGCCCTGTGTGGGGATGATGCAGGATGCAGATAAGGGTGGCTGTTGTTGAGCTAAAAAGGAAAAAAAGCGATGGCGGTCAGACTGGTTTCTTGTAAGTATTCCATAGTGTTTGTTCCCCCTTTGTCTCAAGTAAGGAATGTGTATTTGGTAAGGAAAACAAAAACATACACAGCGGTGGAAACATACTCATATTTACAAGGAAATATCAAATCCAAACATACCCTACTTCTGGTGTGTTTTTTGCTTACTTCTGGTGTGTCGTTTCAACATTTTCTCATGTTTGCAAGTTTACAACCACAAACGTCGTTTTTAATAGAAATTCACGTAAAAACCAACATAATCAATGAAGTTTATTTGTGCAGCACATTTCAGCAACAGCAGTGCCATAGCAACAACAAAAAGTTACATATTTTTGCAAATAAAGTTCAAATTTGATCCCCTTTTTAAGAAGCAAGCAAAATTGCAAACGCACTTAAATTATAATGCAAACATATGGAAGTAAATATGTGCCATCAGGATTTGAATAAAAATTGCCTCTGAAATTTGAACGTAAAAAAATTCGGGGTCATTATTTGTACGTGAAAAAAAATTCAGTGATAAAAAATTCGTTGTTAAAAATTCAGCATCTAAAAATTCGCTGTTAAAAATTCAACGTCTAAAAATTCGCTGTTAAAAATGGCAAGGTTACTTCAGGTCACAGACATGCGCAATGGACGTCAGATTTCAACACCCAGCCAATCACAAGACGCCACGTCATGTAGAGGAAATACCAGCATCACCGAGGCTGGCGACTATGGAGGCGAACGCTAACCCAACGGTGAGTTTAATGCTTTCATATTTCTGTAGTATATTTCATTTTGCGCCTGAAGTTTGATACATTATCTTAAAGCTCGATTTAAAACACGGGTTTGGTTTGGTTCGTTGTTAATCTTACAGCATGTAGCGCTGGCATATAACTTCTCGCTACCTCCTAGCATCCAGCCCCTCCTAGCATCCAGCCCCTCCTAGCATCCAGCCCTCCTAGCATCCAGCCCCTCCCCGCTGCCCCACACCCAGTTTCCCCCGTTTTATTTAAAAAAGAAATAAACTTGGATCTTTAAAGAGAACTGATGGGTGGCGACTTTCTGGGTTGTTTGTATGTTGTCTTGGGTGAGACTGAGACAGGCGGTCTTAGTAAAGTCCAGATTTTTCAGGAGATGCTGCCGCTCTCCACCATGTCCTAGCAAAGATACAGGCTTCAGATAGAAGACGCACATCCAGGCTGAATCGTGTCAATGAGAATGAATGAAAGCAACATTAGTTATTACATATTAACTAATGTAATAAGTTAATATGGCTGCCTTGTGTGCTTCAAGGAGGGGCTGTGAACACTTCTGACATTAACTATAACCACAACCCCATTTTGTTCAGCTACTGTATTGTTAATGTGACTTCATTTATGAATGAATTAATACATTTATTGTCATTACGACATAATAAAAAATACCAGCTACCTACCAAACTGTATTTACTTGTGTTTGATATAGTTTCTACAATTTTAATGGGAGAAGAGCACAGTAAGATTGTCATCCTTTTCGTAAAGTACGGAAGAATTCATTTATGAACGAAGTAATAAATTTATTGTCATTATAACATCATCCAAAATACTGTTTCAAAGAATGTTTGAGCTATGCTAAAATTTGTCATTAATGTTGTAATGATAATCAAATCTTTGTTTTTTCCAGGGTGTACAGATTCCAGAAATAGAATGGAAGGACAGCGGGTTTCCTGTTCACGAGTCAAACATCACAGAACCAAACTCTAATGTGCAACTGACTGATGAACAAATGGCCTTAAGAAATGCAGTAAACCCAAAAGCCACATCACCTTCTTCTGGATGTGACATTTATATTGCTGCAGTTCGGTTTTGCGAGCAGTTTTTTTACTATGTGAAAGTTGTCTTAAAAATAAAAGTCTTCCTCTCTTCAAAATGAATCATGCTTTGAATTTAATTATTTTTCACGTTACCTTTTTGTAATTATATACAATCAAGTTAAATTCTGTGTATAATAATTGTATAAATCGTGCTTAACATCTGACTGTATATAGGTAACTGATCATAATGATTTTGTCTGTAATTAAATTCAAAGCATGACTTATTTTGAAAAGCAGAAGTCTTCAGCATTTATGAAATGTAAAGCAAAATGCTGATTATGTTACCATAAATGTGAATTTTAGTGCTTTTATAGTAGTTGTTAAAGAACTAAAATGTTTAAAATGTATAATTTGATAGTTTTTTTCTTTACTCAAAAGGAAGCTAATAGGTACATTTGTCCATTGTTGTAGGACTTTAAATTTCTGGCATCATAAGAATCAGAAAGTTAGTTTGTCTTAGGTAATTTATTTTGTAATACTTCAAGCAGAGATGAACTCATGTAAGTGCATTCAATAAAATTTTGCATAAAAACAATTTCAGTTTCATATTTAAAACTGCCTTACAAACAGTATGAACTCTGACAAATGAAGTATCTACTCTGAACATTGTTACTCTAATTCCTCCAGTTTTGTCAAAATCAGATATATGATTTTGACAAAACTAGAGGAATTAGAGTACAAATAATATATATGATTATATGAGTATGCAGAGCCATGTCTTTTTCTGCAGGGCTGTCTCAAGTCCATCTTCAACAGCAAGGGGTTCTCCGTTGCAGGTTTTTGGAGGAGATGGTCTGCACAGCGAGGAACGGCCTTTGAAGCATTGCATATGAATTCCAGTCTAGGAGAAAAAAAAATAAGTTAATGTAGTCACAGGAAAAAGTTTAAATTTCATATGGTAATTGAAGAGCTAGTGCATCAAAAACAAATACCAAAGTAAGGTCAGGGTAAAAAATATACACATAATAAATTTTTTTAAAACGTGTTTAATACAAAGTAAGCGTTAAAACATGCCAAATTCCTTTGGAAGACAATTTCTGTGTAGCTGAAGTCAATGCTTGTGACTATCACTATTTATGTCCTAAATGGACATACAGAAGCCTGGAGTGTCAAAGTCCAGTCCTGGAGGCCACGGCCCTGCAACTTTTAGATGAGCCTCTGCTGCACCACACCTGAATAAAATAATTAGATCATTAGCAAGGCTCTGGAGATCTGATCTACACAAGGAGGAGGTAATTAAACCATTTCATTCCAGCGTTTTGTAATGTGGCACATCTAAAAACTACATGACAGCGGCCCTCGAGGACTGGAGTTTGACACATGTGACATAAGCACCAGCTTTCAACCACACTCACCATCACTGCCTGTAGAATAGAATGTAAATGGCCCAGGTATTGTTTCAGTCACTTCTTAGTTTTCACCAAAGACAACATACAAACAACCCAGAAAGTCGCCACCCATCAGTTCTCTTTAAAGATCCAAGTTTATTTCTTTTTTAAATAAAACGGGGGAAACTGGGTGTGGGGCAGCGGAGAGGGGCTGGATGCTAGGAGGGGCTGGATGCTAGGAGGGGCTGGATGCTAGGAGGGGCTGGATGCTAGGAGGTAGCGAGAAGTTATATGCCAGCGCTACATGCTGTAAGATTAACAACGAACCAAACCAAACCCGTGTTTTAAATCGAGCTTTAAGATAATGTATCAAACTTCAGGCGCAAAATGAAATATACTACAGAAATATGAAAGCATTAAACTCACCGTTGGGTTAGCGTTCGCCTCCATAGTCGCCAGCCTCGGTGATGCTGGTATTTCCTCTACATGACGTGGCGTCTTGTGATTGGCTGGGTGTTGAAATCTGACGTCCATTGCGCATGTCTGTGACCTGAAGTAACCTTGCCATTTTTAACAGCGAATTTTTAGACGTTGAATTTGAGACAGCGAATTTTTAGACGCTGAATTTTTTACAGCGAATTTTTAGACGCTGAATTTTTTACAGCGAATTTTTAGACGTTGAATTTTTAACAGCGAATTTTTTATCACTGAATTTTTTTTCACGTACAAATAATGACACCGAATTTTTTTACGTTCAAATTTCAGAGGCAATTTTTATTCAAATCCTGATGGCACATATTTACTCCCATACAAACACAAACGCATTTCAGTTTGGTTTGTTTCTACACCGTCAATTCACAATAAATGACGTTTCAAGGCACTTTACAATTACACATATTCCAACTGATTCTAAATGTTAATCAGTACAGGAAGCAGTGGGCATTAGAAAGAAACTGACACTGAACACGCCATCCTGTGCTGAAGCATGGTGGTGGCACCATCATGCTGTGTAGTTGTTTTTTTTCAGCAGGAAACCTGGTCTGAATTTAGAGGAAGATGAATGGAGCTGAAGACGACGGCTGAAGGGCCATTGTCTTTAATAAGATAATGGCCCTTAATGTCCAGATTTTTTTTTTTCAAAGAAAAAGCAAAAGAAAACTCCAAAGTGTGAAAAATTGTCCTTTAAGAGCACATCAGAGCAAAAATCCTTCTGCGGCAGAGTTGAGAAACAACAGAACAAAAATAAAGTCTGATACTGGTGCCATTTTGGCATCAATATTATCGATATTTGGAATCGATTCCAATATTGTCTGAAAAAAAAAACTTGAGTAAAAATAAAATGAAAAATCTGTTTAAAAAATTCATCCGATTAATCATCAAAATAATCTTTGCGTTGACGGATCGCGTTTGCATGCATCTTTAAAACAGCTTGATCTTTAATTGCAGTTGTATGGTGTAAACAAAACCCCAACCTTTAATAGTTTTCAGACCAACCAGGACCCATAACAAGCCCTTTGAGATAAAAGTACCTGTAGCCTTTCTTGATTTATGCCTTATTTATCAGTTTCTAGGAACTTCTGGGACCCGTATTTATCTTGCCACCACACTCAGCCAGCGGGACGATGAGGGAGACGAGAACACAGTTCACTGCTAGAGAACTCTGTCTTTGGATCGCCAAGTCTCAGAGTCTCCACTGAGTTGAAATAATTGTCAACTAATTCAGTAATTAATCAATGAATGATCGTCCTAATAGACAGTCTTAATTACAGCCATTAGCACCAACTGTTTTTTGTTTGCAAGTGATGATAAAATGTGAATTTTGCTCAGCTTCACCAGGATGTTCACTGAAACTGCATAATCTGGTCAAATTAGATTCAGATTTGACTAAAACCTTCCAGGTGGATCTGCTGTGAAACAGAGGATCTACTTCATGCTTACTGTTGAGCACAGTGGAGGACCTGTAGGTCTGTGGGGCATTTTCTCCGATAAGCACCTGGGAACGGATAAATGGATTTCTTGTGTTGGTTATCTGCTTGGTCGCTCGGTGTGTGGACGCGTTTGTGTTTTTGGAGAGAGAAAAAAAGGGAAGTGCCGCGTGTCCAAAACACAGGCCTCGCATTCCAAAACAACATGAACTCAAACGGCAGACGCTAATCAGAAGCCATCTAGGAGCAGTTTGTGGGAAGCCGGGTCGGTTGGACATGTTCCTGCTGGCTCAGTGTTTTGCTCCGTCATACGGGAAACGTGACCGCCGTGCCTACGTGCGGCTCAGGCCGCCACCGAAGATGTCATGACTTGACTCTACTCAACCGTGACTCAACAGTGTCTTAGCAACAGTGGGTCAACTCTACTGTGAATGTTTACGGCTTCTTCCCAGTTTGCACCAGAAAGTTCAAAGAGTGAACGTTTTTATTTGTTTCATTTGCCAAATGAGGCCTCCGGAGATTCTCGCCGGGGAATTGAAATTTTTTGACATCATGAAGCGAAAATGTAAGATCTGGGTTTGCTTTGAAGTCACGTTCACACGGGGGCCATTAAGCCAGCATGTGTTATCAGTTCCTACACTATCTGCTCCACAGACCAGTTTTTGATGTTTGGCCTAAATTATTGTGAGGGGGATTTTGCAGATTTCAGGGGGTCTGTAAAAATGTTTTCTCAGTCTTAACCCAACTGGTTAAGGCTTGGCTTTGACAGAATCTGATGTACTTTGTAAAGACAGAGTGCGTTACAAAAGGATTTCTACACCTTGAACATTTCCACACTATGTATTTACTTTGGATTTTATGCGACAGAAAGCTGATACTTGACTGGATATATTGTACAGGTAAAATTTTAAAAAGTGTGGTGTCCATTTGCATACAGTCCCCCAGTTAAAGCAAATATTTCTGCACATCTCTCTGGCAGGGCTGAAACAGAGAGAGATTGCATGATGCTGCCACCACCAAGATTCACCTTGGGCACGGTGTGTTCGGTCAGTTCTCTGTTTTTGCATTTAACTCAAACATGCTTTTATCTGACCAGAGACACTAGAAACAAACAGTACGTGTTATGGTTTTCCTTAAAAGTTGTCTTTATTTTGCCACTTTTCTATAAATGTCAAATATGTACAGTGCATTCTATCTGAATTGTCAATCTCTATGGCTCCAGTTATTATAGGTATACTTCTTTGAATACTCAGGCTTAGATTGAATGACACAAATATGAACACTGCATCAGGTGACTTTTTTAAAATTATCATATAAGTGAATCCTAAATATACATTTTAACAGCTTCCAAGCAAAGAGTCAACATAATACCAGAAAATGTAATCTCCTTATTAATACAATCTAGTATTAATCTAGTTCTGCTCGAAATGCAGGGCCTGCTACTTGAATTTACTTAGCACTTCCAAACGCCTCTTGCGTTGTTTGCGTTGCAACAGCGACATCTTGTGGCCAAACCGACGACACTGACAGCCACGGCCTTAACTCATTCGGCAACGCGCTGAAGTCACCAGCGGGCGTCGCTGTTGCTCTGTCTCCAAAGCTCACAGCACAGGCAGCAGAAGTCAGCTCAGAGCAAAAAAAAAAAAAAAAAAAGAAAATCCTGCCACAGCTGACTCGGACGCCATCTTTGTCGCGAACATAAACAACATAGGAGAGTCGCGTTGGCATCTCGCTGCGCCGCTGTTGCTGCGCGGAACACGACCACAGTTTTTCCTCACGCGGAGTTCATCCTTTCAGCCGGATAATGTTCGCCGCTCTTGGCACCTGAGACACCTGACAGGTCGGTGGGACGTCGCGCGCCTTATGGAGGGGCAGGATAAGACAGCTGGGGTTACTTTGAAGAGGTGGAAGAGGTTGTTAGCGTGCGCGAGCACGGTACCATGACAACGGTGCGGCTCTCCTTATGAGCACATCCTGAGACGTTTCGGTAACGTCTGCTGCTCTCGCCTGAATAATAATAATAATAATAATAATAATAATAATAAATATAACGGTGACCGGGGGGGTTTAAAGCGGTGCAGAGCCAGCATGAGCCCGCACCACAACACGACCACAGCGGGCTGACCGGGCCGCTTGCGTCGCGTTGCCCGTTATAATAAACGGTCTCGTGCCTTTAAATCGCTTCCTTGGTGCTGCGTGGTTTGAATGGAGTTGTTTTGGTTTGTACAGAGATGGAAATCCTCTGCGGGTTTCCTCACCGGGAGGGAGCGGAGGTGTAGAGGGGGCGGGGAGATCCACCCCCCACCCCAACCCACCACCCAAACCCACAGCACTGAACGGATGGACCAAGAGTACGAAAGACGGCTGCTGAGGCAGATCAACCACCAGAACCTGCCCGCAGAGCGCCGCGTGACCAAGGTGAGCAGGACAGCAGCGTCACTGATGCTCAGTATGAACAGACGCCGTTAACACAGACCGACTGCTGCTCTGAGTTGTCACTGAGCCGAAACAAACCATCTGGGGGGGAAAAAAGAGGCTGAGAAAAATCAGAGTTGTTATTTTTTCCTACAGAAAACTATAGGAGAAGATTTTACAGCATGAAACGTTGTCTTTCTGGACGTTATTTCCCGTCTCATTGTGATCCATCTATTTGTCAATCCATGTTCTTATCCATTCATCCATTTCCATGTCTGTTTAAGCTCATGGAAATGGATGAATTTCATCATCTTTAGTGAAGATCGTTTCAGCATCATTTCACTTTGAGAAACACCTAGTGTTTTTTTATACGTTCTAGATATATATATTTGTTTATCAGTTGTTGTTTTTTTTTATCTGGGACTTCAGTTTGGATTTTGTAAATCTGAGCTGGTTGGACTTGAATCCTCCAGTTTTGCTTGTCCATCCATCCACATATTAGCTCATTCACATGTGTATTTATTTATCATTCAGCAGAGCTCATTTCAGCTTCAGTTCTCTTTTTAACCCTGTCAATAAATGCTTCATTTTCATAAGTACTCCATTTACATATTTATTCATTTAGTTATTGGGCTTTTTAAATTGGGACTTAAGTCCGAATTCTCTCACATCAACGTACATGAGGTCGTTTGACAACAAAAGTCTTCATCTATGCATCCAGACCTCAGTCTGAATTTTGTTCCATAAATATATAATTGCGATTTTGATGTATTGTCAAAATCCATGACTGGATGGATTTATTGTTACAAATCCACCCAGTCATCCTTCTTTCCGTCTGTTTTCCTATTAAACCGTGGCGTTTGGGTCTGACAGACCGGGGCGTCTCCTGTCCTCAGTAACCATGCTAGCTGTCTATTGGTTTCCTAGAGTTTAGGAGCTGCCTGCAGCCCTCTCAGTGTGAAGTCAGGGGACCGTTTTATTCCCACCCGCGCTGGAAGCAACTGGAGCATCAACTTCCACTATGCCAACGTAAGAGCTTTATGTTACCCGTGCAAGCTGTTCATTTAAAGCCCAGTTCACACTACACGATTTTAGAAAAGTCGGCCGATTCGGAAAACGTGAGAGACCACACACCAGCCGATTTAAAATCGTAGGTGTAACGGGTTCGATCGTAGAGTGTGAGGTTTCACTCGAACACATTCTAAAGTCAGATACGAAATCCCTTCAAAATAAAATTCTGCGCCTCTACACCTGAATTTAGAGTAAACAAACAAACATGGACAACGACGCTGAAGTGGTAACTTTAGTTTGCTGACTTATGGTAACCCAAAAAAGACGTAACCAAAAATCAAAGCTTTGGATTAAGAACCGGAGACATCGCGAGTAAGGATTATATTTGTTGCATCGCAACATGGAGGTGGGTTTTTCTTTTTCTTTTTTTCATAAAAAAAAAATGTTTTTAATGTCTTCAGTTTAGTCGTTTAATTAACCGTTACCGTTTACGTATAATTTTAGAATTTTTCGTTGTGTTTATGTTGTTGTAGAATATATGCATATACTGTGCCTTGTTTCAGAAAACGGAATGACTGAAACATCAGAGGAGCTTAAAGTAGAAGAAAGCATTTCCTGCATATTCAATTTTAGAAAATCAGATGGCAGTTATCCTTTTTTTCCCCCAACTGACCGCGAAAGCTTGACATATTCCAGCTCCTTTAATTGAAACTTATTGTATTGTTTAAAATTGTATTATGACTGCAGAATAAAATCAAATGCGCCATTGGATTGGAATGCGCTTCTCAACCAGATGCACTCTGTGCAATAATTTTATAATTATCTTTCATTTAAAAAAAAAAAAAAAACAAGTCGGGGGAACACCACAGACATTGCGATGAATGAGCCAAGATGATTAAACACCTTCAATATCCCCAATTTCAGATCAGAGTGGTCCCGACGTTCCACCGACTGGACCCGATCAGTCGTAACACACCACACACTACAGGATGATCGGTTACGATTGTCGGAAGCGACAATCTTAGAACTCAGAACGTTCTAAGATTGAAAATCGGGGCAAAAAATCGTGTAGTGTGAACTGGGCATAAGAAACAAAAAAACGAAACACTGAGCTCTTTGACAAGTCGTGATTCAACTACAGATGCTTCATGCATTTCCCCTGCAGGAGAACTGCCGCTCTCCCGCGCAGAACCACAAAGCGAAGGACGCCAGCTCCGACTCCAGCAAAGGTCAGAACCCCGCCCCTCCCACTCGCTGGTCCGGCCGCCGTTGTTGATCTCCGATCCTGATCCGCTCCTGGGCTCACCGTGTCTTTCCTCCGTCAGACGCCGTGGCCTATGCCGCCCTGCTGAGGAACGAGCTGCTGGGCGCCGGCATCGAGACGGTGGCGGAGCCTCACGCCGACGACCGGCGCCACGAAGTTCTCGCTCCGGACTCCTGCAGCCTCTTCAGGGTGCCGATCGCCGTCAAATCCTCATCAGACGGAGCCGCATCAATCCGACTAGAAGGTGTAACTCTTTGTCGTCTTTGTGTGTGCGCGATCTCTGCAGTACACTGTCCACATGAAGAGAGTGCCTTGCGATGGCGGTAATGAAGTCTCCCCATTCTCACTTTCTCCGCTCAGCAACAAGAGGTAGCAAACGTCCCACCAGACATTTACTGGAGTTTCTGTTCAGCTCAGATAGTTTTTTTTTTTTGTCCCTTCTCTCTCTCTCTCTTTGCCGGTTCTCTAGTCACAAGCTGCTCCGTTCGCCCCGCAAACCGGCGCGAAAGATCTCCAAGATCCCATTCAAAGTCCTGGATGCTCCGGAGCTGCAAGACGACTTCTACCTCAACCTGGTGGACTGGTCGGCGGGAAACCTGCTGAGCGTGGGGCTGGGGGCCTGCGTCTACCTGTGGAGTGCCTGCACTAGCCAGGTCAGACAGGAGCAACACGGCTGAGTAAAAGCGTTGATTGATCGACTTAATGATAAATTGTTAGGGTTAAGGTTAACCCTAACAGAAAATTGAGGTTTTCTGGTTTTATTAAATCTGAGACATACTAATAAAATATAGCAAAACAAGAACCTCTTAGGTTGCTGAATAGAAAAATAAAAGATGGCAGGAATAAAATATGTGAAACAATGAATCCCCATGAACACAGAGTTGCAAGCACTCTGCAGGAATGTTAAAACCTGGCTCCACGAAGTACATTATTAATTCACAGCGGCGCTCTGAGTCAGCCTTGCTTCTCAGAATCATGGTGTGTTTGTTGTTGTTTTTTTTTTATCATCATACTACAATTTCTGTTATTCTCGCTGTCTTTTTTGTCGCCTATGACGATGTGTTAGGGCCATTGTAGATAGGTAAACAAAGGCGTAAATCTTTGCTGAAATTCTTAGAAAACGTGAGATTAATCTAAAGTGTTTTCCAGAAAAAAAAACAAAAAAAAAAAAACGTGGAAATTTCTGAGCTGGAAAAGTCAAAAATTCGGGAGAAAAATCTCAATGAGCTACTGAGGTTGAACTTAAGGAGCTTGTTCTGTTATATTTCAAAGCAGAACCTCATGAAGTTCGATTGATAACACACACCCAACTTTGTGTGGACCGTTTCTCTTTCACCTCCTGACATGACGCCACCACCTTTATTTCTGTACCAACTGGCTCTGTTGTTTGGCAGCCAATCTACGGCACTAAAAGAAGGTCTAACCCTATATATAACCGACCCTTTCAGGTCGTCAAGGATCTTTATCATGAATGATAGGAAAAGAAAATGAGTTTGATGTAAATCCAACTGTGACACACAAAACGGGTTTCGATATTTCCCACATGACGTGGTGCAGTATTGGGTTGGATAGGAATAGATGTGATATGCTTTATATTTGTTTGTAAAAAAAAAAAAAACGAAAATAATTGAAAGCTTTCTGATACCAACAGGTGACCAGGTTATGTGACCTTTCAGTTGACGGGGATTCTGTCACGTCGGTGTGTTGGAATGAGAGGGTGAGGATCCTGAGCGTATCAAGCTGCTTCTTAGACACGTCTGAGGAGAAAAACTGACTCTTTCTTTTCCTCCGGATGCCTCAGGGGAGCCTGGTGGCCGTAGGAACCCACAAGGGTTACGTTCAGATCTGGGACGCAGCCGGAGGCCGGAAGCTGACGTGTCTGGAGGGCCACTCGGCCCGAGTAGGTCAGTCCGGCCCCAGCCGAGCATCGCGGTTGCCGAATGACGCTCACGCAGTCAGAACGATGAGGTTTTTTTTGTTTGCTTCTGTGGGACTCTTTGGTGCTGCAGGTGCGCTGGCGTGGAACGGGGAGCAGCTGTCGTCAGGGAGTCGGGACAGGGTGATCCTGCAGCGGGACGTCCGAACGCCGCCTGCCGCGGAGAGAAGGCTGCAAGGTCACCGGCAAGAGGTGTGCGGCCTCAAGTGGTCTCCGGACCACCAGCACCTTGCTTCTGGAGGCAACGACAACAAAGTAAGGCTCAGCAAAAGCGGACTCTTGTGGAGATGCGATCCGATCTGATAGGAATTTCTCTATCAGCCCTGATATTGAAAAAATTCGAGATTGGTGTTGGTGACAATGTGCCTGATCCATGAGAACAGA
Source organism: Poeciliopsis turneri (assembly GCA_922788865.1). Classification (NCBI taxonomy): domain Eukaryota; kingdom Metazoa; phylum Chordata; class Actinopteri; order Cyprinodontiformes; family Poeciliidae; genus Poeciliopsis; species Poeciliopsis turneri. Next base: position 264,419 of record CAKLNU010000612.1, read on the forward strand.
TCTATTCAGTCTAATTCTATGCTTTGCGCTCTGAGCGACATCGTGCCTTATTATTTATTTTACATTATCTTTAGAGTTCCTAATTTCACTTTCTGAACCATTTGAGAGAAGTTGCAGTTTATCCTTTACATGTTTGACAAGCTTGTGAAGCTTTTGGTGTATTTAAATGTGCGGTTCTGGTGCAGAGTTAATTCATTACATTTATATTTGTGATTTAAAAACAGAAACGTTTCAGTTAAATCATCAATGTTTTTCTGTATCAGATTGGAATCAGCTGAATTGAAGTGACTAAAGTGGATCATTGCGTCTTTAAACTAATAGAGTCAGCCTTGGCTTTAATTAACTGCTTATTTATCTTTGGCCACAAGGGGGCCATAAACCTGCGTTATAGACATAATAATAACACCAAAATATCCAGTTTGTTTTGTTTTTTTTCAAGCCCTACTTTTAGATGATATAAGATCTTTATTAAACATTTATACAATAAAATAACTAAGAAATGTAATAGTTGTAATCATACAGAAAGAATTAGTTTTTCTTCTAAACATTATGTAGAATGTTTAGACCAGAGGTTCAGAAAAAAAAAAAAAAATCTATTCCACGTAGAACTGCAATTCCTAGTCCTGACGATCCTGAAATGATTAAAAATACTCAAACTGATTTTAGGCTGCTTAAATTTTTGTAACACAATTATCTATTTTTTCAATAATTCTTTGAAGTTGTTTTTTTTTTTTAATTTAGGAAAAAATCAGGTAGCTAAGCTAACCTAATGCTGGCAATTTAAGTTACAGAATTTTGTGCGCAATCGTATATTTCTTTCGATATAAACTAATGGAATTTGATGCAGCAGGATCCTTACTCTTGTCCTTTTTCGTCCATCCAGCTGCTGGTGTGGAACAGCTCCAGCCTCGTCCCGGTGCAGCAGTACAGCGACCACCTGGCGGCCGTGAAGGCCATCGCCTGGTCCCCTCACCAGCACGGGCTGCTGGCGTCGGGCGGCGGCACCGCCGACCGCTGCCTGCGCTTCTGGAACACCCTGACGGGTCAGGCGCTGCAGAGCACCGACACCGGCTCCCAGGTCTGCAACCTGGCCTGGTCCAAACACGCCAACGAACTGGTGAGGAGGATCATCCGCACCCGTAGTTAACGCAGAGAGACTCCGTGGCTGAGTTATTGTGATTTCCCTTCAAAAGCTGTGAACATTCTTCTTGTTGAATTCGTTTTTTTCCCCCCCCCAACAGTTTAGATAAATTGAAAATTGCAAAAATGCTAAATCTTACCAAGCATCTTTTTCTAGTTTCTACCGCAAATATCTTGGTGCACTTAAAATACGACAAAACTAACTCGCAAGTAAGTTTTCGGCAAAATGTAGCAGCTCGTCTTAAGTCAGTAATCCTGTTCTGGTTCCATTGGAAGATTATTTCACTTAGAACACGGGAAAAATGTCTGGTTATTAGCGAAACTTTGAGAAAAAAAACTTCTTGAGAATAGCTTAGGCCTCTTCACACAGTAACAACTTCCACACAGAAGAGTGTTGTTAGCTCAACCTTAAATAGAGTGCATTCAATGATTCTGACCTGTCCATCTGGTCAGGTGTAAAATCAGCCAGTTACCTTCATAAGCTAATATCATGGTTCATTTCTGAAAGTATTCCACACAGAAATATATTTTTAAAAATATTTTCAAACTTTCCCCAGGGATGTCAAATGAAAATGTGTATGCATTACCTGTATCTATTTTATTTTTTTTTGTCCAGGTAAGCACTCACGGCTACTCTCAGAACCAGATTCTGGTGTGGAAGTATCCGTCACTGACGCAGGTGGCCAAGCTGACGGGACACTCCTACAGAGTCTTATATCTGGTATGTGCAGAGCTGCTTTCACCACAGAGCAAAACGTGAAGAGGAAGCAAACTTGGCAGAAACAGTGAGAACCTTCGGTGTTCTCACTGTTTTGACTGCTGCTTTCTTTGCTCAGATCCCACGCAAATGAAATCAAATTGGTCCAGTCTGCCAGTGGCGGGCGCCGCTAGCTCAAAAGTTAGCAGAGCTAACACTACAGAACATATGATGCTAACTCTAAAGCGCTACATATTTAGCAGAAGCTGATGCTGAAGCGCAAATTATATCTGCCCTTGAAAAACCGCAACGCTATCACCGATTTCATTTTGACATCATTTACACGTTATGTGACACCCATAGATACTGTATTTATGTTTCCAACTTGTTCAACTGTTTGTGTTTTATTTTGCTCCTGGATGTTTCTATGAAAAGTTACTGAAGTGAAAAAAGGGAGAACATGAGGGCAGAAACTGCATAAACAGTCGCCTTCAAAATAAGAGCATTAAACAGAAACGACCACCTACTTGAAGAATTCATTAAAGTCGATAATACAAACTTCAATACAGACATAGAGCCTTATTTAACTGGCAAGTAAACTGGTGGTTTAGAATTAATCTGGAAAAATTAATTTCGGGGAATCCGTGAGAGTTGGATGTTTTCACTGCGAGCAAAAAATGCCAAAGCGCTAAACATAAAATTAGCTCCCATGTTAGCGCACTAGCAAATTGGCAGAAGTATGTACACCACTGCAATTCATTCTAATCCAACCCAGTCGTATTGCTTCAATGCGTGTTTGTGAATGGATTAACAAACGTCACTACGGGAATAAACTGCAGATGTCTGAGCCGTCTGGTTGCCGCTCCACTGCAGCCACCATTTCCAGCGGCGTTCAGCTTTGCTCGAGGTTTCAGTTCCCCACTAGATTTCATGTTCTCTGACCCGATCCTCATCAGGCCGTGTCCCCGGACGGAGAGGCCATCGTCACCGGAGCCGGAGACGAGACTCTTCGCTTCTGGAACGTCTTCAGTAAAACACGATGCACTAAGGTAAAAAAAAAAAAAAAATTTTTTAACTATTAAAAAAAAAAAAAAAAAAGTTGTCAAGTTTAAAACTGAAACAAGTTTTGAAACTGAAAGAGCAAAAAGTGAACTGAAAAGATTTTAAACTAAAAAAAAAAAAATGCTATCGCTACCCTCCATCTTAAAAACCTCCAAACAAATTAATCACCGTTTCCCTTCTCTCTCCGAACAGGAATCAAAGTCCGTGCTGAACCTTTTCACGAGGATACGATAGTGGGCAGCCGTTGGTCAGGGAGGCTGCAGGAGGATCCTGAGTGGATGAAATTCACAGACTCGTAGACCCTCTGCAGTGAGCACCCACCTCCACAGAGACTGTCCTAGTTCAAACATTTTCCACCCTCCCATCGACGACTGCCGCCCTCCGGAGCGACGTCGCAGATTAAAAACAGAGAGTCGCTCTCTTAAAAAAGTCGCTCTTGCTCTCCTTACTGTTGTGGATGTGATCAAGTTGTTTTCTTATCTATTAGCAGATATGAGAGTTCTAAGTGTAATGATGGAAGCTTTTTTTTAAAAAAAAAAAGAAAAGAAAAAAAGGCTGTCGGAGTGGAGGACAGAGGGGGGGGAGGGGCTGGGCTCGGATGTTTCCATGACGCAGCAGCATGCGACGGGAAAGAGGAAACAATCAGTAAACACTCATTCGCCTGCAACCACAGATTGGTTTAATCAGTGTTGGGCTTTTTTGTTTTTCTTCCAGTAAATGTACATTCATGGCACTGTGACACTTTCTGACGACTATTTTATTAAAAACATGTCCCACAGTGACTCAGACGTGTTGTCGTGTCCCGAGTGTTTTTCTGTTTTCCAGTGTCTTGTCCTGAGCGCGTCGTCCTGCTCCGGGTTGTTCTGCCGACAGCTAGCATTCAGAGAAGCCGGCCCCCTGCAGCCCCCTGCAGAGCAGAGAGAACTCCCTCACCGTCTCCTTAACGCGACGCTTGTTTGTTTGTTCCCTGGAAGGAAGGACACCATGGGTGGGAAAAGCCGTTAAAGTACGAGCTTAGATCATCGAGTGATTCCTGAGTCAATTCACTGATCGAGTAAAACACAATCACAGATGCTTGGATTGCAGCAAACGTCAGCTTACCTCAGGATCTGCTGAGAGAAGGCGTGCTTCTGCTCCGTCGTCACGTGTGCCGATGGGAACCCGGGGTTCTGCAGGGTCTCTGTGAGCCACTGGGACAGCAGAACCGGACTGTGTCTGTTCAGACTGAGCAGAACCTCGGAGAAGTTCTCGGCCAGGCTGCGGGAAGAACCCCCTCCGACCGCCTGGGAGAGGAGCAAAGCGGACGCATGAGGGCGGTGACGCTCCTCGGGGTGATCCAGACGACAAGCCGGTCTACCTGCAGCACCGTCTCTGTCAGGATCTTCCCATCCCTCTGCAGCACGTCACTCAGAGCCGGCATGTCTTTGCAGCGACTCAAAAACTCCGTCTGTTGGTAAAAAGGCAGAAACTGAAAATCGAGTCGTATGATTTGAGGAAAAAGTGTTCCCAGTCTGAAATGTCACACCTCCCTCCCCCTTCCCGTTTGCCGCTTACAAAGAATAGGCAGGCTGCTTTAACGGTGGGCGTCTCTGGGAACTTGATGGACAGAATCCCTGCAGAAAAACAGGAGGGGATATTTTTGTAGCCCTGCATTTAGTGGTGTTGTAAAGAACGCCGTCCTGCGCCGACGCTCACCTGAGTAAAACAGAGCTTTGACGTCCAGCTGGATCGACGGGTACAAATCTGGACTCCTTTTGAGAATCTAAACGTTCGACGGACAAAGAGTTTCTGCAGCTGTGACGTTTTCAGTTACTGGCTGCGTTTCAATGCGCTTTCCACCAACCTGAGCGTGGAGGTTCATGAACGACTCTGCGATGTCAGGATGATCCCTTGGACCTGACGAGTCACACGCACAACACAGAGTACTGTCACACACTGGGAAGTCGCTCAAAACTGCTTCAACTTGCTGCCAAAGATCCCAAATCACAAAAGGTCAACGGGGCCCCGAAACATTTACAAAGTTTGCATCAAAATTTTAGTTGCACAAAAAAAGCTACATGCATTTCTGTGGACTTTGCTTGATTCTGGTAATGTGGGAGGGAGGAGGGCAGATTGATCTCTGAATACCTCTGGAAACGTTTTTTGTTTTTTCCATTTTATTTTAGAAATTAGAACGGCACAAACTAAAATTTCTGCTGCACAGCTGTGACACTTGATTGTCACCACATTTAGTTTGACTTTTTGAGTACGGACTGGCTGGTTGACCTTTGATGACCTCTGAAAACATGTATATCTGTAAAAGGAGGGCGGCGCAAACAAAAACATTTTTGCCACACAAACGTTTGACAGCGATCGAGGGCTCGGCTTGACTCGGCTCTACTGATCCCTATTCAAATGCGTACGAAAAAATGTCAATTTTTGAAGCAAAATAAGTCACAACTCGAATACAGCAGCGCCTTCGTTACCTTGCTGGAATATAGAAAGCGTGGTCGAGGTCAGCACTTCCACAAGCCTTGTGACGTCCAGCATGTGTTGCTCCTCTCCAGCAAAGATGTGCACCATCTGAAGAGAACGTGAAATTAATCCTGGCTTTTCCGCACCGTTTTTATGACATTTTCTCAGTTTATCCCAGCTCGGATCTGCGGATCCATGCCTGACGAGTCAGGTCCAGGGCAGGGGCTTGTGGGTAAGTGCTGTAGATTTGTCCCAGCGTCTCGCTCAGCTGAGCCACCATGGGGCCAAAGTCGTGCAGCAGGGTCCGGACCGATTTATCAAAGACCCCGCACACTGCCTAGGTTGAGAGACCAAGCGAAGGCTGATGAAACGTGTATAAAGCAGTCGGATGAAGCGATGAGTGAGCAAAAAAACAAAACAAAAAAAACAAAAAAACGAAGAAAATACCTCAACTACTTCTGAGTCATGAAGCCATTTGCTAATGATGGTCTGGATTAAAGGGAACACTTGCTGCAGCACAGCCACAACCTGAACAAATAAGGTAAAATACACAAAAATATAACCTTTCACTTTATTATTGCACCATTTTTATTGATTTGTTTTTGGTAAACTAACTGGGTTTTGAATGCTCTGTGCAGCTGCGAGTCTGGGGCTGGCGTCTTCGTCGTCTAAGCCGTCAGCATGCCTGTTGACGTCCAGGGTGGTAAACAGGCTGGAGAGCAAACCCAGGATGGACACGATGCCTTGCTTAGTGGCAGGGTCAGGCTATTGAGATAGAGAAAAATGTCATTTTGACATTTCCAGACGTTTTAGTCTCCAGACTTAATCCTAGCTGCAGAGCTGATCATCAGCTTCATTTGAAGGGTCAACTCATTTGTTTAAAGCACAGGCGGCAAACTCCGGTCCTGGAGGGCCACTGCCCTGCGACTTTTAGATGTACCTCTGCTGCACTCTGGAGACCTGATCAACACAAGAAGGAGGCAATGAAGCCATTTCATTCCAGTGTTTTGCACGTGATGCACATCTAAAAACTGCAGGCCCTTGAGGACTTAGAGTTTGACACCCCTGGTTTAAAGGACATTTCATCTCTTCTACACCATTATGTTAATGCTGAGTTCGAGCAAACCTCTAAGAGAAGAAATTATGCTTCCTACTTTTGATGAGTGGAAGCTATGTGTACACACGTAGACGGGCCTATTTAATGTATGCACACACAGGATCTGTTTCAGAAACCAAAAACTCACACAAATCCACCCGCCTGAGTGTTGTTTTAATCATTCTAAACCCATAGGGGGCAGTGGAGCGCAAAGCTAAAGCCTGGAGCAGAAAATTAAATCACTTTAAAACAAGACTTCCTGTTAGAAATTATACACGGCGCCAGGAAGTTCAATTGTGTGGACAGATATAAACCATACGGTCGGTTTACTTGAGGCTCCTTGGCAAACATTTAGTAAAGTCAAAGTTTATTTATATGGCACATTTACAACAGCCTCAGCTGACCAATGGGCTTCACAACAAACATCACAAGTAGATAAATAGAAAAAAAGAAGAAATAAAATTTAGTAAAACTAATAAGACAAATATTGTGATAAAACTTTGAGTCCATATCGCTCACCCCTAGTACACATGTAAACACAAATATTGAGTTCTGTCAAATCTCCACTTTGGTTGGACGTTTTATAAATAGTCGTTTTTAGTTTTACGCAACTGAGCTTTTTTGGGTACTAAAGGCCAAAACGCAGAAAAATGTATCTGTTTTCCCACATATGTGGATATGTGGTCTTGGTCTGTTTGCACAGGCCAGACAGACTCCAACAGTCATTTAGTCCTTTTTGTAAACTCCTTTGTGCTTCAGGCTCACCTCCTGCCGAACCAGCGAGTCCAGCTGCTGAATGTGAGGCCCGATGAGTGAGTGCAGTCTGCCCAAAACCTCCTCTGCTGGCAGGGCTGACAGCAGGAAACCCAGGGCCTGCATCAGCCACATGCACTGGCTGCTCTGCACGCACACACACACACACGCACACACACACACGCACACCAATGCAGCTGGTTGTTTTAAAACTAAAAACAGAGCTAATCAGATGTCCAGGGTATTTACTCACCTCATGGATTTCTTTCACCAGCACGTCCTTTTGGAAAAGAACAGAAAGGAAACAAAATAATCAGAGTTGTGACGACGTGGAGGCGCGACGGGTTGAGTGTCAGACCTGAGACACAGTGAGGATGTCCTGGGCGTAGCGTGCCAGGTCCTGCCGGCACTCCCTGCAGATCCGCTTGAGTGTGGAGATGCTGGAGACGGACAGCTCCGCTTTCACAAGGCCCCGCAGCACCATGGGTAATATGCCACCCAGCATCACCGGGTGGTCCGCCAGCCACTCAGCCAGTGACCCTGCTCGACATTTTTGCCTCGTCACTACAGCAGCCTAAAGCGGACTCCGGCTTCACAAAGATGGTTTGAACCGAATGCTGTTCGCTTTCGAGATTATTTGCAGAATTGAAACTGGGGATGCAGCGATCCCCATTTTCACTGCTTGCAATACCAACACCGATATCTGAGGTTTAGCATCGGCTGATGGAGATCCGATGCACAAAAGCAGGGCTGAATTTACTTAAAATATTTCTTCTTCTTTCTTTTAAACACAGGCTTTTAGGAGTCAATTAGGAGTATGGCACCCAATGTAAAATAAACAAAAAAAACGAAACCGACAAAAACATGTTTAACTTGCTCAAACATGCTAAAATAAACTGCAACAAACCTTTTTTCAAACGGTTCAGAAAGTTCAATTAGGCATTCTAAATATAACGTAAAAGAAATAAACCATGACGTCGCTCAGAGCACAAAGCAAAGCATTAGATTGAATAGATTTACCCTTGTGGATTGTTGCACCAATTTTTGTCTTTCAATACTGGAACTGATACAAGCGTTAATATTGGATCGATGCATCTCTAATTTAAAAGTTAGATTTAAAAACATCTGTTTTAACGGACAGATTAGAGCCATTTACTTCAAAGTTCGGGTTTATACCTATGGTGTACATGACGGTGTCGGCCAGCATCACGTTGCTGATGTTGATTCTGGGGATCAGACCAATAAGACCAGGAATGACATCAGAGTAGTTCACGTCGATGGTCTCGGCTATGGACTGGAAGCCGAACAGCAGCGCTTCGATGTCCTTAGCAGAGCAAAAACAGCAGGCTTCAATCAATCAATCAATCAATCAATCAATCAATCAATCAATCAATCAATCAATCAATCAATCAATCAATCAGTTTATGTACTGGATTTAACTAACTTTATCATCAATTCACAGACACATATTCTTACAACACTCACTACACTAAAGTGCAAAGGGAGCAGAAGGGAGAAGAAAAATAACCCGTGTAAACCTGCCCCGTTCTCAGGAATCACAAAATACATTTTCATGTCTGTTTTAAGTCAAATAAAATTAAATGTTTATTTGTTTTAATTTAATTGGCAGTAATCTTTTTCTAGCTTTAAGCATAGCTGATAGCAGGTTTCATTTAGCCAAATCCCATAGTTTCAAGATATTTCATTGAACAACCAGTTTATTAGTACATCCTCTATGAAATTCTCATGACTTTCTTTTGATTTTATATGTGGCCCCATATCTCTATAGAATAAGTCAGAAATGGAACAACTTATTAATAACACAATGTCTTTGGTGTTGATGGTTATAAAATTGTTTTATTTTTAAAACTTCATTTAGAAGTCTAATACTTTTACATAGTTTTTATTTGATGCATTTTGTGAGATATCCGGTTAAGATTATGGCAAAAATAAATAAAATAAAAATGCAACTTCATAGCCCGGCGACAGACTGGCGACCTGTCCAGGGTGAACCCCGCCTCTCGCCCGGAACGCAGCTGGAGATAGGCACCAGCAACTCCCGACCCCGTTAGGGAGAAGGGTGACGGAAAATGGATGGATGGATGGATGCAACTTCATATCATTCACAGGAGATTGTGGACAAAAAAAAAAAAAAAAAAGATCCACAGCTCCAACATGAAGAAATGACGCCGATCTGGATTCTTCCAGAAGCCTCAGAGAACAGAGGATGTGTTGGAATCAACCAGATTGTTTGGGTGTGTTAACTTTTAACTCCGTCCCTCCGCTTTTCTTTTTCCTCTGTCTGCTCAGAAAATGTTTGCGTTTCAAAAATAATGTCAAACCCCATTGAAAGCCGACAGCATGTGACACAAGTGCAGCTGAGTAAATTATGTCGCTAAAAAGTTTAGTTCAGTGAAAGTCATATGATTATAACCTCCAGCTGAACGGAACAAAAGCTTTGATTTCTCAGAGAAATCTACAAACAAACAAACAAAACCACCAAATCAAAGTTGAAATTAGACCAACTGAATTGAAAAGCATCAACGAACTGAGGAAGTTCAAACCGTGTCCCCCATCCAGTATCAGGCAGAGCTCATATCCCCTACTCCAGCATCTCCCTGTCCAGTTTTCTAACTATTGAGTGCATGTTATACAGTACATGAACTCACTTTTCAGTAGCGAAAATGTCTTAGTTTTATGTACTATTCAGATTTTCTGAGTAATCCAAATAAATGTATTCCAATTTACTGAGATGCACCTGTTCATTTCACTTCAATTCACCTGCAGTTCACAAGCAGTGTTTTCTATTAGAGGGGCAAAATTACGTATTTTTCAGGCACATAGTGTCATTTTGTGGATCATCCACTGCAACATTTATCTAATACAGCTTAAAAGAAGTTTCATTTTGGTAATTTAACGCCTTCAAATTGAGCCTCTGTCTTTTGGAAAACTCATCCTCTTTCTGAAACTCCACCTTCAGGAAGTCATCACAACATGGCGTCTCTATTAACCCTTTAACCACGTCTTTACCGACGCTGCACTGAAAGGTAGCTCACATCATGAGCTCAGCAGATACGTAGTTTCACCAGGTGTTTGCTAATTTCTTCTGGCTAGTCTGAAGGAGCCGAGTGGGAGAATCACCAGGGAGGGCTGCTCTCAAATCAATCAATCAACTTGATTTATAGCATTAGGTAGATTTAAACATCTGTGAAACATAGAAATCTGGAAACTGCAGCTCAGTTGAGGAGCTTCGTCCTCGGAGGCGGAGCTACGTCCATCGAGGTGTTTTGCACAGCTGAATGGTTGCCATGGGAGATTAAAGTATTTCTCAAACATGCGTGACGGAATCAAAGCAACACTCCAAATACATTTTTGATGAGAAAATAACAACATGACATGATGTAACGCTAAAAAAAAAGTTGATTTTGCATGACACTAACCCCTTTAAATTCTTAAACACTTAAATTTGTTGATGTCATTACCTGCCACACCGCTGACTGTTGGGGGTCCATGAGCAGCCTGCCCAGCCTGTCATAGAGGTTACTGAGCAGCTCCGCTCCCAGCATCTCATACACATACATTAGAGTATCTGAGATGTCCACCCTGGCGGATAAAACAGCCGACAGGTTGAGGGTAAATTGCAGGTATGAAGCAGCTAAATATGCAGCGACTTGTTACTGGATGATGTTACGGTGTTTGTACTGCCCAAGTAGTTATACATGTTGAAGCATTATGACAAAGTAGTTTACTGCAATTTTTATAGATACAGCAGTGCACACATGTGAAGTTGAGAAAAAAAAAAAAAAAAAAAGGGGATTTCATTTTTTTTTTTTTATTATTTATCTTTAAATTATTCAGTTTTCTACATGCAGACTGAACTCTTCGTCGATTCATGTTTTCAGATTGGATGGAAAGCGTTTGTGAACGGGAGTTTTCAGGTCTTGTCATAAGAGTCCAAATTCATTTTTTTGTCTGAACTTTGACTGAGCCGTTGTATTTCTGTGTGCATGTTCAGGGTTGTTCTCCGGCTAGAACAGGACCTCCCACAGAGGCTCTTGATATTCGGGAGAAAAAAAAAAGGTAGAACCAACAAATTAAAAGAAATAGATAATAATCCATATTAGAGGTTTTTTGTTGTTGTTGTTGTTTTGCTATTTTTCCATTGAATTTCCACAACAGAATGACCCAGTTATCAGTAATCTTTATTGTTTCTTTGTCACCATTACATTGAAAACTAAGTGCTTTTTTGTTTACACAATTTTCCAAAAACATCAACATCCTGTGGAAGAAAATGTATGAAATTCTCTCTTCATGTGTTTCATGTTTTTCTTTGTTTCAAAACTAAAATGATGGCTCTTTTACAAAATGATTTCCAGCAGTAGACATTCATTAAAACTTTTAAGTTGTCTTTTCACAAAAGGTTTTATAACTTTGCAGATCTGACGAGTTTTGTGTAGCTTGACTGAGAGCAAAGACGACTCTTTGGCCTTTGAAGGTTGCAGACTCATGTGGTAAATCTGCCCTCCAGCCTCAGGTCTCCTAACAGGAGTTTTCTTCCAGATTGTCCCGGTTTTAGTTTCAGGACTTTTCGTGAGATGCGAAAAGCTAAATTTTCAGACATCTGAAACGCTGTCTTCATGGTGACTACGATGACACCATCGATTGTTGGCGATCACTGCCAATCCTCCTTATTTGCTTTTGCCGCTCCTTGTCGAATCTCTGCCTGGCCGCGCGGTTCATAAAACGAGCAGAGATGTTGGTGTAGGGGATGTGATTATTGCCCGTTATGATTCATGCAAGAGATTGTTTGAACTTCCTGTGTCTCTCTACTTCTGCTCTTCTTCCACAAAGCCTCCCTTTCAACTCCTCGGGGGTTTTGGGTCATCGATCAGGTAATAAGCCGCTCTCAGTTGTAGAAGCAACAACTTGTTGCCACTGTTATGAAGTGTGTTTGTGCTTGACACTGCTTTGACTGAGCAAATCATTCTGCACCTGACCTAGACTGAGAGACGTGTGAAAATTTCCATCCCTTAAGCAACTTACCTGTAAATTCGAAACTGCTCTTTGTCATCAGAAGACCAGGAGGCGTAATCCTCCTGGGAGGGATAGTGGGATTTGAGCAGCAACACGTCCACCAGCTGGAAGTAAACCGGCTTGTAGACCTGCAGGTAAACTGCCTGCTTCTCTTCCTCAAAAGATAAAATGTCATCCTGAATGTTCACCACATAGTAACAAAGAGAGGGGGAGGGGAAAAACTCTATGAATAACCAAAATAATTTGAACTTGGCCAACGTTTTGCTCGCTGGGCTAAAACTCTGAGCAACCTTTAGCGTTTGTGTGCCTGCTGTGTTTGCGTACCTGCAGCGAGTACCAGAAGGTGAGTGTCAGGGAGCTCGTGGTCTCATTAACCGGGTAGTGTCCAGGAATCCCCGTACAGAACAGAATCATGTTCACCAAAGCCAGATACTCCTGCCAGTGGTCCAGTTGTTCCAGCAAAACCCTTCCAGAGACAAGCACATGAAAACACCTGTGGCGGACGTGGACGTTTCAGTGTGTGTGGATACCTGGAGTGTGTTTCCCCCAAAGCCACGGCGATGCGACAGATACCGTGGGTCGTCTCCATGTCCCCGTCCTGAGCTGCTGTCTTCAGCTGGTCGTAAAGGCCCAGCACCATCGGCATCAGGCTCAGCAGAACGTTAATGAACCTCCACACAAGAAATGAAATGACACTTAGAGACGCTTCACAACAAAATCAGCCATTCCCTTTCACATGCTGATGATAGTAGGCTACTGGATTGCCATCACAGCTGTCCTATGTTGCGCCATTGGCTCTTCTGAGCAACACCAGAATGAGTCACGTTCTGGTGTTGGTCAGAACATCAACGTCTTCCTCCTTCCTGTCGTCTTCTTCGTCGTCCAAAATCCGGCTTTTGGTCATGTGATTCGCGCGATGAGAAAAAGTGTTTCCATTGCAGTTTTGCTATTTTGATATGGCTGAAAAATCACCTCAGCTACTGAGATCTGATGGCCAGCAAAGATCCAGCTTGGTGCTCACCTCTGACAATCCGGGTGTGTGATGGCAGTAACTATCGTCTCCACTGCGGTGTCGAACAGCCCTGGGTCGGACAACACCGCGAAACAGTCCTGGACCAATTCCTGGCTTTCCCCCAGAGGCACATCCAGCCCCACCCAGCTGGAGAGGCAGCGGAGAACTTTCTCCTTCACCTGAACCGACGAGTCCTGACTTTGTAGGAGCTGTCGCAGCATGCCACACACCACAGCCCACTCCCCGGCCAGAGCTTCCCTCAGCTGGGTGCGACGGGCTCGGGCCAGACGGCCGCTTTGAAACTCCTCTGGAAGAACGGTGAGGAGCTCCAGGAGAGCAAGGCAATGCGCATGGGGGTCCTGAGAAGCCTTGGCACCGGGGTTGTCTTGAGAGTCCGGTTTCTGAGGTTGGAATGCTCTCACCATGTCCGCCACCGGCTCAGACCACGCCTGGGGGATTAGGTTAAGAGCCATCGAGGCCAGCGCCACGCACAGTCGAGTGAGTACCATTTTAGGGCCAGAGGAGAAGCATAAGATGTGGGAAAGAAGTTGCATCCTGAGGTCCTCGTGCTGCTCTGCAGGAAGGTCGCCCCAGTGACGGCAGATCTTGATGTGGAGTGTGCTGGCGCCGAAAAACTGAACCTCCGGGATCTACAAAGAGACACATTTGAAAATAATTTCATGATCCGAGGTTCTTGAAACACCCGAAAGATGAACGGGTAGAATAACACTTTGCACCAATCTGGGTGGTTGTAGTGACAGATCAAAAATAATAGATACCTTTGCCGTTGAACTCATTTGTCCATTAATAATTTAGCAGCAAAATGGCTTTTTGAATTGAAAATGTTTCTTAACTCATTTAACAGAGCTGTCAATATGGTGATAGTGCAAATGGATTGACCTCAGATCGCATTGCTAATAGTAGTTAGCGCCCCATCAGTTAGCAAATCCCACAGTTTCTTTGGGGGGTTTTTAACTTGCAACATAAATGAGCTCAAACCAGGTGATCTAAGCTTCCAGATCTAAGATACAAATCATGCACACCAGAAGTTCAGACTTCATTTCAACTTCAGATGCTAAATATAGGTAACTTTAAAAACTTACAAAAAACTTCCTCACTGAAGAGTGTTGTTTAGCGTGCCCTTGAGGCTTACATGTGGCGCATTCACTGGATGGAAAAAGAGCTAAGGAACTTTGACACTCACTGATCAGTCACCAGCCAGAGCTGACTGAGGTGACAATTGGCTGACTCAGTTAAATCGGTGCATCTATCATGATAAATAACAAAAACAAAGGAGTGGTGGTTAAGAGTTCAGAAAGCAGGACCTTGTCGGGGCCCAGCAGGGCCCAGCAGAACTGCCACGCCTGCGCCGAGGCCTGGGCTTGGGTCAACCACTTCTGAGCAACGTTCTTGCGCTCCATGTCTGGGTCGAAGTACAGCTGGTAGAGAGCCTGGAGAGACACAGAGAGAAACGGTGGAGCAGAGGGAGTCGAGCAGGACATGAACAAAAACAACAATAGAGGGATTTAACTGGCATCAAGCAAAAAAAAAAAAAAAAAAAAAAAATTATATTAACATTTGTCAACAATCATGCATGCTGGAGGACCAGTTTCTAGATAGTAAAAATGTGTTGTCATAGGAACTAATCCGAAACACATGCTGTTGGTTATTATTAGGACAGCATCTGCTTAAAGCTGGAATCAAGTTACAACTGGAGCAGCTTCCAAAACCACACTAACTAAACCCCCCTATAAAAGATGCTTTATTTTTACTATTTTACTCCCGTGCAAAACTGAATAATTAAAACGACGAGAACACACAATCACATGTTGGCTCAAACCAATACATATGTACAACCTTTGGGTCACATTGTGCATCTTCGTGAAAGTGACTCACCGTCTCGATGTTCTCCTGCGTGAACTCCACCGGGTTCTGACCCGGGACGGGTTCGGACTCCATCGGGCACCGATTTGATCAAAACGTGTTTGTTCGTCCCAGTTATCCTCACCGGATCGAAACCGGAAAGTCAGATGAACGCCTCAGTCTTCCACACTGTCCACGCGCGCGGCCAGTTTCTTCAGGTGTGACGACATGCTGGCCTCTGAAAAAAAAAAAAAAAAAAAAAGAAAAAAGGTAAAAGACAGAGAAGAAGGAAAAAAGTGGACTCGCTGCAAAAACAAAATATAAAATAAATATATATATATACATATATATATATATATGTATTCTAAAGTGTTGCAGATCGACCTACGCAAAGCTCGCAGTCGTTCGCCCTTTAGGAGGCGCTCCTGACGCAGACAGCTGCGCCTCTGACGCACCGAAGCCTGATTGGAGCAGCGCGGCGCGAGCCACCGCGGCCGGACGCGGTGCAATAACTTTCGAACGCGAAGTGATCGTGGACGGACGAGAGCGGAGTGTTCAGGAAGGGATGGATGTTCTTTGAAAAAAAAAAATAATAATAATCATAATAAAAAAAGAGTATTTTCTTGTCCAGCGCACCCACGCAGCCCCACCCGCGTGCTCCTCTTCTGCCCGACTCCCTCAGGATATTTTTAGCGCTTGGTGATGTGCCCTGTCAAATCACGTAACGGAAACAAACATCAGAGAGAGAGAGAGAGAGAGAGAGAGAGAGAGAGAGAGAGAGAGAGAGGACAGAGTCGGTTTAACTGAGATCTGCACAGAGAAGAAAAGGCCGAGGAAACCCGATGAGATGAGACTCGAGATTCATTTTGTCTGCCTCTGGTTGCTGTTGGTTACCGGGTCGCCGCAGCCTGGAGGTAAGACGACGTTCTCATCCGTCAACGTAAAATTCAGACTATATGCTTGTGCCATTGTGTTTTGACTTGACCGACAAAATAATCTTTCTTTGATTTGCAGCTTTTTTTTTCTTCCCCCATGCATTTTCCCACACAGAACCACAAATTCGGTGTATTTTGTTGCGGTTTTATGCTGTGGAGCGTCATGATGGAGGAGATGTTGGTGTAGAAAATAAAGGATTCAAACGCTCCTAAAACTATAAGCTGTGCTTTGGTGTTCAGACTCCATCAGTTAGTTGCAGATGAATCTGGATTGAATTTTTTTTTTTCTTCTTCTTCTTCTTCTTTTTTTGCCTGTTGCATCGTGAAAAAGTTGCTCGATCTCATTCAGATTGGACAGAAAACATCTGAGAACATCAATTTTCAGGTCACAGATTCTCAGTTGGGTGTAGGTCTAGGCTTTGATTAGACCGGGGCTGTCCAAACCTTTTCTTACATAGACCAAAAATCATCAACTCAATGGTTCTGTTGGGCCAATTAAAAATAAAAAAGAAAAGTTGTTTTATATCTAACACGCTAAACGTTTTATTGAAAATTTCGTTCTTGCTCAACAGTAAACTAAGCATGAAATATTTTAATTAAACAAAGCAAATAGATTTTTTGTAGGAAAGGAATGTGTTAATCTTTAAGATCAAAATCCTCCAAAACGTTTCTGTGTGTTTTCTTTATCAAATGATAAAGAACACATTCGGTGGTTCTTTTGATAGTTGTAATAGTTTCGTACTAACTGAATAAAAAAAAAAATTCTTGGTCAAATTTGCATCGTTCAGGGGCCACACAAAATCAGTTCAGGGGACATAAATGGCCCCCCAGCCGCACTTTGGACTCCATTCTCACACGTTAAGTTGTCAACATAACGCGTCGAATCTCAAGTGCTTTTCCTACTAATTGTCAACTTGGACATGCCCTACTTGGACAACAAGGTCCAAGGGAAAAAGTTTTAATAATTAAAAAAAAAAAAAAAAAGAAGGATAGGGCTGGTATGCTTTTTGACAACCTCAACATGAAGGTATGCTGCAGAATCTGGGTGTTTTGGTTAAGTTTAAAAAAAAAAAAACAGAAGGTGAGCCGCACACCAATCCTCACATATCATCAGTATAGCAGATGATATGTCATCGTCTGCTAATCAGCTCATTTAAATTAAATGAAAAAAAAAAAAAACTTCAGCTATTAATTAGCAAATAAACAACAACGTTATTCTGACGATCACTTATTTGCAAAATGAACAAAAAGTCTGAAAACGGAGCACTTTTGTGGACCGAATGAATGACTCCAATAATTACGTTGTTACTTTACAGGTCAGAGTCATGCTTTGGCTATTTCCTTCACCTCAACCCCATTTCCTGCTCCTGCTGAGGCCCCGGTGAACGAGTTCCCACAGCAGACACCAAACCCTGCAGGCAGGAATGAAACTTCAGGTGTTCTCCCGGCCTCTGGCGCCACCGCCGCCCCGACGGAAAGCACGGTCCGATCAGGGACACCAGCGGGTGCAGGACACCCGCATGGCTCGACTTCCACTAAAGCTACATCTCAGTTCACAAATGCGCCAGCTGTCACAACTCCATCTCTCTCAGGTAGCCGTCTCTACTTGCTTCTCTTGCTGTGGTGCCTCACAAATGTATCCATGCCCCTTAAGTGCAACACAAAACTGGGGCAGAATTTGGAAATGTAAGGAAAAGAAATAGGAGTAGACCCTGGTTCCTATTCTGTCAGTTTCACAATATTACTTGTATATTTATTCTAAATTTTTTAAAATGCATTTTCAGTATTTTTTTTGTTCTGTATTCTCTGGTAGCCAAAGCAACAACATTTTGTTGCCAAATTCACTGTCTTTGTGCAGTGACAATAAAGTAAGTCCAATTCTAACTTTACAGAAATCCTCCACTCAGTCGGGGGAAATGTGTTGCCAAGGCAACTGTTGGTCATTCGCTCCATAAATTTGTCAGTGAGTGAAAAGATTAAGGCAAGAATAAAACCTTATTGGAAAAAAAAGAAAAGTCAAAGGAAATTCTGACAACCAATCAGAGCCAGGAGGCGGGCCTTAACGCAGTCAATCTTGCTTGTGTACTTGCTGCTAAATGTACAATCGGTGGAGAAATTACTCACTGTTCCAGGAAAACTGTTTATCCGCCATCATTGTGGCCATGCTAACTAGCCTTATCATTAATGGCAGGCGGAGGGAAGAATACCACATTCACAAGGAGCATTGAGACCGTTAAGTCCCGCCTCCTGGATAATAATCCACAGATTATCTGTCATACCAAACTGTCACGACTTAGAGGTCATTTTAACAGAAGTGTAAAAAAAAAATTCTTCAAAGTCCATTTGTTAGGTTGTCATATTAAACAAATGTAACTAAAGTAAGCTAATTTGATTACATTCGATAAATTAACCCATTTTTGTCGTAAGTTGGAGCTCCATTCTCTTTTTTTAGTGTAACTTTAGTGTTAAACTAACACTACACATTTCACTGAACCTCCCATTTCTATATGGAGAACAGGATGGTCTACATGCTATCAGGAGCTTTGGGAATATGAGGGAACACAGGCAATACTAAACATTTAGCACTAAGCCCTACATGTCCAAAGCTACCAGAGCTACCAGAAACACTTATGTCTGGAAGCAAAGCAAAATGTGATTTGACAGGATTCTGAATAGCTACAAATGCAAATCTGAAAATCCAGTTTTCTTCCACTTTACCATTTGTCTGTGCTCGGAGTCGGTCTATCGTCTAAAATCCAAACCAAACTTTGCGATATCACCCCAATGCCTTTTTTCATTTTTTATTGTTTTTTTTTTACAAGGTTCTGCAAACTGTGGCTGATTATTTACATCTGCACTAATGTGACAGCTATGTTTATTTCTGGCCTTCTGGGTCTGCAATTTTTCTGTTTCAGTGTGTTTACTTTGTCCAGACTAAAGCTTTAAAATGTAGCAGCCCTCTCAATAAAACGCTGCCTGTTTGCAAACACAGGCCATTTTCCCAGACTCGGTTTTCCTGCCAGCGGCGTTAAGGGAAAACAGTCCTGCCCTGACCTCCACTTGTGTGGCAGAGTTATGGAAGAGATTCCCTTTTTCCAGATCGGGTAAATATAAATATAATCCCCTCAGCTGACACTGGGTGACTATTTTAGGAGAAATAACCAAAAGCGAGAACAAATCCAACCTCACTCATTTTTTAGTGTTTTTTTTTTTATTATCTAACTGGTTATACAACATTAAGCCAAACCCAAACAACAACCTCTTAAAAAAAATCTGTTAATAGATAAATAAGTCTTTCTAATTAATTTCAATTACAGTTAGAAGAAAAAAGAAAGTACACCCTTTTTGAATTCTAGCATCTTATGTAGATGAGACAGGGCCTTAATCAGATCTGCAATGATTTAGTACTTGTCACATTGTATAGAGATTTGGGGAAACAACAATGAAACCAACCTCTGAGCTTTTTATAATTAAAAAAAAACAAACAATTAATCACCATGAGTTGCTTAATCGAACAATCGTCAACTAAATGAGTAATCGATTAATCGTTAACTGGAGTATACAGACTCAAAAAAATTATATTTGCTGAAAGATCAGCACACTGAGAGCAGTAAAAAAAAAAGAAGTATTAGCATTTAAGAAAAAAAAAACAACAACTTTGGTCTGTAAAAACTTTTTTCTCAATCCAGACTTCCTCATGTGGCATAATTTTAGTTTCGCTTCAAAAAATTCTAGCATGCACCTTTTTCTGTTCATTTATTGACCAGTTCATCCAAAAAAACACCAGCATGTTCACCTCTCAAATAAGAAAAATAAGCTTTGTAGTGCAGGTGGCAATTTATCGTATCGTTTTTCATTTATTGTGATAAATTTCTCGTGACAAGAATTTAGATTTTTTTGTTGTCGCAATGAATTCCAATTAATGATGTTTAAACCCCCTCCAACGCTGCACAAGTTGTTTAATTTGACTATTTTCTCCACTTTTTTGTTAATGAGAGCGTCAATACATATCAATGAAGTTGAAAATACAATTAAATGCATGGTGTGTGCAATTCAGAGATACAAACCACGCTTCTTTATATGGCTGCTAAGGAAACTATGATCCACACAGGGAATCATTGGCTTCTACTAAATCATTTTTGAAAACAGCTTATTGTATTTGCTCAGGTTATCTTTGTTTGGTAATGAAATTCGTTTGATGTTCTGAAGCAGTGAAGTGTGACCAGAGACAGCAAACAGAGAGGATATTGGCAAAAGGAGTAAATTTCCACAGCACTCTACATCCTGTTTCATCAGTCATGTGCGGTACAAACCGTCGCGACTTTTCCAAAATCCTCGGCCGTTGCTAAAAGCCAAGACTCGGTTTATGGAGCCTGAAACGTGTGTGACACATACCTCAACATAGTCTTCCTTCTGTGTTATTTTCTGAATACTCTCCGTGCATCAACATGCCGGTGGTTAATCTGCAAACACCATTTGTTGATTAAATATGTAACGTTCAATAGAAAGATTAGAGTTCAAGGAATTTGGAACAGCTGTTTTTTGGGGGGGTTTTTTGTCTTCAATCAGATTAACAACAGAGGTAGACAACAACTTTAATTTATTCCTGCAGTTCCCATAGTCTGTTTCTTGTTAGAAACGTTTCCTTTTCTTGCTTCATGAATTTGACTGGCAGTCGATCAAAAAAAAATGAGCATCAGAAATAACAGTTAAATTAATTATTTTAACTTAGATTTTTTTTTTTTTTAAAAGATAATTGAATAACAGATAAATTTAAGGTTCAAAATATATGGGGCTTCATTTTATTTTTAGTTTTGCTTTTTTTTCTCATCTTACTTCCAACTTCCCGAAGCCCCAACAGCGCCCTCTGACGGTCATTACTTTCAAAAGCGCCATGTTAGTCTGTTGTGTTTGTTTTGCACACTAATTGGTGAATTAAAACAAATACAGTATTTAAAAGAATGTAAAAACTAGAAAGCACAGGATGAGCTGCGCCACCATCACCACTATTATTATTATGTTGGTTTCATGGCTGCAAAGCCAAAGAGGTTCTATGTTATTAAAGGTAATTCTTGGTATTATTATGCACAGACAGTTTTTGCCAAACGTTATGGACAGCAGCTTCGTTGTTGTTGACGGGGGGGGGGAGGGGGGACCATTCGAGCTTCAGGAGCGGGTGACCTCTGCTCCATTTCCTCTCTGTCCTGTTTTGAACCGTCACACTTTCAGCCGCCCCAGAAGGCCTTTCATCGGCACCGACCGCTGCGAACTCCACCCCTCAGCAGTACTCCCCAGCGACCAGCGAGGCCCACTCCACCTTTTCATCTGGAGCCACGACCCCCGCCTCTACTGCACACACGCCGGCTCCTGGTTGGGTCCCTGTGGGGCCCACACACCGGGAGTTTCCGTCGGAGCTAAACATTGGCGATGACGGTTAGGAGACGTAGCGAGCGTGACTTCTTTTTAAAGCTTGAATTCATGATGTCGTTTTTAATGATTTGTTCTCCATCATGTAGACTCGAAGGGGTCCCACCGCCACTCCAGCTCTCCTCTGGACCCCCTGCTGGCCGGTCTGCTGTCAGTGTTCATCGTTGCAACAGCGGTGGTCTTCACTGTCCTCTTCTTCAAGTTCCGCCAGCGGGTCAACCATCCCGAGTTCCACCGGCTGCAGGACCTTCCCATGGTAAGAGACATCAACACACTCTCTACTCGTAGTCTTTGATGTTTTTTACAGTGTTGTTATTCGTTTCCTAGCATGTTTCAATTCTCAGGAAGTGATCTATCTGCCAGTTATCTTCCTGTTGTGACAGGACCAATGGCACAGGAAATTGGGATTCTGTTTCTTTAAGAAACTCCTGCTCAGGAAGTGATCACAACATGGCTCCTCTACTAACCCTTTAACAATGTTTTTACCAGCGTTTCACTGAGCAGTAGGTCCTGTAATGAGCTCAGCGCATGCGCAGTTCCACCAGGTGTTTGCTGATTGATGCGGGCTAGTTTGAAGGAGCTGAGTGGGCTAAAGGTCGGAAACTTGCAAACAAGAAGGTTTCTGGGTATCAAAGCCCCTTTAGGAAAGGAAACAAAAATGACATGCTTCCATTTTTGCTAAACAAAAAAGTAAGTCTCCTTCTCTACGGGCGTCGCTGTTGCTTCGCCTTTAAGGTCATCATGTTATAATTTGCGATTCTCTCTTGCAGGACGATTTGATGGAGGACACGCCCCTCTCACGGTACGCCCACTGACGGGCTCTCCTCTCGACTCCGTCACTCGCATCATGGAGAGAACATGTGCCGAAAAAGAAGCAACTTTTTTCATATGTGGAGAAGCATATGTCTTCAAGATTAGTCCAAATTACTGACTTCTCTGTTTAAGGCTCACTGTTGAAATGATTAGTTATTTCGTCATTGTAGAGTCACCTAAACTTTGTTCCACATTCCCGTCTAAGTTCTGGAGACTTTTGAGTCTCACACAAATAGTGCAAATTCAAGGCACTTTTGCACAAATAGCAGCATTTTCAAGGTGACACGTATTACACTGCCCTCTAGTGGACATGTGAGATATCGTAGGTCGAGAAATTCCATCCAGGACAAATATAAACCTCAGGTGATTGTCAGTCTGAATGAGAATTTGAGATTCTGACTGAGAAACATCACTGGAGATGATTTAGGTGACCAAATGAGTGAAGTGCACTTTCAATCCGAACTGCTGCCTTATAGCTGCATGAGGTAATACAGAAAGTTCACACGTAAATTATATTTTTACTCTACAGTGTTTGAAAAACCAGATGTACCAGTAACCTTTTTAAAAAAAACAACAACAAAAAAAACTGGTTGAATTTAGGAATATGTGGCGGTGTTTGGTAAACGTTGATGTGAAACTTCTCTGTATCATGTTGGAATGAGAATCCTGAAGTTGGTGATTGTTCCTTATATTGAATGTTAAATGTGCCAACGCACTTTACTTCCCAACCTGGGAAGTAAAAGTGCTGCAATTAACACATAAGTTAAAAGTGAAACTGAAAGCTGTTGTGAGGGTCTGAGCGTCGGGTGTCTTGCAAAAGCATTCCTAGCCCTCGAGCTTTTCCACGTTTTGTCATGCTATAACCACAAACTTCAGCATGTCTTAATGGGCTGTTAAAGCAAAGAGAAACACAGATTAGTGCAGAATAGAAAAGTAAAATCCAATCCAAATGCCTCCAGTCAACTCATGAGTAATGGATTATGAAACATCTTTGGAAATGTCACAAAATACTTGATCATCTGAAAATTAAAGTAGCTCAAGCAGTCAGTGTTTCAACAAATCCAAAGAGGCCTCTGACTGAAAACTGCTGGTACATGACAGTCTCAAGACATGCCAACAGCTCAAGTTCCATGTTGTAGGGACAATTTCCATTGCAACGTACTGGATGACATTATTAGTTGTTTTAAGCACTGCTATTGCTAATAATATCAACTTACGTAGGTTAAATAAATGCCCGCCACACCTTTCAGATTTTTATCTTGCTTGTAGTTGCAAGCTGACAGAATGTGGAGAAAGTTCAAGGGCTTTGAATTTCGCAAGATTCTCCGCTGATAGTTTTGCTTTACTCACTAATTTTAGTGAAAGTAAATGTGCTTAAAATGTAATAATTTAAATGATATGAAAGATCACTTGTTTAGTAATAAAAAAAAAAAAAAAAAAAAAGAACAAGTCTTCTGCCTTTGATATTGCAGGTGGGGAACATTACACTGCTTCGTTTTAACCTGCTTGTCAGGTATTAACAGTGATTTATGATAATTAAGTCAATAAATTATTGCTCCTGTCTGAACTGGCACGGCGGACTTTAAACACCGTTTAAAAAAAAAAAAAAAAAAAAAAGCCGCTCCCTTTACACACACACACACACACACACACCCTCACATTCTTTCATTCAGCCCCACACCTTCTATAGTAAACCTCATAAGGCTTTGTTTTCTGCAGCTAAAGAGTGTAAAAAGTAGAAGTGTAGAGATTTTTAATATACAAAATCCAGAATGAAATTCTGGCTTCAGGCAATCATGACAGAACATGTATATCACATAGGCTTAATGCAGACAGATTGGAAGTCGTGTCGTGACTGACTGACCAGCTTCAGTGCAAAAATTACACAACAAAAGCCACAATTCTCCACAATGAGGGTCCAGCTATTACATTATGCAGCTGAACTCATCTCAAACGGGAGTGGCTGCATCTAGAAAAAAAAACCAGTCTGATTACTTTCCAGCCTCGACGCAACCAGTTAAGCAGGTCAGAGTTGAGTGGATTCTACATGCAGTCGCCATAAAACATAATTTCGATTGCCGACATCAGCAGGTCTAACTCATTAGTGGCAAGATGGCCCCCCGAACAACCGCGGGCGCACCGGGCCCCTCCAGCCCAGCAGGTGGCCCCCGTAGCTCAGAGTGGTCAGCATCATCCCCAACAGGGCAACGTTTCCAAACGCTCCCCTCATCCTCTTCTTGGGATCTGACATAAAAGTACAGCAACAGCAATTTTTAGCGCCCGGGATATTATGCAAATAAAAAAATAAAAAAATTTTAAAAAGTAGCAGGACGGCTACCCAGTGTCTATGAGGTTACGGGGTAAAATTAACAAGATTTGTTTGATTTATTTATCTCGTCTTAAAGGGAAGAAAAAAAATAAATAAATAAATGTGGGTGTTCATTTTAATATTCTCACCTTGTCAGAGTTCCAAACTAAATATTTAATTCAACAGCTAAACTAAATATCTAAATATTTAGTTCCAAACTAAATGTTTATTTTTCAAGCTAAATGTTTAGCTCATTTATAGCATATTAAGGTTAATAAGTTGGCAACTTAAAATGTTTTGCTAACTAGCTTAATATTTACCTAATGAGCTAAATATTGTTAAACCAAATCAATATTTAACTTTGAGCTAAATATTTAGTCTCCTAACTAAGCATTTCATTTAAAATAAATGTTCATTTAATGAACTATACATTTGTCTTGTGAATTAAATATGTACTTTGGAACATTTAGAAATGTAGAAAAAAAAAAAAAAAAAACGTGGTGAAAATATAACTTTGAAAAATGTACACCCGTGTTTTGTTTTTTTTCTCCTTCTCTCTCTACGACAGGTTAATAAACCAAATTTGTTTCTGTGAATTGTTGTTTTTTTTTTTTAAACTGTGCAACTTTCCAAACCGAGGCCCATGAGCTTCGTCTCACCTCCAGTGGAGTATCCATGTGCGTACACCTCTCTGCTGATGATCCACATGGCTCCGAGCCCGCTCATTAGACGCTGCGAAACGCACACAAGAAAACAAATCAGTGTTGGGTTCAGCCGCTGGGATGTGATCACATCAGCCACATTTGGGTTAAACGACAACAACAACAAAAACTCACAGGGCTATGCAAACCACCAACTGCCAGGCAGAAGAGAAAGGGGGCGTAAACCTCCAGCCTGTCGAAAGATGATAAGAGATTGTTCATCTGCTCTTATCAGCAGGTGAAACCAGAAGGTGTGTGCGGGATTCTACCTCCACATTCGCAGCAGATACCTACGTGTTCTGGTGTGCACGCTGGATGCAGTTGAAGATGTGTCCATGTTCCGGATCATCACTGTACATCTGTGGGTACTGCAGGGGAAAGGGAAAGGAAAAAAAGAGAGAGCGAGAGAAAGCAAATTACTCTCTTGGCATCTGACATAAAAGGACAGCAATGACCTGTCCTTTTATGCACAGCTCACAAAGTGACGTCACCCTCCGGCTCACCTTCACGTTGTACTTCTTCCGGGCTTTTCCCACTTTGACGGCCAGGTGTCCAATCATGATCATGCTGGCGACACCAGTCAGCACAACGTAGCCGTACTCCTTAGAAACCGCTCCCATTCTGCTGGACCTGGCGGAGGTGACAGAGTGACGTTAAAAACTAAAGTAGACACGAAGAAGAACCGGAGACTTGGGGCTTATTGTTTCACAGCACAGATGATGAGACAAACTCGTCCAGCCCAGTATTTTCACCTAACCCGGTGAAAACAAGAGAGAAAGTGAGCCGAGCGCGAGCAAGGACGAATGAAACGAGTGGAAGGTCGAACAAGAACCACAGTGCAAACATGACCAGAGGCGGACAGGACGCGAAGGTTTTGTTTTAGGAGCTTCTTACCTGAAAACTGGGAGAGGGGTTGACTCCTAGACCGACCCTGACGTAGAGACGCTGCGGTGTCAGAGCGAGCGAGCACTGCGACGCTTTTTACTCTTCTTCTTCTTCGTTTTTTTTTTTTTTTTTTTTTGTATTGGCAACCAAACTGAGGTGCATTTACTGCCCCCTACCAGGCTGGAGTGTAGTCATCAATAATCTCAGAGGGAAACAAATAATACACAACTCAATGGTATGCACGAATGTGCAAATTTACATCCATACACACTCACACATATATCTATGTGTGTATATCCATATATATATATATATATATATATATATATATATATATGAATGCCTTGCATTCATACAACTATTATCCCCCAACACTGTCTTTTGAATTTTATACAAATCTCTATCAGTGTCATTATTACCCCATTGTTCCTGCCAAACCTTAAACCTTAAGGATTTTATTTTGAATAATAGATTCACCCTCACTTTTACTTAAAGGAATATTTGAGTTAATAAAAACTGATTTCAGGGCCTGTTTAGCTAATATGTCTACTTCTTCATTTCCTTCTATACCTCATGAGGAGGAAATCCAGACAAACAGAACAAAACATTTCTTATTATGTAGCTGAATAAGTGTAGATTTAAGATTAGATTTATTATTAAGTATAAATATATTTTTTTTTCATAAATCTAATCTACAAGAGTTGCCAGATTTTACACTTAATAATGCAGCTTCACTATCTGGTGCAATGATAAATTTACTTTCTTCCCTCATATTGTCATCAAGCAACCATTCTTTTTAAGACAGTTTAAACCATTTGTTTACGTACATAGGCTGTATGCGAGTGGGCCACCTCATATTATGACACCAGAGGGCGCTGTGAATGCACTGGAATGAAACGACGTTCACATGATTGGGATAGTTCTTCAAAAATGGCTGGGTATCTTAGACTTCTTTTCTCCTTTTCTTTCTTTCTTTATTTTATTTTATTTAGTTTTTTAATTTGACCGACATTGGATCTGCAGTCTTGTTCTCGGACTACTTAAATCGGAAATAATGATCATAAAATCCAGGCAAAAGGGCACTGTGACGTTTTCACCTCACAGCCATTGGTTGCCCCCAAACGAGTCACGAGCCCGCCCACCGAGGAGTCACGGTTGCTATAGTTACCGCGGACTCTGTTGCTTCGTCTGGTTAAACGTGGAACAAGACGTCGATAAATCGGTATAAACCTTTTAAATGAGCTTGTATAGTAATAGGTATTATAATTATAATATATAAAACTTCAAAAGTATTTAAATAACCTTCAACATTTCACTAAACTTTGAATAAGCAAACAGTTGTTTTTTTTAAATGAACAACCCGAGCATAATCTGTCTCTCCTGAGATTAGTGGAGCTCAAAATTGTTTTTCACTGTTTTTTTTTTTGTTTTGTTTGTTTGTTTCAAGTAAAGTTTGAAACAAGTTTTGTTGAGACACGTCTCGTTTTCTTAAAACACTTTAAGTGTAATATGGCTCCGTGTACATGGAGCCATATTCAATGCAATGCAGAAACTAGCTTACGGTGGCTTACTCCTAGCAACATTTCAGGTTATCTTGAATTGGAAGGGAAGCTAAAGGGAAGGAAAAGCAGCGATGTCTGAACAAGTTAAGGACAAGACACAAAAAGCAGAGAAGAAAGTAAAGCTTCCCCAAGAGGGACCCAGAGCCAAAGAAAAAGCTGGCCGGATTAAAGAGTAAGGATCCACCGAAGTCTGTTCTGCCTGATCAAATTGGAGGCTTCTCCTGTCAGTCACTTATAATGTGTCTATTCTCTGTTTTCTATCTGACCCATCATGTTCAGGCCTGCCAGTGCGCATGTGGACGAGCATGTGGCCCATGAAGATCATCCTGCAGCTGCCGTGATTCCAAATTCTTACCAACTGGGTAAGCAAACATTCAAAGTTAAACTCCATCACCAGCAGCTAATCTGAATCCTGTGCACCATGTCTGATCATCGTAGATGCTTAGCTTTTGACGTGACAGCTGGACTACAATAGCTATAATGGGAAGAATTTGTAAGCATTTGAGTCTTTTGACAGATTTAACCACAATTAATGGAAGTCAAACCGGAGACAGTGTGTAGGCAAACAGTTAGAATTCAACCAATAACATTTGTGAAGCCATTTGTATATTTCTTGTCCACATTTGAAGGTATATTTTTTGAGAGAAATAATGTAAGTTCACAAGAACCATTGATTTGGTTACAAATCTGGTTTGTAATTAAGGTGTAAAAGGTTAATGAAATAGTAATAAACCTTTTAAATCGATCCTAAAAGGGTGGCAAGTAAATAGTTTGTCCGCGAGCGAGCTCAGCATAAGCGGTTTGTCAAAACTAAAACTGCATACAAACTAAAACTCTTACCAAACAGGATCTTTGACAAGCATATGTCACAGTAAAAGTCCTATTGTATATTAATAATACAACTTTAGTAAACATGTCACCCTTATTATTCTCTACTGGAAGAACCGGAATTATATTTGAATTAACGTCTTCCGTCTATTTCTAATTTATGGGTTTAGACACCATTTTACGGAAGCGTCAACCTAGCAACCTACGCATGTTGAGAAATGTTTTCATTATAATGAGTTTTACATTGTTAGAAAAAATGGATCTTAAGGAGATACTGGTGCTTTCCTAGCTTTAGATGCTTTCTTAGCATTTGTCGCCAAAAACAAGATGTTAAAATTTTTAGTGAAGTTTAGTGAATGAAGTTAGTTTTGAACATTATGGTTTGCATGTGTGTTATTTTCTCACCAATAAATTCCCTGGGATCCATATCATGATGAGGATATTTAATGAATGCTTCAACAACTGTCTTTTTTGTTTTGTTTTTTGTTTTGGTCTACAGGCCCTTCTAAACCATTCCCTATCAGTACTGTCTCACACATACTGAAGGAAGAAATCGCCCATCACCTCCAAGAAATGGAATACGATCCACTGCTCTCTCGAGAAATGACCCTAACTCTCTGTGAAGTAGGTGAAAACGCAGCCGACTTAGTTTTGATTCCATCAGAACATCCGCCGAAACCAGAACGCTTCTTTCTGACCTTGTTGAAGGTGATAAGGACCCGTGTGAAGGAGCTCATGATCCCCAGGTACAAAAACGTCATCCTGGTCCACATCGGCCAGCTCAACGGTCAGGGGTTGCAGATCAGCAGCCGCTGTCTGTGGGATCCAAACGTCGACACCTTTGTGTCCCACTCCTTCAAGAACACCTCTCTGTTTTGCAGCGCCACCGTGTACGGGCTCTACTTTGAGTAAAGTAAATCCCGTCAGGTCAAGTTTTAGTTTGTTTCTCTTTGCCAAATGCTTTATGATTGAGCAAACACTTTGAAGTGGAAACTCTTCAGTACGTGACTGTCTGTATATAGTAGTTTGTGTTATCAGAAGTCGCTCACCATGTGTTTCTCCTTTTTACAATGCTCAAACTGTTGCAGAATGTCCCAGTATTCTGCCAAGGACGTTTTCCTTGTAGGATAAAAGCTACAAAATGCAAGGACTGATTAGAGCCAGACCAAACAGGCCGATGTTGCAACTTCTGTACAGAACAGTGTTCTTACATGGAATTTGTACATAAAACAGAGGCGTCTGTGAGGTGTTGCTCTGACTTTTCTAATTTTGTTGTGTTCAGAGCCTTTGGACGCTTGACCGCCGTCAAATAAAATACTTGAAAGACAAAGTTGGAACTTTCTCAATCTAATTTCCATCACTCTGTAAAGATGACCAATATACGCTCATTTTCCCAGAAAGAAGAATGCAGAGTTTTTGCTGCCGAAGAGTTAGCTGATGGTCACCAAATGGATGGCCTGGCGAGGTGGCTGCTTTCTGTACAAGTTAGGAAGCAAACAATATAAATACAACCATGTTACGGGCTGCTTGCTCCAAGTCCTACACAAAACTAAAGGACAGCAAAAATGAAGTTCATTACTGCTACTTCAGAAGCGTTAGTTCACTTAAGCATGCACATTAAAGAATGGATTTATATATTACAATGTTAGATGTCAGATTTATTAAACTAACATAATAAATCTAAAGTAACTGGATGTATTTAGATAAAAAAAATAAAAAGCAACACCCACTTTCCTGCAGGATAACATGACAAAAGGGCCGCAAACAATTTTAAGAAGACCACAGAAGAAGAAACGATGACGAGGGTCTCCAGATCAAAGATGTTACAGTCAGGCAAAGGAACAATCTGAATAAGAAATTATGCAATTTTTGCTGTCATTGCATAGTTATATATATACATAAAAAAAGAAACAACCCGGTTGCAGAGGCTCATGTTGATGTTGACTTGCACTGAAAAAAAAAAGTTGTATTCAATTTTTTCCTAATGCTAGATTTTCAGTTTTTTCAGTAATTGTCATTTTTATCATGCCCAGCAGTAGTGGCCTCTGATCTCAGATTACCTGATCTACGTGCACGTGAGCACGTACTCTACCAGACACATTTACTTATCAGATGAGGGTGTGCTACCTACATGAAGCTGACACACCATATAGGTCTCCCCCTTCCTCAAGGTGTCGGAGATTCACTCAGGGAGAGTCAACAAATTTTACATCCAAACTCTCCTGAGAAACTAATGGAAATAGATTTCTTACCCAACTGACACAAAATTCATGCTGTCACACGAGACACACTGTTCTCTAGTGAACTTTTAGTCATACGCAATAGATTCAGTAATTGTAATCTTAAAAATGATATTTTTTTTTCTTCAATAGCTTACAAGTGATGTTCCCTATTGACTCAAAATCAATGTGAAACTGTTCTTGACTCGTGACACGGAGTACTCCAATTTTTATTACATTTGAACCTTTTTGATATTGTTTTAGGATTTTTTTTGGTCAAAATTCAGTATTTTCCTTCTATCGCTTCTGGGTCTGTGAGAAAGTCCAGACAGACAGCAAGAACCAGGCCCAGAGAAGACCCAGGGCCCAGCCAAGATCCAGGTCCAGTCGGATCCAGAGGCCAGCAGATTGCTTGACAAGTTGTGGGAGTTGGGAGCAGAGATCTGTGGGGGGCCAACCGGCTCCATGACTTGGGGAGGCCCCGGCTGAAGGAGCACACACTGGGAGATCATCTTGGGCTGCTGCTCATTATTCCCTAGACAGTCATTTTTAATAAATGCCTTGCAAGGGCCAAAAAAATATTCTGGTTGTCGTGTCCTCCTTTTTGTTGCGGCCATCTGAGCCAAGCTGTAACACTCATTATGATGGCCCAAACCCACGGCCACACTCTGTAGTACATACATCTTTCTATGCATAATTAATTTTTTAATAAAGACAAAACAACACTTTAGTTTTAGTAAAACATTTATTAGTTGATTGTGATACATTTGTTACATTTGTTATCGTCTACATTTAATTCACAGATGTATTTATATCAACTTAAAGTTAATTTTATCTGCTTAAGATTAACTCTGTTTTCCTGCCAGTACTTACCTGCCTTGGAGTAGCCAGACAAAAGATGGAGCCAGGGCTCAGCAGGTTTACATGCTGATTGGACTGAACCACGAGTTCAGTGGTGATACAGTTTATCCAAAACTTAGATGTACGTTATTTGTTGTGCATGACATGGAAGCTATTGAAGAAAAAAAAAAAACCCTTTTTAAGATTACAATTACTGAATCTATTGCGTATGACTAAAAGTTCACTAGAGAACAGTGTGTCTCGTGTAACAGCATGAATTTTGTGTCAGTTGGGCAAGAAATCTATTTCCATTAGTTTCTCAGGAGAATTTGGATGTAAAATTTGTTGACTCTCCCTGAGTGAATCTCCGACACCTTGAGGAAGGGGGAGACCTATATGGCTGGCCGAAATTAGCGTTCATGAATCGGATCAACCTTGAGCTAGACGCCGCTCACACCGGATATTGGAAGAGCCAAAATCCAAATTGAAAACAACTTTGCTGCGTTTGTTTTAACGGCACAAACCTGCACAAACCGAGCACTAACGATCCAGACCACTTTGGTTTGTTTTGGAGCGATATGGGGGAATGGTGAACTCTGATGACCTAAAAAATAATTTTTAATATCTCGGAAACCAAAGCTGCACAAACGACAGTTTTAACGGCACAAACCTGCACAAACGGAGCACTAAACAATCAGACTGTTTGCTGGAGTTTTTGACGTAGATGGGGTGTCAGCTTCAGGTGCGGGACCTGGTTTTGACTGAGCGTGGTGACGCTTTTCCATAGCTCTCTGCAGCGGTTTACCTGCATATGAAAAGCTCTATTTTCACATCTTTAAAATGAAACCAGTATCCTTAAATTCGTGTAATTAACCAATGTTGGGACAAAGCATAATAAAAATGGCTATAGTTGTGGGTGGGGTAGTCTGTAAAAAAAACAATCCAAACAAAGACCGTTCGGCTTTTTCACCTCTTTTATTTTGGTTCTCGATATTGGGGGGAGGGAAATGGGCGGAGCTCCGCATCCGGGTATAGACGGTGACCTCTGACGTCACCCAGCAGGATCGCAAATATGGCGGAGGTAAGAAAGTGAAATAAATAGTCAGAAAAAAAAAAATGTCTTTCATATTTCGTGATAGTTTGTTCTACTGAATGTGCATGTAGTCTTTGTGTTTTGACAGTTTTAAACACAATTAAGCAGCAGCTCGCCGGCCTGCTCGAGAGCAGTTACTTGTTTGAGTCCAGAATGTTGTATAAACTTCGGCTTTAGCTAGCATTAGCTGCGCTAGCCCCGACGGACTGGAAGGTAGCTGCGGTGTTTGTTACTTCGCGGTTCGCTCGGGGATATTTATCCTCGCGTGAACAGCTGTTAACTGGACATTTGCCCGTGTTTTCCTGTCATTTGTGCGCTCGAACTCAATTCCCATTCGCCGGCTGTGAACAGCCAGCTAAATTTGGGCGCCTTAGCGGGTTTCTGTGAAGGAGAAATAACTAGCTTGCAACTTGTATTGAAGTGAGCGAGTCGAGAAAATGAGCGCAGTAAAGCGGCGTCCTGTCAGAAGAAACCGGTGGTTTAATCCGGCGTAAGTACGCCGTTGCAGTTGTGACGTTCAGTCTGTTGTGCCGTATGTTGGGCAGCGCTACATTTTCCTCGCAGGAAGCGGCCACAGTAGCCTTTGTTTAGTGTCTCATTGAGTTGGCAGTGAGGTTTTAGGGTTTAGCGTCAGGCGCGCTTTTTCGGAGTCCGCGGACCTCCCACAGTCAGAGCAGCCTGTGTATGCTGTCCTACTGGAGTTTTCCGGGGCGGGGGGTTGTTTGGATAATTTAAAACACATTGCTGTAATTTGATGTCTATTTTTTGTTGTTGTTGTTGTTGTTTTGGCTTTGTTTATAGGCTGACGCGGCTCTCAAAAGCAATGATATTCGACTAATTGTTTAAAGTCTTCTCAACTTTGCATAGACTCTGCTTACAACCAGAGATTCGCAGATTTACGTGCCTCAGATAAACTGATACATGACCAAGATTGCTGTAGTCTACGTCATTTTGAAACGACTAAATAAACAGTATTGCTCTTAATAAATGACTCAGTAAATCATAAACTTTTGCTGAACTTCAAATACTAATAGAGGAGATAAAATTTAGGATTAATGCAACAGGCAAATACTATTATTGCTATGATATAATAGTTGTATTTAATAAATCAGAATATGCAGAAGTACACAATTTTCTTTTTTCAATCGGTTAAAATAGATTAAAATGAACTGCAGCATATTTACTTTACTCTTAAAATATAGCTTCGGTCACCCTTTTTCAATCCACAAAGTACAGAAGTGCACCCTATCACAAGATATGGGTTTTATGTAGCAATTTGTTTTTCCAGCCAATTTCAGATCAAATAAATATTTTGTATTTTCTAAAGTGCAATTTTATGGCACTTCTTTTTATGTTCTGTAGCATTTGAAATAGCAAGTGCATTTTATTTTTAGGACATCAGTTTTTAGGGGCTTTTTGCCAAAAGGTGTGTGGCGAAGTGGGAGCGCTGCGCAACACAAATAATAACCCGGCCGGAACACTAACTTGACGAAGCTTCGAGGCAGACCAATTTTCCTCGAGAAATTTTAATAACCGAGGCACTCGAATCACTCAAGGAATCGTTTCAGGCCTAATTGAGAAAAAAAAAAAAGAAAAGTTTTTTGTGTTTAACTCCCAATCCTGCAGATTTGTTGGATGTGTTTCTTGTTTTTGTCCTCCTAACTTTTTGACCCACCTCTCCCTGTTTTTCCAGCCCTCCCTCGGGAATTCGAGCCCAGGTAACTTTAAATCCTTTTCCTTGAAATAACTACAAGTTACACTGATACATATAAGTATTATTTCCAATTTGATGTGCCGTATTACGCTTAACGATTTGCATGAGGATAATTTGCTTCGGTTTGACATTGTCTGCGACCTTGAACGTTTGCAGGAGGCTCAGCAGGTTCCGACGACCACGACTTCGATCCGTCAGCCGACATGCTTGTTCACGACTTTGATGATGAGCGAACCCTAGAGGAAGAGGAAATGCTGGAGGCAACAGACGAGACCAACTCCAACGAGATCGAAGACCTGGCACGGGTTGGTGTGATGCTCAGCTCTAGTGTTTCTATTAGTTATCATTATTGTAAAAAAAAAAAAATAATAATAAAAATGTTGCATTCATTCATTTATTTAACCAAAATTTAACCAGGTGAGTTATTAAGACCAGAATCATATTCACAATAATGTTACATATTAAGTTAGCCGTGCATGTTAGTTTCATCTTGGGACATTAATCTAAACATATATATAAAAAAATATATATATATATATACATATATATGTGTATATATATATATATATATATATATATATATATATATATATATATGTTGTTGTTTTTTGTTTAGGATTAATGTCCAAGATGAAACTAACATGCACGGCTAACTTAATATGTAACATTATTGTGAATATGATTCTGGTCTTAATAACTCACCTGGTTAAATTTTTTTTTTTAATTTTATGTATATATATATATATATATATAAAATTATAATATAATTATAATATAAAATTATAATATAATTATACATACATCACCGCTTTTGTATTTGTACATTGTGGTTTGTGCTGCCTCCACCACACTACTGTTATGTTTTAATAATTTTATTGAATAATTAATTTTAATAATTGATTGATATTATAATTTTTTAACTATTAATTCATTTTAATTTAACTCAATGTAAGGTATGTTTGAATTGGATTGAATTCATAATTATGATGCTAATATACAGTACGCTACACACTCCGTTACTGACGTTACAAAACGTTTTAATATCTGGGTGAAAATAGTCAAATTATTGTTTGAAGTACAATTTACTCATTATTTCTCTAATATTTTGGTGCCTCCTTAAACTGAGAACGAACCATAAATATATCTGTGCCAACATTTGGACATTACATCAACAAAGTTCATTTTAAAACTCTTATGTATAATTATTAATATGTTATTTTGGGGGTTTTTTTTACAGGAGGGGGAGATGCCCATACATGAGCTGCTGAGTCTCTATGGCTATGCGAGCAGATCGCCTGCAGAGGAAGAGGAGGAGGAAGATGAGGAGCCAGAGGAAGAGGATGAGGAGGAAGAGGATGAAGAAGAGGACCTTGATCCTGATGAAAGCAGCAGAAGCACCGGAGAGCTGAAGAAAACGGAGGTATTAGTTGAAGCCAACAACTCCTGAAAAATGACTGTTTTCAAAATGAGCCGTCTGACACATTTATAGTCTCAACTATTTTAAAGTGTTGAAATGTCCTGACATGTTATTTGATGCAGAAGGTTTTCAGTTTAATTCCAGCGTTTTGGGGTTTTTTTAGGGCGAAGATTTTAAGACTTCATCAGAACAAGGCAGCGATTCACAGACCACTTCTGACGGTCGCACGCGCTCAGTCCGGTCACTCGGCACGGCAGAACTCATTCGCCCTCAGAAACTCAAGTACTTTGAAAGTACGAGCCGTTCCGCCCTCCTGGTTTTTGCGACATTATCTGGTCGTGTTTGAATTTAAAAGCATCGTGTCGTCTCTTAGGTAGTCATGACGTAGAAGAGGAGTCAGAAGAAGATGAGGACTATGTTCCCTCTGAAGACTGGAAGAAGGTAGGCAAGCAGTTTCATGTTACTTCTCAATTTCGTTTTGATAGATTTGAAGAATCAGTATTAACTTTCAGAACCATGTTTTTTTATCAACAGGAGATAATGGTGGGTTCTATGTATCAGGCTGAGACTCCTGTTGGTTTGTGTAAATACAAAGAAAATGAGAAAGGTAAGCTTAGCGGTTGAGTGAAATTATAAAACTTTAGTGTTTACTGAACTTCCTGTAGATATAAAGTCAATCGTCGAATCTTTTTTTTTTAAAACCGATTTCAACCTGCCGTGCAGTTTATGAAAACGATGACCAGTTGTTGTGGAACCCTGACTGCGTTCCCGAGGGGAAAGTTGTCGAGTTCTTGACGGAGGCATCGAGGCGAACTGGAGAGGAGAAAGGAGTGGACGCAATCCCAGAGGGTTCTCACATCAAAGACAACGAACAGGTGAAGCCACCAGAGCTACAGCTTCATAGACACCCATCAGCCATAACATTAGCATTAGCAGGTAGCAGTAGCTTGGTTTCCATTACAAATGTGCACAAAACTTTGCTGATATTTTGTTAATGTCGGGGAAAAGAAAACAGCTTTTGCAGAGTTTCCATTAAATAAAAAAATTCAGTCAAAATCACATGTAGATACTTTGTTCACACGATAGTTCCTTAAAAAACATCATCTTCCAACTACTTCCTGTCGTCTTCTTTGTGGTTTGTGCCAGTGGCACAAATGTGTGACTCGTGATGGGAAAAAAGTGTTTCTTTTGCAGTGAAATAAACTAATTGGGTACAGCCCAATAAACACCGTCCTGGCGCCAAAACTTAACGGGCATGTTTCTATTAAACTAATTTATTTTTGAAATGCCACATCATGCAGCAGGATCCCGCTAAACACCGCTTGCTGACTGTTACTGTAGCTGGTTTTAGCTGAGAAGTTGTCAACTTAACGCGCTAAATATTAAATGTGCACATGATGGTGCTTTGCTCCTAATTGTCAACACTGCAACAACTAGATAACAAGGTCAGGAGAAAGCTTGAATAAAAATAGAAGAGAGTAGGTCAGCTACGCTAGCTTGACTCTGACAACATTCACATGTCGATGTGCTGTGGAGTTTGGTGTGTTTTGGTCAGCACTTCCCAATTCCAGGCCTCAGGCCCTCCTGCTCTGCATGTTTTAGATGAACCTCTATTCCAGAACAGCTGATTGAAATGACTGCATGAGCATCAAGTGCTGCAGAAGCCTGTCAATTACGCACATATTCAACCCAGAAGAGAAACACCTAAAACATGCAGGGCAGGGGGGGCTGTGACGACCAGAATTGAGAAACACTGGTTTTGGTGAAGTTAAAAAAAATAATAATAATGGCGATGTAAAAACCAACTCTGACAGATAATCCGTAGTGTTTATTTGAGATCGTTATTGCTGTGGTAGATTAGCTACTGTCATTAAAACTAAAAACACAACATTGTATCACACTGAATGTTCTGTTCTCTGTGTGGGAAATGTTTGCATGGTTTTTGTGATTAAATCCTAGACACTGTTGCACTGCTGTCAGTTGCGATGCTGAGTCATTTTGCTAACAGAATTGTTCTACGGCGGCAGAATAATTATTTTTTTTTGCCCTCCAGCATTGTGCACATGTGGATGTCGACCATAATATGCAACGTGTCTATTTGGTCAATGGAAACACAGCGACTCTTACTCCCTTCGCCTGATTGGTTCAAATGATAATTATTTCTTTTAACGTGATTGATCTGGATTTCATTCTGTCTCCTCTAGGCTTTGTATGAACTGGTGAAATGTGACTTTGACACAGAGGAAGCTCTAAGAAGACTGAGGTTTAATGTAAAAGCAGCTCGAGGTGAGCCACTCGTTTACAGATTTATATTTAGTTTTATTTAGTTTCCTTTTTCAGCAGATTGCCTATTTTGAGTCCGTATTAACGATCATTAGACTAGCAGCTCAATAACTGATTAATCGTGATTAATCTGGAACCCGCCACACCTCTTACGTTGCTCAGCTGAATGCTGCTGGTGGAAAGCCACGCCCCTTTGGCTCCGCAGTCCGAACGGCATGCTGGGAAAGCTCACTTGGCTTTTTTGTTGTTGTCTTGATTCCAAAACACTTTGAGATAAACGCTCCTTTTCAGATGTAACACTCAGACTCTCTTTAACAGAGGAGATATCAGTTTGGACTGAAGAGGAATGTAGAAACTTTGAACAAGGACTACGAGCTTATGGGAAAGACTTTCATTTAATACAGGCCAATAAGGTGAGACACGTTTTCTAATTAATTTTGTGTAGTTTTTTTTTCTTTAAACAATTTAAATTTTCTTCTGTGTAGACGCATTGAAATTTCTCAGGCTTCTAATTCATCATGTCTTGTGTTTCATTTGTACCTCTTTGAACGATTATAATAATAATAATTATTTCTACTGATTGAAATCTTTCAGGTGAGAACTAGGTCTGTAGGAGAATGTGTGGCCTTTTATTACATGTGGAAGAAATCTGAGCGTTATGATTTCTTTGCACAGCAAACCAGACTAGGAAAAAGGAAATACAACCTTCACCCTGGTGTCACGTAAGTCTGCTTTCAGAGGGACCGTTCTAACGCAAACATCAGCTCAAAACGTGTGATTTTTCTGATTCAGAGCTTTTTTTAAAATGGTATTTAAAATGAAACTTTACGGTTTTAAATGTAAACACTAAGAAGCTTCCACATTTGTTGGGACGTTAAAGTTTGTGGTTTTTGTGTAAGAAAATATGACGGACAGTTAAATGTTTGGAAGATTCCGTAACAAATTTCTGAAAATAAGTCTTGGTGTGTACCATGTATAAATATGGAAGCTCTGCTGTCAGTCAGGTGTGTGTAAGGCCCGTGTGTGTGCTGGTGCGTTTCAGGGACTATATGGACAGATTATTGGACGAGACGGAGAGCGTGACGTCCAGCAGGGCGGCGTCGCCTCCGCCCACCACGTCCAGCAGCAGTGCCAGCCACTCTGAGAGGGAAGACAGCAGCAGTCAGAACGGTGAGGAAAAACCACGGCTTTCAGACGCAAACCAAGCGAAGCGTTTCAGTAAGTTACAGCTTGACCGACAGTTTTTAGAACTTCATTTATCTTTTTTTTTTCATTCCAAACAATATTATCCACTCTAAGAAGTCAAACTCCTTTAAACGGGGGCAAAATTGATCTTAAGTTCCAAGTGGTTAATTTTTTTCAAAAATATTTTCACAAAAAATAAGCAAATATAGTTCCGATTGTTGGGGGAAAGAAAAATCAATTTCTTCTTCTTCTCCTGCAGGCGTCGCGGGTCATCCGTTGGACCCATCTCAGTTGCCCGACTCGACCCAAGTGAAGGTCGAGGGCGTCCAGTCCAACGGCCCGTCTCACCCAGAAGCGGAGCCGCTCCTCTCGGTTCCAGACAACAACTCCAACGGCTGCGGCCAAGTCAGCGCGCCCAACCACGACAGAAACGGCTCTCTGGAGCTGCTGCTGGACCACAAACCGGCCGCGGCGGCGGTGGAGGCGGCCGTGGCACAGGACAGACCGGCCAAAAGATGCAGGACTGAAGCAGAGCCTCTGAGCCAGAGCGAGGCCGATCCATCCAGGACACACGAAGACTAAAAGGCTTTCAGGACTGCCGTCGTTCGTTAATAACACACCGTTTTTGGGGTGATGTTTTTCTCTTCCCCTCCTGCCCCTCAGTTTCTCCATAAATGGCTAGTTTAGTGGAGCAGAGGACAAAGACGATAAAGCTCTGTTGAGCTGTGAGCACAGAATCTCTTAAAAGACTCACTTTAGGAAGGCCAAAGGTTGATGAAAAGCCCGTCTGCTCCACCGCGTCCCAGAAGACACGTTTTGCTCATCGTCTCCACTCCCAGTTTGGAGACTGTCAAAATTTTTGCCAAGAATTCTCTTTTCTTTTTCTTTTTTTGTTTTTTTTGTTTTTCTATTTGTACTGAAATAAAACAAATCATCTGTGATATTTTTCTACACAAGAGATATTTATATTTTCTAACCAAAAATAAAAAGCTCTAATGATATGGGTTCTTGGTGTTCAAGCCATTCGTTTGTTGTTGTTGAGGATTTGATGGAAACGCTGGTGTGTCTCCAGCTGGCTGTTGTTGCACTTTGATTGTACGTTTCTCCTGTTTGAGGAGCGACTCACCCCAAACCCCCCCCAGCAAAAACACCCCCACCCGCCTCCCCCGTTTGCTTTGCCACAGCTGTTTGAGTCTGCTGAATAAACCCACGGGTCTGTCCCCCTGCAGGTTTGTTTGTGAAAAGCAGCTGACATCAGTGATGTCCTGTATTACTAGACAGAATGTTTGTGAATCCTTCCAATTTTCATAGTCCGCTCATAATTTGCTTTACTCATCACTTTCTTTCAAATTTGCTCATGTAAAGTTTGTAAAGATTTCTTACCTTTAATAAGCAGTTGGTGCATATTTTTCTCCTTTCAACTGTTCATGTTGCTTTTCTTCAGTCTTCCTTGTACACTGCTCTTTTTTTTTTTTTTTTGCTGACAAACTGCTAATTATTTTCTGATGGATGTAATAAAAAAAAAAATCAGCCATTTCCTTTCTCCTCTGATGTGAAATGAGCCCTCCCTCATTAGTGAGTCAGAATTTGAGGTAATTTTCTAATCATGTTTCTGCAAATCATTAACCTGCTAATCTGGAGTTGAGCACAGTCCAGTTTTTTTTTTAGAGCTTTTATTTGTGACAATACAAAAACCTTCAGTCTTCTTCACTCAGCAATAGCATCCACACTGAAGAGTGTTGAGTGGAATATCTTAGCGCATGTGTGGTGACATTCACCAATCACAGGAACAATCTGTGTCTCCAACCAATGAAAAATCGTTTTAGTCACTAATAGACGAACCTGGTATTAAAGTGGAGCTTTAAACTTTTTTTTTTTAACTTAAATGTGATACATAATTAAATATGGACCATTCCAAAAACCTGAACATAAAGATCTGGATGGATTCAAGTTTTTATAATTCATGCCACAGATAGACTGAAGCAGAAGTCTGAGTATTGTAATACAAAATATACATTTATTAGTGTCCTGTTTGAATGTGTACATTTAAATGGCTTATTTAATCAAGGCACCACATCCTTTAAAAAAAAATAAAAATGATTCTAATTATAAAAACAAATTTTTTTACAATTGCATATAAAAACTGTATGGGACGTATCACTAAATACTCTTTACTGCTAAGAAAGTTTAAACAGATCAAGCAGCACATCTTCAAAACATTATCAGTCCACTGGTTGCATCTTTTCTCCTTCAGGTTTGCAGACGATCATCATTTTTCAGCTTCACTCGGTTTGGACTCCAGGATTTATGCCTTTTCTGTTCGAAATGACGAAAAACGCTTGAGGTTAGAGAGGCACTTGAAACAAAGAACGGCTTCATTACAGAGCAAGAGGCTGGAACAACTTTAAAAAAGTAGAATTGGTGAGATCTCTAGTCGGCCGTAGAGTTTGATAAAGCAGTGCTAAACCTTCGCTTTCCTTGGACTTTATCACATTTTGGTCCAGAGCACAAAGTGTCTTATTGAGATTTTGTCTGACAGACCAACAGTGGAAGGAACATGTCGGGAGGGAGGGAAGCACCTAAGGCTAAATCAAGAGATCTTCCATGAGGATTATGATTAAAGGTATTTCAAACTGTACTTACTGCTTTGCTGCTGTGTGAAGGTGATATAGGAATACACCAGGCTCCCGGCAATGCTGTTGGGAATGAAGAACAAAAAGTGACCCAAGTGTTACGACTCGCTGTTCACATGCGAGAATCACGCAGACAGCTAAACCCGTTCGGGTGACTACCTGATGTTCAGCCCCAGGAAGTTCAGCCAGGTGAATATGTAGTCTCCACCGAACACCATCCCGATGTATGTGACCAGGATATTCTGGGGGTAAAATTGCAAGAAATGCTTAACGTATACGCCGGCTCTTCCCAGAGAGCGTTGGCGAAGAGAAGCGACTGACCTTGATGCAGCCTATGATGGAGGTGGTGAGCGCCGAGTTGTGCTGCGTGCACAGCAGGATGGAGTACATTAAAACAAATCTGCGTTAGCACACAGGAGGAGGAGAGGCGAGACTTAGCAGAACATGGGTGTCTGTCGAACAACGCTGACAAGAGTTTGCGTAGCAACGTTACCCCATAACACAGGAGAGGATGAACTGCACAACGAACAGCTGATCAGCCCAGCCTTCGTAATCCAGTCCCTGTTCACAAACATTTCAGTGTTGGTCAGTTTATAAATATCCCCCGCTGGAAAAAGGTTCGTTTGTAAAATGGTTCAAATAAATCATGAAAAGCCTCAGATAAAAGCCTCTCTCGTCCATTATGGGTGTGTATCGCAGGAACACCTACCATCTGCAAGTCTCCGGAGTAATACGCATACGCCAGCGTCGGGAAGATCATGATCAAAGCATTGTAATAAAGCAGCCCATATTTTCCAAGCTCCTGTAAGGACAACAGAGCCACGTTTCCTTCACTGTCCTCATCAACCAGGCTCCAGATCTGCTCACCTTCGACTCCAGTTTCTGCTTCACAAACGCCCCGCTGGCTGCCGTCAGGATGTTGTTCAGCATTATGAAAACGTATCCTTCGAGGTCGAAAGCTAAGTCGGCGCTGCGGCAAACACAGAGCGAGACGTGTTGCTCGTGCGCAGGGCATGAAACGCGCGCTTTGGGTTGCGAGGAGTCGTCTTACCTCGCGGCAATAAAAGCACCGAATATCATGGTGAACACGGTCATCTTTACGGAAGCGGAGAAGGTCTTCCTGCAAGGGATTAGAATCCGTCTTAAGCAGGAAAAGTTCTGGAAACATGTGCAGATGGAATGCAGAGGTTTGACTTACTTCAGCAGGAGTCCCTCAAACACCATGGTGAGAAAAATACTGAACCTCCTCAGAACCGTGAACATGGGTAAGCTGAGATGGGAGGAACAAGCGACCGTGTCACATTTAAAGACAAGAATGGGCTTTACATGATGGAGCGTTAGGGACTCACTTGAGTCGTTGCGTCCCAAAGAGGCCCGAGATCTGATTCCCAACGTACAGCAGAGGCAGAGGGAACATCTGGGACGACACACATCACGTCTGATGATTGAACCCGGGAATGTTCTTGGGAGGAAATAACCTTCTCACCTTGCCCGGTATCGTCACATCCAGGTCTGGGAACGCGATGACGCCCAGCATCTTCCCGGTCCTCAGGACCACGATGGTGGCCAGCATCTGCAGAGGTCAAAGCAAGACGTTACAGCAGAGGAGGAGGCGATGACATCACATGGGCATGAAAAATGTTAGCTTAAGAGCTCACCTGACCAATCCCAACGCACATTGACGACGGAAACCTGGAAAACACAAACGGGCTCAGCGGCGCCAACGCTCCTGCCAAGATTCACAGCAATTTTCCAAAAACGTTCATACTATTCATTTTCTTTTCACATTTGGCCATATTGCAACCAAAAGCTTTCATCTAGTTTTTGGAATTTAGTTTGAAAGACCAACACGAGGCAGGGCACATGTGAAGAGAAAAAGACACAAGTTACTATTTTCCTCCCACTTCATAATTATGTGCTACTTGTGATGGTTTTGACATCAAATTATGATAAAAATCAATAGTTTTCCATGATCAATTATGTCATTATGCTAATAATGCAAAAATAACCATTTTTATGACTTTTACCTCGTTCAAGACAACAACAAAAAACTCCATCAGGTGGCCTATTAATTGGATAAGCTAACAGGAAATATTTTAAAAATAAAAATAGGAAAATTACAAGTATTTGCACTGAAACAACATGCATATGGTTATCAGCTGCAGTGCATTTGATTTAAAGTGACAGGGTCAAACAGAAGATGGAAACGCTTTAAAACTAGTTAAGGTTTCAACTAAACTTTTAACTTGAATAAAGCAGCGTACTAAAAAAGCTAGTACTTTTAGTGGACATTTTTTGAGTTAAAAACTTTGGTAGAGTAACTATTGCTGATAGTGATCAGGAAGTCCATTTACTTGTTTCCGCCTCACTTCCTCGGTCCGGTGTCAGCTCGCGCTGACATTCCGCTTCTCTGAACTTTGCACTTTTACCTGTAGTTGGTGAGGACGCTTTTGTTGACGACAACGATTAGAAACGAGCTGACCCCATAAAACGCCGCGGCAAGCAGTTTGGCGAACACGGTGGGGTTGTCTCCGGAGGAGGGTGAGGATGCCGCCGCCGCCGCTGGCGGTCTGCCGCGGCCGCGCTCATCCCGGCGCCTGTGGAGTTCAGCCATCGTCTACGTAACGACCGTAGAGGGAGTCAACGCGGAAGCTTTCAACGCACAGTTCTCCTGCACATGCGCAGAGCAGCAGAGGAGGGGAAAGAATGAAATGAGTTCACTGAGTGGAGACACTGACTAACATCTAAA
Source organism: Poeciliopsis turneri (assembly GCA_922788865.1). Classification (NCBI taxonomy): domain Eukaryota; kingdom Metazoa; phylum Chordata; class Actinopteri; order Cyprinodontiformes; family Poeciliidae; genus Poeciliopsis; species Poeciliopsis turneri. The sequence continues at coordinate 309,122 of CAKLNU010000612.1, forward strand.
GTCAAACACCAAACCATGGCTCTTAAACTGTTCTTCCAATTAGCAATAATTAGGATAAATAGCATTTAGATAAACACAAACTTTGATGTAGAAAATATGTAACGCATTATATCAACTACTTTCCTTGGGTTTTGAGATTCTGTTTGGTGAGAAACTGACTCAGACGGTTCATTTTTAGTGTCAAACTTTTTGTAGTAAAAAAAAAAAATAAAAAAAATATCTGAAAATTGCTACCAACATGATTGCAATATAAAACTTTTTTTTTTTTTTTGTCTCTCAAGATAACCACATCCAAGTCATTGTGGAATCAGTTTAAAATCTTCATCCAGATGTTGTTCCTTGGAACAATTCCACACAACGGATTCATTTTTATAGATTAAGGTCAATTAAGGAAGTTTTTACTTTTTGACCAACATCTTAAAATTGTTTAAGACGAAGCCAAGTCAAACTGAAAGGTTCATTTCAAAAATGGGTCTTTCCTTTTAATGACTTGCACTCTATTTTTTTTTAGTCAATTGGATCAGTTGACCATTTTGAGATTTGATAAATTAGGACTCCCAGCCAAACAAAAATAACTACAAGCAACCTTGTAATCCTTATAATCGACATTCGAGTAGGGAAAATGAGCTAAAAACACCAAGTTACTAAAACAGCTGTAAAATGCCCTCAAAAGAGGCTAAACACCTGCAGCAACAGTAATCAGGAAGACAGCACTGATTCAAACCAACCAACCCAAAAAAACCACGAAGTGGACCAGTCACACCTCTAGAGCACTTTATTAGAACAGGGATGTTTATAGAGAAAGTTTCATAGTCATGTGGCTCAAACAGTCAAATGAGAAATCTGCCCCAGCCGTCTGTATCGGCGCAACGCCAGTGAGCCTTTATAGAGCATAAAATGTAAAGCTTTAACGTTCCTCCATGTTTCCGACGCTTTCCATCTCTCCTGCGATTACCTAGAACCTAATTTTAAGTATGCTGATTTTAGTTGACCCTACTGCGGCCTTAGCACAACGCTCTGGAACTGCGCAGCAGATGTCACGGTTAAAAAGGCTGGGGACAAAAAAAAAAAAAAAAAAGAGCGCATGCGGAATCACTGCGACCTGGCCAGACTGCGCTCATGGTACAAAGTTTGCAGGCTCAAATAGACCCCGTCTCTTTAAGGGTGTAGTTAAAAAAAAAAAAAAAAAAAAAAAAAAGCTCGCTGTCGACATCGACACAGGCGGCTGAAAGCACCATTAGCTTACATTACATTCTGTGGCCCGATGATTGTTCCACAATGACGGCTGACGTTTCTTGAACACAACGCAACGATGAGTCCGCACTTGTTGATAAAGAAAAAACAAACAAACAAAAAAAAAAAACAAGGACTGCAAAAACAATACAACTTCAAATGACAGTTGGTGATAGATAAAAAAAAACAAAAAAAAAAAAACAAGTGCTTTGAGCTCTGAAGATATGTCCGTGGTCCATCTACGTCTTAATCACTTCTCACTAATTCAGGCGAGAACTTTCCGTCTTTCTGTAAAAGAATGGCAAAGTTCAGAGCAGAGGAATACTTCAAATTCTACATAAATAGCTGTCAAAACTCACGCATTCAGTCTCACGCTCAGCTATACACACACACACGCACACACACACACACACACGCACACACACACTTCAAAATAAACAAAACCATTTGCTTAGTGGTCCTGAAGGTACAAATTTGTACAGTCCATATGACCTAGGAGGACCAGCCTTAAAATACATTGGGCCCTGAAAACACAGGTAGCACATCTGGATCAGGGGATACAAACATTACTAACCACTGGTCCACTATTAAAAAGAAGAAGAAGAAAAGAGGCGTTGACCTTCACTGCACAAGAAGCAGAAAAATACCAAGCTGCTGTATGAAGTCACTTTGCTGGTTCCCCCATCTTGGATTCGTGCCTAGTGAGGCGATGGGTAGTCAGGAGGCCACTATTTACACTTTAAAACCTAAGTTAAGCTGTACTTCAGACATCTAGCACATGTTTCTTATGTAGTGTAGCACTACCACATCAGTGTGTATTACTGGGGGGCTCAGCGGGGAACGCCAGTAGAAAGTCTTTTCTACAGATGACCTAATACTGTGCTGAAGTCATCAAGTGGGGAGGCAAAAAGAAACTAACAAACAAAAAAAACAAAAAAAGAAAGCTTTTGAAAGGAAAGCAATGTTCACACTTCAACCAAACTGCAGAATTGAAATGCAGGAATATTAATGAAGTATGCATGATCTCTGGGAGGGGGGGAAAATAAAAACATCCCTGCTTTCATGTTCCTAAATACAAAACTTCAGTGTAACAAGAGGTCCTTTTTCCATCTGTTTGGTTTTTTTTTTGTGTGTCTTTTCTTTAAAACCAGTAAAACTCGAGTCCTCTGGTGTTGTGAGTGGTATGGGATGACAGTCTGCCTTTTTTTTTATTGTATTTTATTATTTTTTTTTTTTTTTACTGTTGGTTTTTTTCTTTTCTCCTTATATACTTGAAGATGTGGTAAGCATGCAAGCCTCGTAGAAGAGGGGCCCCCGGAAGGGCAGATGGGCTGGTGGAGGAAAAGACGGCGTCTTCAGGCCAGGGCCGGGAAGGCCTCGGGATCGTCCACGTTGGGGACTGACACTCCGCTGGCCTGGAGGGACAAACACACAACACAACATTTACGCTGAAAAAAAAAAAAGTTTCAGAATGTAACCGTTGTTGAATAATCTCAAGATTTGGCTGCAGGCTTGAACCATTTCCCTGGAATTTGGAGTGACTTTACTGAAGTTTTAAAGTGTAATCGCTGCATTTAAGATTGGATTTTTATTTTATTTTTCAGTTAATTTAACAACTGGAAGTTACGGTATAAATTATTGAACATCTACTGCAAATCCCTATACTTAACCTGCCAAATATAAAGATCTAGTATCAGATTAAGAAGAATAAAGTCTGAATTACTTTATTCATTTAGAGAATAAAGCCATAATATTATCAGAAAAAAAAATCCTCAAAAAGGCAAGAAAAAAAAAGTATAAAAAAACAAAAAAAAAAAAAAAAAAAAAACAAACAAACAAACAAAACACCAGAATAAGCCATATAACCAGAGTACATCCATAATAATGGGAGAGAAAAAAAGTCATAATACTATGGACTGATGTACTGATGACTGTTCTCTGGCCAATCACCGATATTTAAAAAGCCTCATATGCTGACTCTGATTTTGGTCGACAATGATTTGTTTATGCCTGTAAAGTCCCTAAATATAGCAATAAAGTTGGCAAAAGGGGGTGGATATTTTTAACCAACCAAAGTTAAAGACATTAAGGTCAAATTATCAGTGCAACCCTACTGAAAATTGCAGTGTACATTTATATTGATCTGACCTTGAGACAAAACTTTATAGAATTACCTCGTGACAATTCTAGCATAAAAATCGTATTTCGGATGCAAAATACGAAATACGATTCATATAATTTTGGGATCGTCGTAGTAGCGTACGACAATCCCAAAATTAAGAAAATTGATGCACCTTTAATACACAACAGGAAGGTTTAAAGTGAAATCAAAATTCAGCGAGAAAAACCGAATGCCAGGACCTGGCTGCAAAATTCTGATCAGTCCTGCGTATTTATCATATCGTTTATCATTTATCGTGATTAGTTCTGATTCAACGTTCCAACTATAAATTCCAGTCAATGATGAGTTGACTGTCTGAGTTGTTGGGATTGTCAGTTTTACTATTTTTCTTCAGTTTTTTGTTTTATTTGATCAATAAACATCAATTAATCAAAAAAAGTAATGAATAAATGAAGATTAAATGCAGTCACTGTGCATAGTTTAGTGATGCAAATCCCATTTCTTTGTCTGACTGATGTCCCGTATATTTGTGTTTGTATTCAGTCACAGTCAAACACAGTTACCGAAAAAAAAAAAAAAAAACCTCACTTTGCAAAACTTGCAAAAACTAAACACAACGTGGTGAACTGATTGAGCTCCAAAGCCGGCTTCTGCTGACCTTCCACTGACCTGGCTGGCCCGAGGTCAGCCAGCCACTTCTGAATGGCTGAACTGCTTTGTTTCCACAGCGACTTTTCCACCTCACTGCTCTTATTTCCTGCTCATGCATTTTTTTTTTCTTTTCTTTCTTTGTTTTTTAGCGGTGGCTTTTGTCGTTACCTTTTCGGAACGTCCTCCCCCGCGTGCCGTCCGGCTGCCTCCTCCGCCGCGGCCCCCTCTGCCCCCGCGGGCGCCGCCACGCCCGCGCCCGGGGCGCCCCAGGTCTCCAAAGTTGATCTCCAGCTGGGATGTGATGTCATTGGCTGGTTTGCGGAAATGGTGGTCGGAGGACTCGTCGGCAGCGCCCTGCTGGTAGATTAGCAGCGTACGACCATCAAAAAGGTGTTTTGATGACAGGTTTGTTTCCTAACAAGTCACTGATAAATGTTTGCAGTGTATATGTGCCCGATTACCTTGTTGAAAAGAGCATGAGGTTCTGCTTCTGTTTCCGACGCGTCGATCAAAGCACCAACAGGCCTCTGGAAAAGACGACAAAAATAAACGTTGGCCTATTTTGTTTCTACCTAAAAAACTAAATACATAAAAAAAAGTCTGCTAAGGAAGAAAACTTGACAGTATGTTGGACTTTCCTCATGCAAGTATCAACCGATTGCTTAAAATAGAGGGAATCAATCGGTGTCCTTTGGGAACAAACCATCTTGGACATAACGCTTGCTTACGTCTTCGCTCTTGGACTTGTGCAGCACGTATCCCTTCTTCCACTGGCTGTCGGCTCCCTCGTTGGGCTTGCGGATGTTGAACTCCACCTTGGTGCGCTCCTTGTCCTGCATGGCCTTCCACTCGTCCAGCGTCATCTCTTTGGGGCCTTCCTGTTTCACCTCTTCCACCTCGTTCTCTCTGGAATGAAAAATAAAAAGCAGCTGCGTGGGAACTCAGTCCTCACTCCGCTTCACCTACGTCCTAAGAGAACGTGGCGTTGACCGTCAGAGGGTCCTGCGCTCTGCGACTCTTACTTGTTCTCGGAGCCGGCGGGCGCGTTTTCCTCTCCCTCCGGAGTCGGCTCTGGGGCGGCGGTCTGTTCAGCCTCACTGAAAGCAAAGCACTTTGTCAACTCTCCCGGCGTACTGCTCGAAACAGAATCCCAAAATGTTAAAACGCTAAAACTGTTCCGTGTTTGACCTCCTCCATCCATCCCTCCCCGTGTGCAACATCAAAACCGCCGCTTGTGTTTGTTCCAAAAATAGAAGCGTTTCATTGGCGACGGCACCGAGCGAAGCAGCGAGCGATTCGGTGTCCCTGTTTGGTTTTGGAAATAAATAAAATTTAAAAATTACTCACCTCACTTCATCCTTCACCGTACTCCAGTTGTGCGAGCCGGAGCCGCCGCGCTTCTCCTCGCTTTTTGAACTGGGTGAGAAAAAAAAAAGAGGAAAGGAGGATTTATTCATCTCTGGAAAGAGATGAAAATTCAGAGCTTCGAAGTTTATTTTCAGAAAATGCTTTTCCAAATAAAAAATTTAATAAAAAATACTTTGCTTTCTGTACTCTTTGACATTTTGAATGCACAAGCTTCACAAAGTTTTGATCTTATCGTAAAATAATCCCAAAGTGAAGCCGGGTGTGAATCGGTTAGGTGGTAAAGGGCTGTTCCACAGCTTTTTTGAGGAATCTGAACCAAATTCAACTATTTTCCAAACACATTCTCAAATCATGACAGATTCTTTAAGCCTCAATTTATGAAACTTTAATGTATTTTCACCATTTCTAAAAGCAGATTTTCTGTTTGAACCACCTTTGATCAGGCTGAACCACAGATCCAGCTCAAGAACTCTTACTTGAAGAGGCCCAAAGTCATACATGAGAGGAAAAAAAAGCACCAGAAAAAGGTCCTTTCATTTTAAATAAGTGTGTGTTTCACTACTAAAACTACACACCCACAAATATGACCGCTTAAGTGTTCTGTTTAAGCAAAAACCAGTAAAATAGACCAGTTGATTTTCAGAAAATGAAATAAAAGTTGTAAAAAGGAATAATAATAATAATCCTTGGAAGCAAACACTTTTCCATACTTCATTTTCATTTTCTCTGCTTATCCAGACTTGAGAATTTAGAAAATATACGGATTCCGGCGTCGGCATGAACACTGTGACACTGAACTCTACATGCAGTCTGTATAAGATCTCACACACACCATGAAAAGTAGTTTCATGTAAAAAAGAGACGTATAAAAGCTCTTCAGTGTGGAAGTGGTTACTGAAGGCGTTAAAAGTATTTTTGTAACAAAAACATAGGGATCTGCTGTTTACAGATCCCTATGTTAACCGTGTCAACACAGGGAATTAACATAGGTGTCAATTGCTTAAAACAATTAACATCAACACATGACATCACATTGGTTTCTAATAGGGATGGGTATTTACTGTATTATTTATTGTGATAAATTTTGATTTGTTGCCGTCACAACCAGCTGTAAGTATTAATGATGCTCAACTCTCTCCAAAACTGTACTTATTGTTGGGATTGTTAGTTTATGATTTTTCTCCCCTGTTTTTCATAGACATGAATCAATAACTTTAAAAAAAAAAAAAGTAATACAGTTACTGTGTGCATTTTAGTGATATAAGTCACATTTCTTTATGCCATCTGGAAAATATTATGATAATTAAAACTTTCAGTGCAAATTGCCCACTCCTTGTTCCTAACATAAATAGACACGGTTCATGACTGGAAAACTAGTAAAAGTATATTTAAATGCTGGTTTTACGCACAGTTCATTAAGCTAAATCTGAAATAGGTGAAGTTGCTGTTTGACACTCAGAAATCTGCAGATGCATCTCCATGTAAATATTTTACCCAAAGCAGAAAACATTCATTTTGTCTGACAAGATAGGATTGTTTACCGCTTGATGAAGAAAAATGGCCATACATTTTTCACTTAATTAGAAAGCAACGCTCTCTGTCACGGAAACATTAAACAACAAGCATCTGTTGACTTGGATGAACACGTTTTGTCTTACTTGCCAGTCACTTTTTTTTTTTTACACTCACGATTTGTCGTTGGTGCTGTGTCTGTCGAATTCCCGTTTCCCACGTGAGTCGAAGCCCTCGCCGCGGCCCATGCCGCGTCCTCGTCCGCCTCGGCCCCCCCGGCCGCCGCCGCGCCCCCTGGGAGGCCTGTCTCCAGAAGGCCTGATGGGGCAAAACAAAAACAAAAAAACAGTAAATAAATAAATAAATACAAAACACAATACAGTTTCTATTTTTATTTTGTTGTCTCTTAAAGTAAGAGGATTTCACATTTGAAGTATTAAGCACTCATTAGCTTATTCTCCTTTTAGCATTTTGCTAAATGGAGAATAATATACCAGTTTTGTCTTTTTAACTTCTAATTGGTTAAAGGTTTATTAATAGTTAATATTTAACTCGAGGCCACACCCCTCGTGTTAAACATTAACTGTTGGTTTGTTGTCTTTTCTACTGAGGATTGCTGTAAAATTAATTTCCCCTTTGCACATGAATAAAGATCTGAACTAGATTCATCGACCTGATATTAGTATCTGTATCAATCCCAATATAGGTTAAAATTTTAGATTCGATATCGGTGACAATGTCCCCAATAAGGGTAGATCTATTCAGTTTAAGTCTTTGCTTTCTGCAAAAACTTTCAAAGAAACTTTGTTGCGGTTTATTTTTTCCAAGTTTGACCATGGTAGATAATCTAGTATTTTTGTCTTTACGCTGACTTCACAAATTAAAGTTGTTCTTACAGGTTGGACCAAACTCGTTAAACTATCGGTAGATTTACGTGTCCTGGTGCAGAGTTACGAGACAAATTTGTAATTCAGTACAGTTATGAATGTGTTCAAAAACCAGCACTGTTTTTCTGCATGACATCGGTATGGGCCGATACTAAACCTCAGATATCGGCATCCGAAGTGAAAGTAGCGGATTGGTGCTGCTGTTGTCTGAATCTGATCAATGTGGCTGTCCATAAATCAAGAGTTTTTATGCGACTCCTCCAAACCTGGACATGCAGAGAAAATGTTATGTCGCCTTGGTTTTAATTTACATCACGTGACGTTAATAAGCCCTGACATCTTCATAAAAACCTCTGTAGCTCATTTTTATGTTTCTCTCCTCAATGGAAAAACCGGCTGAACTAAAACTTGACGCTGATTCCCAGTAACACCTCCATGCACAGTACTCCCTCCCCCCATGCAGATCAGCGTCTCACTTGTCTACGGGGAAGTCTGCGCCTCCCTCCGGCTTGTCCTCGGCGGGCTTCTCGAAGCGCCGCTCCCGGGGAGGTCTCCGGTCTGGCCTCTTATCCGCGGGTCGACCTTCGCCCTGGCCCCCCTGATGCTGGGATCCGGACTGACCCTGCTGGTCCGGTCTTCTGCCCACCCGCCTGATTCCTGGAAGAGATCAAACGCTGTAATTATCGTGGACGTTCAAAGTTATTTTAGGGAGACTATAAAAAGTTTGAAGAGCTCCGAAGCGGGGAGCTCTGTTCGCAGCAGGTGTGCATCTTTCACATTTGCTTTGCAAAGCCTGCAGCAGCAGCAGCAGCAGCATCTCCCTGCTCACCGTAACCCAACACTGCGGATCCACTCGGAGGGAAGCTTTATCTGCGACACGCACAGTCCGGCTGCTCCGGACTCCAAAGCTGGCTTTACCTCCACATTTTAACCCACCATTCCTCCGACAGGCGCGCGAGGCTCCCCTGGTAGCCGCCTGTCCTCTAATAACAACAGCCCAGGGTCCATGTTGACCTCCTAGCAGCAGCTAATGTGGCTAAGCGGAGCCGCACATGACAGTTGGAAATGAGACTAAAAATAAACCCGCAAGCGGCAAACACGGCAGCCACATCTTACCTTCTTTCTTCAGAGGAACCGGCGCCTGAGACTCCTCCTTTTTGTCCAGCAGAGGGTTTTTCCTGTCCTTCTGTGACTCCTTCTTGGGCTGCTTGGCGGCTTGAGCCGCGGTTTTCGCGGACCCAGCAGCGGCCCCCTCCTTCTTCTTGTTTTCCGCTGCTTTCAGGACCTCGAACGGGTCGGATTCGTCGTCCAATAGCTGGTCGAACCTGTTGGTCACGACGCAGCCGAAGCCTTCTTGCAAGTGTCCGGGCATGATGGCGCCCCTTCTACGGGATTCACCTCCGATTCTACGAGGCTTGATGCGACCGAATCGCTGGATGCTGCCACAAGATGGCTGAGAGAGCTGCCCCCTTCTCTTCCGGTGCGAGCATCATCCGGGACACCGAGCAGCGCGCGCCACTCTGAGCACGCGGTGGAGGCCGTGCGTTTGTTTACAATCGTGACGAAGTTAATTCCCTCTCCGAAAAAAGTCCCAGTTTTAGTTATATTTAGCAGATGATTCTGTAAGATGAAACCCAACAGAATTTTTTTGTTTTTTTTAATCTAAATGTTAGTACAGTTTTACCGAACAATCCGTTTGCGTATCTAGAATTTTAAAAAGGGGGATTTTATACATTTAACTTTTATATTATAGGTGTCAAGTTGATGTATTTAAGCAGGGCCTCATGTCAAGTTGTGTAATTTAATACAATTGGTCCTTTTCGATTCTTACCTATTCAATGTCACAAACTACATTTAATACAATCTGTACGTGTCAAACAATCCAGTTGTCTATAGTTAGTGAATGTTGCAGAATGCTCCTTTAATAGGGGTCATCAAGTTTTATAGCTATATTTTTGGGTACTGTTGTGATAATGATAAAAGTGATAATGCAATGCATCACTTATTTTTTAGGACATCAGTCAAATGAAATGTGATTTGTTTCACTTAAGTGCAAACAGTAACTGAATTTAATCATGTTTTCAAAATGTATTTACTTTTATTGGTACTTGCATTGAACAAACAGTGAAGAAAATAGTAAAATTGACAATCCCAACAATTTGTACAGTTTTTTTTTATTATTATTTTTTGTGATAAGTCAAAATTCTTAAGAAATTTATCATAATAAAATATAAACAATACAATGAATGCCCAACCTTACTGCAGTACATTACTTAACCCTGTTGGGAATCTGAATTCTGCAAACCAAAATGTTATACCAATCTTGGAACAGTAGCATCAGAAAATGTCATAAATCTGAATTTGCATACAAGTTTGACTGAATTGTTGTAAACTAGACCTCAGAAGCCAAAAAATGTACTAGGTTTAACTTTGGCTATGAAAAATTAGCAGCAGTAATTGCTGCTACTAAAATAGTCATTTCGATTGAAAATGGCAAAATAGGTGGTCCTTAAAAGAAAAAACATGATATAGCTAAAGAGTTCAGTCTCTGTTGTATGACACCTGCCTGATAAGGTCAAGGTCTTAAAATAATAATTACTCATAGGTTCAGCACTAGTGCTATCTCGAACAGTTCACAGTTCTGTTATATAATAAAACGACCACTTCTGTTTATATAAGAGTTTGACCAAATGAGATTAACTTTACACTTAAGACACTTTAATTCAACTAACTCAATAGAAGAATTAAAATGGTTTCTGTTGTTAAATGATTGCTTTTAAGACAGAGACACCGCAAATAATCATGTTAATTATTTACTCACATTACTGACCCTTTGCTCGTGACGGGCCACAGTACTTCTGGCTCATTTGTGCAAGCGCTGAAGTAATACCTCCTGATTAGATTCAGCAAAAACATTTAATGAACTTCAATGTGCAGAAGTTATAAAATATTAAAACCCTCTTTTTTTTTGTTTTTTAAAATAAAAACTGCTACTGTATCTCATTGAGATACTGCTGATAATGTATACTGTCTTTAGCGGTTTTCTTGCTCAGGTTTCTTCTCACTTCTCTCTCAAGCTCAAGGAGCTTAGAGAAGAAGACCTCAGTCAGTTCATCATCAAGGTCCATCTGGAACACAAAAGCAAGCAGAACATTCTGACGAGATCCTTCAATGTGAGAAATGTCATCATCTGTCCGGTTTAAAATGTTCCAACATCTTTCCTCTAAGGCCCAACTATTCCATAGATGCTGATGGAAAAATGTCACTAAAGAGGAGGCTGTGCATCTACACTTAACCCCTTATACCTCCTCCAAGAGTTTTGTGCTTTATAGGGACAAATGTTATTAAATGCAGTCAGAATTATGCAAAGACAACTGGCATAATTGGCTATGTAAAGCATGTGGTTCTCCACAAGTCTCTACAGATCATTTAACCAAAGTCATCTGTCATGAAAATAAAATGAGTAAAAGCCAAACAGGAAGGCATGATTGAAGTTTTAGTCATAATAATGAGAGTAAAAGTCTATTTTGAACAAATAATTATGAGATTCAAAGTCAGAAATATGAGCTATGAAGTCAGTTATGAGATTCAATGTCAAAATTATGAGATCCGTAGACGTCATTTTGACTTTCAAAGTCATAATCATGAAATTAAGTCAGTTATGACATTCAAAGTCAAAATGACTACTGAAATTTTAAATTATGTATTTTCTATCTCTAACTTGCCACTCTGAATCTCATAACTATGACTTTTTATTTATGTAATTTTGACTTTAAAACTCAGAATTATGGCTTCCTGTTGGGTTTTAATTTTTCATTTTATGGCCAAAATGGCTTTCCGAAGTGCGTGTACATATTTGGACTTAATTAGATTAGAGAAAATCTACATTAAATTCAAAGTTGTGCAGCCAAATCTTGTTCTATTTTTTTGTTTTGTTTACAGTTAATTGAAATGTTTGCTGTATAATTACATTAGAACTGAAGTTGGTGCACACGCACACAACGAACTTGACCGCCATCTAAAGCAGAATCAGCCGAGGACAGACGTTACTGACCCTGCGTGGCTCGGTGTAGTTGGTCCCCAGTCCGGATGTTAAGCTCTGGTACTTCGCTCTGGGATCCAGAGACTCTGGCTTCTGAAGAAACAACCAGTGCTGTGACAGACCAGAGAAAGAGTTTGTGTTTACACCGCGCCTTAAACGCGTTCAGAAGGATGTGTGAACGCGGAAAACCCCAGCTGGATACAAACCAGTGCCTCGGCTCCGTTGTACGGCGTGAGCGTGAAAGTGTTGGTGAAAATCCGGATCTGTGTGGCGAGACGGGGAGGCCGTCAGACACGGTTTGAGGTTGAAGTTTGACGTGAATAAATAAAGAGCAAAGCAACCCACCAACCACATGATGGGCATGATGAGCGTCCAGAAGAAGGAGGGCAGGATCCCATAGGTCAGGTTAGTCATCACCAGGCCTGGGCAGATCACAGACGAGAACAGCCCCTGTCACAGAGAGACAACGTGTGCCGTTTCCTGAATCTCAAATCGAAGCTCGTTCGCGGAGCGCCCGACACACCTGCTGGTTCTTGTGTTTGTTGAGCGCCACGCTGAGCATGTCCGAGGCGTATTTGGAGGAGCTGTAGGGCTCCTTCCCTCGCCTGTGCTGGATGTCCTGGATGCTGAAGGCCGAGCGCCGGGCGTTGCTGGACGACGTCCACACCAGCCTGGAGGTGTGACCCGGTTGACACAGCAGAGGCTCCAGCTCCCTGATCTGGAACCAGGATGCAGAGGAAACCATTACACAAAATTTTTTAATTTGATTTTCTTCCCTATTATTATTATTATTATTTTTTATTTATTTAAATTCATTATTATTTAAAATACATATTTATTATTGAATTTTAATATACATACATATATATACAAATAAAAAAAACCAAATTTCTGATGTTTCTATCCCAAATTTATAATATTATTGATGGATAATAAACTTTAAAAAGTTTAAACATTCCAAAATATGACCAGAGATTTTGGTGCGCACCATCAGTTCCCAGGTTTTATGCACCAGGACATATACATCATATATATATAAAAAAAAAAAGAAAAAAAAGGGGATCTGGTCTGTAACAGATTCTAAAATCTACAATACCACAATGTACGCTTTTATGAAACTAGTTTGTAAAATGACAAACCGTCCGCTCGTTTCCCCTACATACGACATCTTGTCGTTTAACAAAAGTACAGTGTGCTGGATGAGGGGGGATTTCTGCTGCGTACCAGGAGGAAATGACCAAACAGGTTTGTGGCAAAAACTTCCTGAAGGCCGTCCGAGTTGAGCTGGTCCTGCTGAGTCAGCAGACCCTCAGCCGTAGCAAACATGTTGATGACGTTCCTGTGACAAAGACAAGATCAAGGTGGCGGAAAGGTTTTCAAAGCATCCCCGACATCAAAGCTCATTTCAGATTTCTACCTGGAAAACAGTCCTTTGAAAAAAGCTCTTATGTCCACCGTCGGATTGGGCATAATTCCTGCGTTCAGATACAAAAAATCCACGCAGCGGTACCTGTGGCAACGCACAAGTACGTCAAAACCTCCACCCATTTGAAAAGCTCATTGACGGAACTGTCACATTTACCTGGCCTTGAGTTCCTCTGCAGCACTGAGCACCGACTGCGCAGAGCCCACGTCCAGGTGCAACAGGTCCACACGCGCGTCGCTGTGACGCGCCAGCAGGGAGGCGCGGGCGGCCTCCGCCCGCTTCATGTTCCTGCAGGCCAGGCAGAGCCGCAGCCGGCCGTCCGAGGACAGCAGCCGGTCACACAGGGCCAGGCCGATGCCGCTGCAGAAATGATTTGGTTCCATCGATTCAAACACTTGTGGTTCATAGAGAATCTCATAGTAAGCATTGTTAATGCTGGAATCTGAAGGTCATCTTTTTCCACCTCATCCTTCACATCCTCCTCTGTACATCGAATTTGGTCATGTCACAACCATTTACTTCACATATCTAAATCACATGGGCAGCATGTGCTTCTAGTCCCATTTTGGCCTAGTCCATGCATGTCTCGGATAACTACTACATTTTTATTTTATTTTATTTTTTTGTCCTTTCATCCACACAAAAACTATGTTTAATTGCACCAAAAATGATTACTTATAAAAATGTAAATGAAAACCTTTCTGAAGCCGATCCGCATATACGATATATTCTTTTTAATTATTTGGTGGAGATATTTGTTTTTATAGACTCAGCCACCCCAAAATAAAATCCAGAGCATGTCAGTGGTTCTGCATGCGACGTTTTGAATTCGAGTCATTTCTTCCTCATTTTCATAGATCTAAATATGCCAAAAGTCATAACATTACATAATCACCTTTAAATTATTTTTTTATCGTTGGAAAAAAAAACATGAGTTATTGTGTTCAGAGCTCATTATTATTTCTGCGGCATGAATTATAATGCAGAAACATATTTGTTTCATTATTTTAGGGAGCTTGTCATTTACTTTTCAAACTTGCCTGAATTGTCAGTTTAGTAACAATATTGCATTAAATTAAAAATACAATTTTCTTTACTAAAGACATGTTAGCCAATATTTTGTCATACTATTATTTATTATTTTTTAATTTATTAATTCTCTTTGAATGTGTCAAATTATTATGATTTCATGCAACACACTGCGTGACGTCATAAAGTACGTCTGACCTCCTCTTTTAAATTATTTTTAATAAAAAGTCTTGCTGACTTTTTAAGAAAAGCTCTACATTTTTTTATTTATTAAAAAAACAACAACCATAATTACATCATGTGTTTTTAGCATGTATGCTAGCAAATGGGGTTTCTGGCTAAACGATTCATCAACTCTGTTCCCTTCAAACTCTGCTATTAACTTAGAGGAAAAGAGTTAACATGTGTTCTGTAGAGTGCATGTAAGAGTCCAGTTTATTAAGTTTTTCTTCCAAGTTTTGAATTGTCTTTGTATCTTGAATTATCAAATTACCCCTGTATGAGCTTAGCGGTATTTTACTTCGAGGCCTTGAACGTCTCACCAGGTCTGGTGTCCAGCTTCAGCATCGCAAGTTACTGAATTATTAGTGTTTATGCTAAAAACAGAGGAAAAACCCCGTTTATTTAGTTTCATATACCAGTTTGCAGTTCGCTCACCTGTTTGCTCCGGTTACCACCACAATTCTCTCCATGTCTGAGTAGAGTTGGGAATGAAACAAAACAAAATATTCAGAAAAACTCTGAAAGTCCGTAGGTGTTTACCTTCTGAGCAGCTGGACGGCCCACCATCCGATTCTGTTAAATATCTGCCAAATCACAATCTATGGCGTGATTGGACGACAGCAGACAGCTGACCAATCACCTTGGAGCTACGGCAGGTCCGGAGGTCCAAGACGTCCGGAGAGCGCGGTTTAATTTAAAGGAACCTCGTCCTAAAACGACTGTCTCCATGAAGAAAGCGACGGCAACAAATTCACTCATAGTTTTAACTGTGTACAGGAATAGTTTTGGATAAAAAGTCACATTATTTGGACTTCTGCCTCTCACCAGTAGAACAAAGCTGAGTTCTACTGGTAAACAAACACAGAAATATACATCCAAATTTGTAAAGAAATTTTATTGGTACACTATAAATAGAAACAATATAAAAAGATTGTAAAAATAAATACATGTATGAGTGGATGTGGTGTGTACACACTGCTTATTCCGAATAGGAGCAGTATTGTGTTTTCTTCAAGACTACAATAATCTTATGTGTGTGTCACTTACAGCGTCACAGAGTTATACATAGATATACAATTTTTTTTGTTTACATCGAGTCCAAAGTTGATTTCAGATGCATCCACATAATAAACAGGAGGCCTGAAACTTCAGGTCAGGGGGAAATTATTGTTTTTGACATGATTAGTAATTACAAAGAAAACTTTAAATGACCTGATCTCGAAACAGTTCTATGAACCACTATTCTGACTGGATAGGAAAGATTGGTATATAAATACATAAGTTCTTCTCACCAAATGAGGCATAAAAGTTTGAAGACAAAGATGCAACTTAAAAAAAACCTTTAGAATATTACAAAGCCCCCTTTAAAATAGCATAAATAGCAAGTGTCTCTCATGGTATGTTTTTGAAATCCATCAAATTGAAAAGTATTCATGAAAATAAATGTTAGACAAAATAAACATCGTATCTCATTGTCTCATTTGATCAAGTGTCGTACCTGATAAGTCAATATTCTGTTAAAAATATTTTTTTCAGAGAATAACAAATAAAAATTCCACATATTCATCATTTTTCATGCATCCCAAATATATCTGTATGTAGTTTAAACCTGGTTATTTTCACACCTTTCAAGCAATCAGATATCCAATTTTTGTAATTCAGTGTTTTTATGGTATGCCAGATGGCTGCCTATTGCTGAAACAGTTGTACGGAGCTAAACTGAGGCCATAAAGTTTGTTCAGAAGAAAAAAAAAATTGAAAAAACAAAGTCTTAAAACTGAAAGAAATGAAACTGAAAAATTATTTTGAAACTGAAAACCAAAACTGAACCTGAAAAGTTTTAAAACTGAAACTGAAAATAAAGATCTGAAACTGGAGAAAAAAATGTTTTCAAACTGCAAAACAGAATGTAAAACGTTTTCTTCAGTTTCAGATATTTTTTTCTTTTGAACAAACTTTGTGACCCCAATTTAGCTCCATAGTTTGTCCAGTTATTCTAGAACTGACACTTCCGGGCTTATTTAACCCTACAGAAGATGCTTGGTGTCTCATCTGCTCTCCGTCAACTGGGCATGTATCTCCTGGAAGCTCGGCCTTTCCTTAGCGTTTCTCCTCCAGCAGCTTAGCATGAGATCGGAGTAGATTCTGTCAGGACAACACTGAGGTTTTGGCAGGTATACCTGGGAGCATAAAAAAAAAGGGTTATTATATTACAAGCACGACAGGCTATGTTTAGGAAAATGACATAACATTTTTTCTGCATGTCCAGGTTTAGGGGGGATGAAACTCAGACAAAAAAAAAGATTTGAAACAAAACATTTTGGATCTCAGTATTTTTCAGTTTGAGTTTTTTTCTTCTTTTGAACAAACTTTATGGCCTCGATTTAGCTCCGTACACATTTCTCAGATTTTAGTTGAAACAAATCTAAACACCATGTGTTGTTTAATGTCCAGTCAAATGCTTTTACCTGCTTTGTGTAGATTTATCAACCAAACCCCCCCACAAAAAAAATACACTAAAGTCCCTGGATGTAAACACTGATTAATTTAAGTTGGTCATGAAACTTTAGCACACCACTGTAAATGTGCGCTGACCATCTGTGCAGTGCTTACCTGCTTGCCTTGGTTCCTGAAGAACTCGCCCGTGTTTTCGATCACCTGCTCGTCAGAGAGCTGCGAGTATGGCTGCTCCTTGCACAGGGTCAGGATTTCCCAAAGAGTCACCCCGAAGGCCCACACATCGCTGGCCATGGTGAACTTACCCTGAGAGAACAGACAACAACAACAGAACCCCAAGTGGGCTCATTCTAGGCCAGTTTTTAAGGAATCCGGTCCCGTTTCCTCTCACTCACTAAAAGGATGCTCTCCCAGGACATCCAGCGAATTGGCAGGACGGCTCGTCCCTGGATGCGGAAGTAGTCTCCTCTGTAGAGGTTACGACTCATGCCGAAATCTGCTATCTTGATGGTGTCGTTCTTCCCCACCAGGCAGTTGCGGGTCGCCAGATCCCGGTGTACAAAGTTGAGAGAGGACAGGTACTTCATACCAGACGCGATCTGCACCGCCATGCCGAGGAGTTTGACGGAACTACAATACAAGACAGAAGAAGTACTGTAACCTATTAAAGGTTCTTGATTCGGTTTTATGCATAAAAATCTGGAAAGTGGGGTGCAGTAGTGGCGCAGGTGTAAAACACAATCCAAGTAAGGAGGCCTAAGCCCTGGTACAAACAAACCCAATAGTTGCATTTTTATTGTGATTTCTGGGGCACAAATCAAAGATTTATTTCATCGGTTTCCGGTTTTGAAGTGAGGAAGCACAAACTGCGTATGAACCATTTACCAAGATGGCGCACTACCTGACTTCGTCGCTCCCCTCCTGCTGGTCTGTCTCGCCACCAGTCAGGGTCTTCAGTCTGAGACTGCAAAGGAACTGGTTCAGGTCTCCGTTCTCCATGTACTCCGTGATCATACACAGAGGGTCCGTGTCCACGCACACCGCCAGCAGGCGGACGATGTTGGGATCCCTCAGACGAGACATGATTCTGATCTCCTTCAGAAAGTCGTTCCTGCAGCAAATTCACCAACTAAAACCGAGGACTGGAAAGGCGGTTCTGTCGCCCGACCGTCCAGCCAGCGACCCTTACCTGGCGTTCTTGTTGGCGTCTTCCCGTAGCATCTTCACAGCTACGAGCAAAGGAGACTCGCTGCCACCTTCCGTCGACGTATCCTCACCCAAGAAGTCCTGCATGTCCTCAGCCTCGCACAAGTGCACCTGTGTGGAGGGAAATCGGCTCATCGTCCGCTTTGGTTCAGGTCTTTACTTGACACTGACCAGAAGTAACTTTAATGTCAAGTCAAAAAATGAGTTTACCTCCCCAAACTGGCCCTCTCCCAGTTTCTCCTTGAAGGTCAGCTTCTCTCTTGGGAACTCCCTCAAGGTCGAATCCGATCCGGCAAAGAAGTTCATGTTGACTGCTGTGAAGAAGCCGCTGTCCGAGGACTCCTGCAGACTGATAATATCTGCCTCGGCGTAATGCGGTGCGCCGTCGGAACCGACGCCTGCTCTGCTGGAGGTTCCTGACTCTGGAAGAGAAGCACGCGCTGCAGGATCTGTTGCTTCGGCTGCTTTTGAAGACCTCAGCGTTGACCTTCGACCCCCGGCTCCCTCCTTACCGAGGTGTTCTGCGCACTCAGCAAATTCGGGCAGTTTGCGGATGAGGCGAGAAGGCTCCTGGTAGTCGGCGCAGGCGGGGTAGATTCTCTCGTACGTGGAGATGGAGCCGGAGCCGGAGCCGGAGCCGTCCTCGCTGGACTGAGAGGAGCGAAGGAAGGAGAAGGCCTGGGTCTGGACGGCGAGGCGAGCCGTCAGCTCGTCGTCCAACCAGCGGCGGGAGGCCTTACGATGCGTGAGAGGATACAGTCTGCGTGAGTGACTTCGTACCCTTGACACTTTTTCACATTCTCATGGTCAGAATGTAGTTCTTTCAGATGTTATGTCAATGTTTAACAAAATAGTAAACAGTTTTTAATCCTTTCCTTTCAATTTCTAAGCTTTGTCAGAAATTCCAGGTCTTTGACTGGAAAATTCTACACTGCAAAAATACAAAATCTTGACAAGTAATTTTAGTGTGGTTTCTCACACAATTATCATAGTACTCTTAAAATAGCCTACGCTAAAGGAGCATGTTTTAAGTAAAAAAAAACTACTTAATATTGATGAAAAAGTTCTAGATATAAGTGAAATAATCTACCAGTGGAAAGATTTTAAGAATAGCTTCTTTTCACCCATTTAAATTTTATATTGTCGCCTTCCTGACATAATGGCCTAAATAATTTGTGCCAAAAGCAATTTCTGCAAAAAATAACGATAAAAAAAAATCACCACTTTTTTCTTTCCAAAAAATGTTTCAGGTAAATAAAAATAAAATAAAATAAAAAACAGCTTTTGGTAAAAAAAAAAAACAACAACAAAAAAAAAAACTTAGGCCATTATTTTAGAATATGCAACACCAGTAACTTTTAGTGTTTTCCTAGTCTGAGCTTTTACCCATCAGTAACAATTTTTCCCCGAGAAAATCAAAACAGACAAAAAAAAAAATCCCAATAGTAAATGCAGTTCATTCACCTTCTCAAGCATCTTCTGCCAGACCTGCCTCCACAGTATGATGACTATGATAGTCAAAAGGATGGCGATAATAGCCACCAGGCAGCCAATCAGGATCCTCGTGTTGCTGTCGTCCAGTTTGTGAGTGGGATCCTCCCCTGACGAAGCACAGGAACTTGTGCTTCAAATGTGCTCAATCATGCGTCATACGAAAAGAAATGTAGCACTCCCCCACCATTTTATTGCTGGATAATAAATAAAATGTGGAAATTCTCTCTCTTTTTAAGTCTTAAAACTGAATATTGTAGTTTGTGATTCTCTCAGCAGGGGGCAGTGTTTACCTAGAAAGCATTTATTTTCCCCACCCTATCTTCACCTTTTGCATACTTTTAAATAAAACAACACTGCTTGAAAGCCTGAAAGCCTTATTCGTGTTTATTTAAAAAAAAAAAAACAGATCAGATGAGGTTCGGCTGGTTACCTGGAAGGGATTTTTTATGTTGTCCGTGCTTGTGAGGACCCAGCGACGTGTTGTAAACGGCAGAGCCTGTGACACAGAAAGGGAAGGAAGTCAGAGTGAATTGAGTGAGGAGGCGGTTTCGTTATGAATCCAACATGCTGGCCTGGTGCAGTGGGATTAAAAGGCTTTCTGAGGGGCGTCTCAGATAGTTTTACCCGACTGAAAGGCCACCTCACTGAACAGCAGCCACTGGTCGCCGAAGTGAAAACGGCACTTGATGCTGCTGGCCGTTCGATCCCCGAGGGGCACGGTGACAAATCGGCCGCTTTGGCTCAGGGGCTCGGCGGATGGCCTGAAGGTCATGGGGTCGGGCTCCCATTCTGATTCGGAGCGGAAGAAGCACGTGGCCTGTCTGAACAGCCGCACTCCACGGCTGAACATGTTGCTGCAGTGAACCTGTAGAGGTGGTAGGCATTATTAAAGTACTAAATCCTGCTGTGTGCCAGACTTTAAAGGGGCAGTATTATGGGTTTTCAGCCACATAGTGGCATTTTATAGCACAATGATGTATCTATTTTATCTTCAGTTGTTATAAAAATGCCAAAGGTTTCAAGTATGACCTAAAATAAATTTGATTTCTTGATTTGTTGCCTTGAAATTGGGCCTCTGTCTCTTTAAGAACTCCTGCGCTTTCTGAAACATTTTTAATGAGCTCAACAGATATGCAGTTCCACCAGGTGTTTGCTAAGTGCTTCTGACTAGTCTGAAGGAGCTGAGTGAGGCAGAAGCTTGGAACCTGCAGGTCCAAGGAGGAGCTTTGTCCTTGAAGGCGGAGCAAGGTCCACCCAGGTGTTTTGGACAGCTGGTTGCCATGAGAGATTAAGGGATTTCTCATATGTGAATGAAAGAATCAAGGCAGCCAGGTGTGATTTTGATGAGGGAATAACATTATAACATGATCTGTAAGGCTCAAAAATGTCAATTTTACAAAATACTGCCCCTTTAAAGGTACTCTAATGCAGGGAATATCTAAAATGTTGCCTCCTGCGTTGAGTCCTTCCTCACCTTCATGGAGGTGAAGTTGCGGATGTGGTCAAAGTCAAAGACCACCTCCACGTAACCTTTAGGGAAAGTCTTGTTGCTCCATCCCACGTAGTCGTACCCAGGCCACGCTCCAGGGACATGGCTGTGCAGAAAGTCATCCAAACCCCAGGTGCCATCCGTCAGCTGGCCCAGGCCCTTGGTCAGACTGGAGAAGCAAAGTTAGATTATTTTTTTTCACGCTCGTTTTCCTCATACTTCTACATGTAGAAATAAAAGTTCAGACCTTTGAGCTGTTGCTCCATCATACACAGAGTCATTGAAGAAGACGTCCAGGCCTCTGTAGATCATCTGGTGTCCGTCTGGAATGCTATAAGACACCAGACCGTCTGGAAAGAGCAGAAAAAAACAACAAAAATTATGGTGGTGTTTTTTTTTTTTTTTTTAAGTTTTCACACTATTACATAGAGACATCATACTAAAAATATGCTGTAAAGCAAAACTCAGTCTGTGTAGGCACAGGCTGGTTGGCATGGTCACTATCACTGCACACTGTCAGTCAGCTGGCTAAAAGAAACAAGAAAGAACCCTGACTGACCCAGCCATTCACAGCCGTACAGCTCCACTCTCATACACACGATGGACGAGGGGTCGGTGACGGGCATAAAGCGGACGAAGCGGGCGATGATGGGGGGCTCCAGATCCTTCAGGACCACATCGTAGGTGTTCTTGTTGCCCTCGATCACCTACGAGACGAGAGGCAGGGCGTTCAGATTCGACATAACTCAGTGTGTCCCTGGACAGAAGCAAACTTTAATTTGACAGATTAATATTTGCTCTTCTGCCCCAACAGAAGAAGACTGATACAAATCTCTGTCTGTAATCTGAATTTGTAGAAATGGTCCTAAAGGTTTGAAAGTAGATTTAGATATTATATTTAAAGTAGTTTATTATTATTCCACCACGCTTTTTTTTTTTCCTGATAGAAAATAAAAATAAATTAAAAAATCATTTTAGAGAATGTCATAAAATGATTTAACAGGACGCCTTCATGAAGAAAAAGTTTCTTTTATGAACAGCATGTCAAAAGATTATGTATAACTTACTCAAAAGTCAAAGGGAAAATCCTCATTGATACGACAACAATCAAATCAAAATCTTCCTTTAAACTCTAAGTCATTTTTCAAGATGGGGCTGTAACCACCTTTAGACCCTCTATTTGTGGCACCACTGCTTAGCATCAGGATTTTTTCAGCTCATCTTCCTCCAATATTGAGATTTGTTATATGATCTGAAACAACTGTGACAAAAACAATTCTGTAAAGCGGACAACTACCTCTGCCACACATGTTAATGTTTATGTACACCACATGTTTATGATTTATGTTTTATTCATCTTTGAGAATGTGCTCTTGTGTTATTATGCAGTTTTTAGCATTTCATTGCTTGAAAATGATCTCAAAACAACAATACTATTGTTTATCGCAATAACGTCTGGGAGCGATTTATCGCCCAGCAAAATTTGTTACTGTGATGGACCAACCGTTGACAATAATAGCAACAATAGTCACATTGCTGATGCCAACTTGGCAAATTTGTTGTTATACTTTGCAACTTTTCAAAAAACAAAATAAATTGGTATCGGCCAAAATTGGAATCGGCAGGTCAGGGTTTTTAATGATCGGCACATGGCCTGAAAACTCCAATCGCTGCAACAATAATGAAAATGCCTTGGCACTTTGCAAAAATAACTAAGTTCCACATCTGTAAAGATCTGTTGGCTTTTTTTTATTATTATTAAACTGTTAAAGCAGACACTCAGTCTGTTTCTATTGTTCCTCAAAGACACAATTAAAAATAATCAGCACGTTGTTGCCGTGACTGACTCAGATTTATGAAGTAATGTTGTCCAGAAAGCACACGCACCTGATTTCCCATCCTGTCATGCCAGCCCACCCAGCTGCTGCCGTCCCGGCTGTACTTTATCCTGTACCTCTGGGCAAATTCGTTGCCCATGCCGTCGGCATGGCGACCCTGGGTGCCCACGAGGGTGATAAAGTGCAGCGAGCGCAAATCCACCTGGAGGTACTCTTTGAAGCCGCCCGGCTCCGACATGATGTCGGGACACCAGGCCCCGTCCCCGTCGCCGGTCTCAAAGTCCAGTCTGTGGAAGCAGGGAGTGAAAAATATGAAAAAAAACAGAGAGAGTTTAAATTCACGACTGGCAGTTTTTTGTTCCTGAAATAGTGAGTTGTCGGAATGAGAGCAGGAGTTAAAGTTGCCTTCCGAATCGTGCTGCGGTGGACTCGGACCACTGACTGGAAGCAGAGATGTCCTCGTCCTGGATCTGCCCGCCGGTCATGCCCAGAGGATAGCGACACATTTCTGAAAACACAACCAGACACACCGCAGCTGCTGTAAGATACTCTGTTGGTTTATGAATCACTAAACACATTAAAGATTTGCTGTCGTTGTATCAACCTTCAACCTCAGGAAGAACCTTCTGGTCTTCCAGAGTAGACCAGAGCAGCTCTGCTCTGCATCCCCAGAACCAGAACCAAACATAGAGAGGTAAATGAACAAACTTCCAGAAAACTACAAGACTGCCGAAACGCCGAGTTCCTTTAAATCAGGGCTAAAAACCCATCTGCACAGAGCTGCTGTTGATGAATAATAACCACAACATTAATTGATATGTTTGATTTGTATTTAATGATCACTGCTGATGATGACATTTGGCAAAATGAAACAATTTTTACTTGTTTCATAATTGATTATTCTGTCATGTTTTCATGATTTGAAGGACTTTGAACTGCTTTGTTGCTCCAATGTGCTACACAAATAAGCTTGACTTGACTGACATCATCACAACTTGCCTCCTCTAGTAACCATTTAACAATGTTTTCACTGAGTAGCAGCTCGTACTTCTCATATCGGTGTTTGCTAACTGCTGCTGGCTAGTCTGAAGGAGCTGAATGGAGGAGTTCCAGGGGAGGGCTGATCTGTGAGGCAGAAACTATTGTTCTCAGGAGGAGTTTTGTCCTCAAAGGCGGGGCTACGTCCACCAACGTGTTTTGCACACCTGGTTGCCACGGGAGATTAAGGGATTTCTCTAATATGAATGAGAGAATCAAGGCAACACTCCAGGTATGATTTTGATGAGCGAATAACATTCTAACATGAAGCTCAGAAAAGTCGATTTAAAACAGTACTGTCCCTTTAAGTCCTGACCGAGGAAGCTCAATACAAACACCTTTTCAGGTTTTGATTTCCAAAGCAGTGAACATCTTTTCCAACTTGGTGAAGGCTTCAAAATACACTGAAGTTTGTGTTGGTGTCAAAATATGGAAAAGTTTAATGGACATGAATACTTTTGCAAGTGTCTTGCCATTCCCCTCTCCCTCCCCACTCCCCTTTTTTTAAAAAATATATATTTCTACAGGACCTGAGGAGTTGAGTACTAATTGGACCGGACTGCCTTCCTCCCTCTTGCCCCTTTTCCTGCTGCCCTGCGTGGCCCCTGAAGCCAAACAGAGGCATCACTGTGTGGGTGCCAGTCTAAGCAAAACGAGAAGGGAGTGTCTGCTGTAACTGGCCACTCTTCACTTTCCTGGGTTTTCATGACTTTTTTAGCAGAAAGAAAAAAAATGATAGAAAGCCGGCCCAGATTCTCTAGGGTAAACAAAACTCAAGGTACTAGAGAAAGCATCCGATCCCAAATACAGCAGACAAAGGGGTCAAAGTGTATCCTGATTAATCCCATCCCCGGTCGAGGTTTTCTTGTTGCCCCGTTACCCGCAAAGCCTTAAGAAGGCAGAGCTTGGAAAAGTCTTGAAATGTAAGGACGCACCTGATTGGTCATGTGTGGAGAATGAGTGCAGGAGTGTGTGTTAGCCAGAGCTACGCCAACAAACCTTCTGCCGTCCCCACCCTGCGTCCTGCTCCTGAAAGCTCTGCCTGTGCTGAGGATGTTTGCCTCCTGACCACTGGGCAAACCGCACACACACGCACACATTCACACACTTCCTTGTACTGATACCGCTCAGAGAACTTTGCATCAGCTTCGGTTCGTTTTCTTTTAAAATAAGAACTTAAAGTTTTATCGCCACACTTTGCTGTGCATTTTGTGATGAGGATAAAAGTGACGATAAGAACTTTTGATCAATTCTTCTTTGAGGTTACCGTGTGGCCGTGACTGAATTTGCTTCTTCAAGACAAAGGTCACATAAATAATAACTGCATACTACTTTTTTTTTTTTTTTTTTTATCCCTTCAGTGATAAAATAGTAAAACAAACATTCTTAACAATTTGGGGATATTTTAAACTTCATTAACTGGAATTTATTGTGGTAACAATGAATCAGAATTCTTATCGTGATAAGAAATTTGTCACGATAAATGATAACCGACACAATAAATGCTCACTCTTAATGGCTAAACAGTGGAGAAAAATAATAAAACTATCAATCTCAACACTACAAACAGATTTTGGAGGTTTTAAACATCATTAGGTGGTCGTTAACATCAATAATTTGATTTATCGTGACAACGACAAACCATTGGGATGAAAAATTTATTGCGATAAGTGTTAAATGATAAACAATAAGATAAATGACTAACCCAGACATTTCTTTAACCCTAACTTTTCTGGTGAGTTAAATTCAAATCCAAAAAATAGGACTAGTATATTCCTAACACACACTTCAACCAAAACATAATTCACACATAACACAACCCTAATCCTAACCTGTAGAACTGCAAGAAAACAAGTGATGAAAAATGTCCTCAATGGTGACAGTGGTCCTCTATATGTAGAACATACAAGTCCACACACACACACACACACACACATCTCATATCTGAGCCCACCCACCTTAAGGTCTGGACAACATGCCAATGTTTTTATTTTTCAAATAATCTTATGAACAGCAGCTGACTGGTCTGCCTTCTGGCAGGCAGATGAACGAGTCTCTACCTGGATTGACTTGAGCCTTTACGGTGGCGGCCGTCAGGATGAAGAAGACGCAGCAAAGGTTCAGTTTGACCTCCATGACTCTCGTCGCCTCAAGGAGCTGCGGTCCTGAAAAGGCAGATTGTGAATAAGAAATGTGTTTTTTTTTTTGTTGTTGTTTTTTTCTAAATCTGCCATGTGGAGTCATTGATCTCATTCACTCTGCGTTCTTACATACGTCTGCGGAAGAATTAGTCGGAGAAAATAAAACCATGACACTTTAAATCGTAAACTGGACAGCTCTACTGAATTTATTGCTACATTTATACAAAAAAAAAAAAAATGTAATAAAAGAGCAGGAACATATAAGATCGAATTCCAAATCCTGCATCTAGATTGAGAACTTTATCGACTAAGTTGTGTGAATATACTACTTTTTTTGAACAGTTTAAGATGAGATTTGTCCTTCTTTGTTGGTTTTACTTACATTCTGACGTTCCTCTGTCCTCTCTCAGAGAAGATTCCACAATCTGTAGAACTTGATGCGCTCAAAGCCGTGAGTTACTGCTGACCTCGTCTTTGGAAGGTATTTCTGGGTATGGACAGGAGACTCAGAGGGAGAGAGGGAGGGAAGAAGGAGGGAGAGAGGAAGAAAAACACAGGCTGATGTAACAGTCAACCCGTCTGGGATGGAAGGAAAGAAGCAGAGAAAATAGACACGTTTCAAGCTGGGATTGTTTGAGACTGTGACCCCGAAGAGGAGAGCGGCTGCACGTACGATGAAGATCAGAAACAGAAGCAGGTTAGCGCTTGAAATATCAAGTGAATCCACAAACTGCACCAAAACATAAACAGAAGGCTGACACGTTTCACTTGAGCCCATCCAGGACTGCAAAGATCTCCAAGATGAATTTCAGTTGAAGCCTTTTCAACTTTTCCCTTCATATCATCCATATCCAGGTTTATGAACATGTTACAAATATCGCAATATCACCAGATGGTGATATACAACTCGTTCTTGTTGTAGCGTACAAGAACAAGTGAAATCGTTTCCCTTCACCTGATTTTTTTCTAGTGAGCTAAAACAGAAATACTTAGCTAATCTTTACCCGTCTTAAAGGGGCAGTATCACGTAAAATCTACTTTTTGGAGCTTTACATCATATAAAGTTAATCCCTTACCAAAAACATACCTGGAGTGTTAATATAATTCTTTAATCGGTGAAAGAATTTCACAGCAACCGTTCAGCTGTGAAAAATGCCTGGTTGAACCTAGCTTAAGAACCTTATTAAAGGGTTAATAGACGAGCCTTGTTGTGATGACTTCCTGAAGGTGGAGTTTGAGAAAGAGCAGGAGCTTCTTAAAGAGACAGGCCCAATTTCACGACGTTGAATTAGGAAGTCTAAGTTTTTTTTAAGTCATATTTGATGTACATGTAGCATTTTTAACTGAAGGTAATAAAGTCACTTGATTGTGCTATAAAATGGCACTATATGCTTGGAGAACCTATAATACTACCTCTTTAATAGAGTACAAACGTACCAGAGCATGGACTTCAGGGTATCAGAAACCAGAAAAGAAGTAAAGGAGGACTAAAAATTTTACATTTATGTAGAGAAAAAAATTTAAGAATCCAGGTTAACAATTATGCACTACTTTTTGTTGGTCAAAATTCTAACAAAAAAAAGATCCAAGTTAGTATTTGTAACATTATCCGACTTCAAGGACAATTAATATTTTTCCAAGACGCCGTATAAAAATCGGCAGAATAATTATTCCTGTATCAGAGAAACTTTACCAGATTATATGTTTTTGTTTCAAAAGCGCAAAAAAACTGAGATGTTTATATTGTGGAGAAAATCAGAATAGTAAAATAGAAACATGCTGAACTTTAAGCCCGGCCATTCATTTCCCATTTTATTCTCTCCGTCAGTTTTGAACCACTCCCCAAGCAGGGGATCATACCAGAACGTTTTAATGTACGCAAACTCGTCATCTTACATCTGACGATTCAATCTATTGGCAAAACATAAAAGTAGATTTGAGAGCTTTTTTTTAAAATTAGTTTTTAATGATAATCAAGCAGATTAAAGAGGATGCCTACTGCAGCGGGCTGCCCACTATCTGTGTCAGCAGCAGCTGCAGGACGCCGCAGACGGATGTGGGCAGGTAATGGCCGATATTATTCATATTTTCCAGCTTATCAGCTTAACACCAAGCTGCTGCCGCCTGCAGACGCCCTGCGCTTAATGGGTTCTTACCCGGTTTAATGAGCACAGCTGGTGCGGCTGGGCCTTCTACAAGAACTTTCAGCATCTCGTTTTCACAACAGGTCAAGAATTTGTTATTTGTCTTAAAGGTTGCCATTAATTTGGAAAACCATTTGACTTTGGAGATTCTTTCCAAAAAGCAGAGCTGAACCTATCCGATATTAATATTTGAATCGGTCGTGAATTACAGATTGGGTATCGTGACGATGCTGAAAGCAATCCAGTCTAATTCGAAAGAACTTTGTTACAGTTATTTTTTTAAAAAGGTTGACCAAAGTAGTCAACTTGTTTTTTTTGTCAGTGTCTTTATTATTTATTTCACACTGGCTCTTCCACTCTTAATTGCACCGACTGAACAAATTAAAGTTTAGTTGGTTCTACATGTTTAATCAAATTTGTGACACTATTGGTGTTTTTAGTTGTGCCGTACTGCTGCCGAGTTACCACATAAATGTGTAATTCAAAGCATTTATGTTTGCGTTTTAAAACAAAATGCTTAAGTTAATTCAGCCGACACCGATATCGATACCAGAAGACCAAAAAATTCAGAGCTGTGCTTCTCTAAATTGAAAACGCAGGACGCACCACGACACCAAGTGGACTTCGAGAAAGGACATTTAATTCCACGAGGAACATCAACATAAGTGCACTTTCATTTTTAGTACACTTCTTGTGAACAGACATAACCTTGGAGGAAAAAAGACGTAAGTAACAGACAGAAAGAGAGAAGGAAGGGGGCTAGAAACTTTAAGAGAAAGGTGAGGAGGAAAAAAGAGAGGAGGGAACACAACATTCACGTTGAGAAACGGCTCAGAGATCCCGTCCCGGCTCGGGGACACGGAAAATAAATACACTCACAGTCATCATGGTGGAGCTGGTGCATTAGAGTCCAAAAGTGTCCGACAGAGCGACATTGCTCCTAAAATTGTCCCAAAACATTTCAGCGGGTGAAGCAACAATGCTGCAGCAGTTCATGGATGCAGCACTGGAGGGACAGAGTGGGACGGTGTGGAGGAGCAGCCAGTAGCTGCATTTCCACAAAAAATGTCCACAAACTTTGTCAATATTCCGTTGATCTCGGAAAAAAAACAACAACACAATTTAGCAATTTCCATTGAAGAAGAAATGCAATTAACATCAGACGTGAGTCAGTTCGTTCACGCGATATGTCATTACAAGACATTGTTCAACTGCTTCTTGTTGTTTTCGTCGTGGTTTGCACTAGTGGTGACATCCTGCTGTCCATCATGTGACTCATGTGAAACGACAAAAGAATTTCCACTGCAATTGTGCAAAAGAAACTCATTTTGATACAGCCACAAAAAACAAACAAACAAACAAACCAAAAAAAACCAACAACTCACCCTTGAGATAAAACATTTTAATCAGAAAACTAGAGATGTTTCAAAACTGACATGGCTCCATGAAGTAAATTTACTTTCCAAATGTCAAATTGTGCAATTATATGGTCAATGGAAACACAAGTTAGTGTTTCAGCAACAAGGCTAATGAAAATGAGCGATACGCGTCGCTGAACAACACTCTCTAAAATACAATTAGCCCATGAGAACAAAGTTTAAACAATCTTCTTCAAAACTAAAAAAACAATTTTTCTGTTTTTATGATCGAATTAGCAGGTTTAAACAGTCTGAAATGCAGAAATAGTCAGCCTGGGTTTGATGGGGCTTCATATATTACTGTTTTGATTCTTGTCTCAATCCAAGGTAGGCCTAAGAAACGTTGCATTTGCTCCTTTTTTAAAAATCAAATAAAATAACGGTTTCATAAATCTGATGCGTTTTTTAAAAAAAAAAAAGCCTGTTCAGTGCAGACGTATCCAATCGAAACAATGCTGATGCAACTGAACAAAAGCTATCAGTTCTGTTAGCACAGCACTTATCATATGACGTCATGCCTTTATGTTTAAATTTAGGATTTAAATTGTTCATCTTGGTAATTTAATCTGATGAGCTACAGGAACAATCCTAGAACTTTTAATGAAATTATATGTCATGTTTTGACTTATTTTTTTATATTAAATTTTCTGTTAAATCTAACATAATACTGCTTGAAAAAGCTCAGTCTGCCTTAAGTTTGAATTATTTAACAGATCTCTTACTATTACTAAAAGCTGTTGCTTGATAAAAGACATAGATAAGATGTGCCTAATTATTTCTGCCGATATTTTAACCAAAATATAAATTATTTTTCCTGAATATGTGAAGCTAACATATATATCCAAGTTTTTTATAATAGTGGTTCTTGACGTGACAAACTTGCTACATACCTCATAGAAAAGCTGTTGATGGTCAATTTGATCAAAAAATAACGATCACGTTTTCACCTGCAAACGAAATTTTAACAATTTAGACACATATACATCACACACATACATAACTACAATCAAATTTGTGAAAGCAATACATTTCGCAGCAATGACCCAATAATGACATTACTTAAACTCACGCTACGCTGCGCAGACACTCGGAATCAACCTGGGTCAACCTGGGTCAACCTGGGTCAACCTGGGTCAACCTGGGTCGGAAGGCCTTCCAACGGAAGGCGGCCCGACCTACTGTCTGATTCAGTCAGTTACCCAGCGTGGTCTCAAATCCACACCCACTGATGTTTGTCTGTCTAACATCCCTGGGATAATATTGCCTGACTGCCTTTTTTTCTCAAATAGAAAATTAAAACGTCCATTTTATTACACATTTCCTACTGTAGCAGACACAATCTGAAACAAGCGTAGCTGCTACAAATCTTTTGGGCATATTGACAAAAATCTGCTGTGTGAGAGACACATACATGTTATTGCTGCAATGACCAATAACTGACTTCATCTCATGCTACACTATGCTATCTGTGGTGATGAAGACTCACTCACCTTAGCATGGCTGAAGCTCGATACTGAAAGTGTAACGGCTTTAACTACTTTCCGACTGGCTAACATTTGTCTGAGAAACTGGGAGAACTCGTTGGGCATTGACAACTCTGACTCCCAGTTGGTTAGTTGATCCTTCAGTATGACAAGAAAAAAAAACAAAAAAATAAAAATAAAAAAAAATCGCCAAAGTTTGGCATCCCAGCAAGATGAACGGGAACAGTGAATTCCACACTTTTCATCGGTGCACATGTACTATTTACAACACGAGCACATCGAAATCAAAAAGAGACACAATTAATTCTCCTGAATTATGTATGTTCCATAAATTTTCCATTGTTTCCTCATGTCTGGACCTTAGAAACAAACGTTCTTTCGATACACGCATAAACAGCCAGCTAGTTAGCTAGCTAACAGTGTGACAGCAGCTTTGAATTTAGATTTACATTCCATTCCTAAGAGTTATAATTTGTCTATAGAGCTGGGTTGTGGTCCTCTGTGCTTTTCATATGCAGGAGGTGGATGAGGTCATGCGGTACTATAGCTGAACCTGATGTTAAACATAATAAAGATTAATAGCAACAAAAAATAAAAACACATTTTGGAGCTTTTCAAAATAGGTTTTAGAAGCTTTTTTTTTTTACATGAGTTTCAGAAAAACATTGTTCCGTACCGGTCAAAACTTATGGGAGGCCAAATGGGACAAAACTAAACAAATACATCACTAAATCATTTATTGAATATTGAATATCAATCATTTATTGATTTGAATTTTAAGTCATTAAAATTCAAACCTTGAAAACATTTATTGAAATCTATGTTTAATTAATTCATAGTTTTTGCTCCTGAAATAGTTTCCTCTGTCAACCGTGTTGACATCAAAGTAAAGGGGCGGGGCTAAAACTGTTTGTCAAACTCCACAACTTGTCAATTGTGACATTTGATCAGTTGTTCGACCTTGTGGTCCAGATGATAACTGTGTTGTCAGCTATTTGTAAAATCAAATTGAATTGATAACCTGCGTTGTATTTAATCCTTTAGTTTTGTCCCTTTTGGCACTCCGTAGAACCTGAGACGCCTTGTGAAAAATATGTTACTTCCAAAGTTGTTGAAAAAACACACTAGATAACCATTTCCTATCAGAAAATTGGATGAACAATTTTCTGATAGGACAGGAGATGCAGCAGAAGCCGATTATTTCTTCAAGTCCTAAAAGACCCAACAGCTGCTGAGCAGCTATTGAACACTTTGATAACTTTAGCAATTCAGTCAATGTTTTCAGTGGCATAAAAATACTGCTTTTGTTTTTACCTTGCAGAGAGTAAATTTGATCAAAGAAAGTAAAATACAGAAATAAGACAGTTGGAAAAAGAAAGGCGCGTGAATAGTTACATTACAGCTGCAGATGACAGACAGTGCAGATGAGTATGGAGCAAAATTTTTCAAAAGAATAAACTTGGAAAAAAAAAAAGATTTGAACATATTTTCAGGTTTAAATTTTCTTTTGAGCTTAAAATATTCTTTCAGTTTCAAACTTTTGTTTCAGTTTCAAAATAATTATGCAGTTTAGAATCCTTTCTCCAATTTAATTGTTTTTTTATTTTGAACAAATGTTATGGCCCCAATTTAACTCCACAAATGAGTTCTGTTTTTATTTTTCACAACTCATAAGTTTTGTGTGACGCACCAGTAAGTTTCTGCACCAGTTTCTTCCAAAGCGGTGCGTAAGTTTCTCTCGCCTCGTCCAGACGTCGCTAAACGGCCATCTCGTCCCCCAGACAGTCCGGCAGACTCTCTGAATTCAGCACGCTGAGGAGCCGTGCGGCGCCGTCCGCCCCGGGCCCCTCCCCCTGCCCCCAGCTGTCGCGGTCGTCGCTTTCGTCCGTGTTCGACTCGTACTCCGACCCGATGCCGGACTCTCTGAAGCGCAGCAGCTCCAGGGCCCCCAGCACCCGCTCCCCCAGCAGCGAGCTCTCGTCGCTGGGCGTCTCTCCGGCGTCCCGGCCCCCGGCCAGGCCGTCCGACACCAGGGAGGAGAAGCGGAAGCACTCGAGTCGGACGCCGCTGCCGCTCGGCCCCAGGGGGACGGAGTCGGAGTCGGCGCCGGCGGCGCCTGGGGAGCAAGGCCTGGACAGGGCCGAGAACCAGGCGGCATCGGCGATCTGGAGCTGGGAAGGAGCTACTAACGGGCCCGCGGACGAGGAACGGATCATGGATGCTCCAGGCGGACCAGGGGGCTTGGCGCGGAACGTGATCTCCAGAAGACTGTCCTGGGAGCCCACTGACATGACATGAAGGAGAGAAGAAGAGTTGCACAGATGGTGTTTAAAGTTCCCTTTACAAATAATCGTAAAACTTTACTGATATTCCAATAATGTCGGAAGAACACAATTTCACAAATTGCTGTGTTTCCGTTAAATAAGAAAGACAATTGAGATCCAACATGAATACATTTGTTCTCGCAATAAGTAACTAAAAAAACAAACATCATCCTCAACTACTTCCTGTCTTCTTGGTCTTCTTCATAGTTTGCACAGATTCTTTTTTCAAGCCCAGCAGTGGTAACATCCAGTTCCTGTGACTCGTTTGATGTGTTTTCATGGCAATGTTGCAAAATAAACCAATTTTGATACAGCTAAAAAAAAAAAAAAGAAAAAAAAAAAAAAACTCATCCAGGAGGCAAAACATTTTCATCAAAAAATGAGAGTTGTTTCGATATTGGTGCGTTTCCATTAAGCTAATGTCAAACACAGCAACTGTTGTGGAAGAAAATGATAGAGAATAACTGCTGGCGTGTTTGTGTCTTGTGAATGATCTCAGTTTCATACACAGAAGTGACGACGTGTCAAAAAGTTGACGTCACAAATCCTTCTGCACGGCATCGACCGGTAGGAGGCGAGGAAGAGGTGGAACTTTCGGATTCGCATAAAACGACAGAAAACAAGACTAATAAATCTTCTCTGCAGAGAGGGAGAAGCTGCACAGAGTGGGATGATGTCAGCGCTGACAGGGCTTCACAAGTAATTACTTCCTGCTAGCTTATCGCCACTGGCTGGATGCAGGGAAGAGAGGATGGGGGGGGGAAGAACAGAGATCTTTACTGCATTCTCTGACAGGCCTGTCATGGGATAATTAATTGCGTGCCAGCAGTGGATGATAAAAAGGAGCTATAACCGGAAGATAGGGTGAAAAAATCAAAACCAGAAAAAGGGAAAGAAGAGAAGAGGCGAAGGTGGGGAAGTTTTGCGGAGAAGAAAATAGAAAAATCTAAAAAAAAACAAACAAACAAGGAAGCGAAGCTGTTTGTTCACTCACTAGACGTTAAGTGTCCAGCCGATTTGAGCTCCAGCTCCTGGATCTGCTTGACCAGCAGGGAGATGTGCTGCAGCAGGTCGGTGTTCTGCTGCAGCAGCCTCTGGACTCGGGCCTGGGCCTCGGTGCGCGCGCACATCTCCACCGACAGCTGCTCCTGCAGAACGTGGACCTGCACAGCACACGTCGATGAAAACAAACAAATTATTTCCCTTCGTGCCTTTTGCTTCGGAAGCAAACTGCTCAAGAATGGAGTCTCTGTGTTTTTCCCAGCCTTATCTTAGTCTGATTTATTGGGAAAAAAAAAGACAGGAAGTGACCTGAGCGGAGGCTGCCAGCGACTGCTGCTCTTGCTGCTGGAGCTGCTTCTGGAGCAGCTGGACCTGGTGCTCTGCGGAGCAGGAGGCCTCGGTCGCAGGCTGGGTCAGGGAGGAGGCCTCGATGATGGGGGAGCTCAGCAGGACAGGCGAGTCTTCACACACCTGAACACACGGAGCAGAACCAGAGCAGCTCTAAATGTCACGGAGCCGTCTGACGTCTCGCTGCTTCAGATTCATTTTACTTACTCAAACAGATTTTCTGAGTCAGCTTGTAATCACTTTGTTCATGTGGTGTAACTGATTTGTTGATTCTTCAGCACGGTATGTCAAACAGGCATTGTGAATACCATAAAATGGTTTTAATGACTGATTTCTGTTATTTATTGAGTCTGTATATTTCATTAAATTGAGATTACGGGTGAGATTAAATAAGACTTCACTTCTTCCTACTCCTTTTTAAACAGAACAGAAGCAGTAAGCAAATTGGTTTTGTTCTCTTGTCATTCTCATCACTTTTTTTCTTCTTTTTTCAAAAACCGGTTTGAAAAAAAAAAAAATAAACAAACAAACAAATGAAATGGAATGAAAGCCCCTGGTTTAGATATATTATATTTGAAGAATTCAACAAATATTAATGCTGAACACTATAAAACGTTTCACCTTCCTGACGGTGTTAATAGTTCCAATCAAGTTGCTATGTTACCTTTCAGTTGTTATAAAAATGCTGTATATCATGTGACTTAAAAGAAACTTTGCAATGTAATGCCCTGAAATTGCCCTTCCGTCTCTTTAAGAAACGCCTGCTCTGTCTGAAACTCGGCCTTTAAATTAAGTAATTGTTTTATTTGGTGTCGCAAAACTCCACAGTTTCATTTCACTACTTGTCCTCCCTGTGCGTAAGTTGATTTTCTACGGGTACTCCGGCTTCCGGCCCCCGGTCCAAAAATTTCACTAAGGTCACGAGGGGTCAACAGCAGAACAGTACTCGCTCTCTTTTCTTCATGTACATGACTCTGTTTATGTTGTTAATATTATTGTTAATTGTTGTACTCTGTTATGATCAGCCCACTTCCTTAGAGATGCTGTTTATAAAAGACATAGGTCTGCTGCTTTATTCAGCTCGGTTATTGTCCCTATCAAATAAGCTCAATAAAATAAGTGTAAAGAGACACAACTTTCCCCCTCCGACTTCATCCGTCCAGATTCAGATGTCTTCAATTTGCAGTTCTGGGCACCGATCGAACCACCAGCGGCACTCAGAGACATAAATCTGAGTGATGGCGCTCCTGATGATGCAAAAGCTATTAAGATGATTTCCTGAGTGGCTGAATTTCATTAGCACGCCGCATGCTAATGAAGCCAAGCTGCGGCAGAGAAACAAAAAGCACAGAACTCATCGAGGATGTTGCGGGGAAGACGGCTCCCCGTGAGGCCCAAACGCAGGAGGGAGGAGAGACGGAAAGCAGTTTGATCCGTCATCACGTTGGATTAACGACTGGAAGAGCTGTGAGGTTTAAGAGCGGCCTTCTGAATGGTCAGTGTACCAAAAGTGAAAAAATAATAATAATAAAAAAAAAGCATCCTGATGGGATGTGACGGCCGTCTGCAGCTGCTTAGCATTCATGTAAAAGATGAATCACTGCTTTGATTTACAAGTCAGGCAACGGATTAAAATTCCCTCTGTAGTTTCCACTGAGGAGATTTAATAAGGAAAAGGCAACATCATCTTGACCAGAGGAAGTGAAAATGAACAAACGCATAAAACGATGGAAACTGGAGAGCAGGTTGTCAAAGCAGGCCGTTTGCTGAGAGAACGACTGAGAGGAGTCTGTCCTGTTTGGTCTGCTTTGATCCAACTAACCCACTTATGTTAACGTTACTCCCACCAATACAGCAGCTCTCAAACTTCTTTCCATTATTCCTCTATATCTGATGGTTGCTTCATTGTTAGCTGACTGAAAAGAAACAACATTTGTCATATAGTCCAATGACCGTAAAGCACACTGGGTTAGCTAAATACTTTTGATTTTGCAGCGTAATTAGCAAAAATGCTGAGGTGGCAGAAAAACAAACAAAAACACAGAACGTACGACACGACTGAAACCTGTGCAACCGTAGCGCCGAATACCTAACAACAATCATGTACGGAGTCATAACGGGTGGATGTTTGAGAGCTGGTGTATTAGTGGGTGTGTGAGAATGAAATATGTTCAGAAGTGGTCTAAAAGCTGAGAATCTGATCGTTTGATCTCCTCAGGGAGGATGATGTAAAGAAACACTGCGCTGCTTTCATCTTCATGCAATAGAAACATAAAATCCCCTGATTAATGCTATGCTAACACCTTGTCTGATGGTCCAAAGCCTGAGCATAATAACATTCGCTGAACTCCTTTAAAAGTATTTGCATAATGTGTGTTGACTTTGACGAGATATGTGCTCGTGACTGTGATGCTTGAATTCTGGATATTTTATGAAATAATCCAATGCTTTGAAATATTGCAACTGGCCGAGTCCATGTTCAGGTTTGAAGATACCGCAGTTTTAAAATCAGCACCACTTTATTGCCATGGAGAACCGATCCCAGTACTACCCAGGAAAATAAATACCCGCCCTGTCTGGCTTGTTTATATCAGAACTAGATTATCTGACTATTTATTGCTCTTTCATCCTCCCCACAACCCCAGAAGAACAGAAAACCTTGTTTTCTATTTAACACCTGAGGCAAAACCAGGCTGCTGTTATTGTGTGAAAATCGCAAAATAACAGATCTTGATGTTAGCCGCTAATAAAAGCTAAAGACTGAGAAGCGAATTTGCCAGCGAAGCCGCGGGTCATGAGGCTCTTATATGAGGAACAAATTACGACACGAGCGGCTCATTAACCGCGCAGCGGGCAGCTCTGTTACTCAAGAGTTCGGCCCATTAAATAACACTCCTAGCGAAACTGTGGCTAAATCAATGATGAGAAAGAACATGAAGTATGTCCTGTTGATTGCCTTTACCTTTTAGAAAGACAGGTGCATTTTGTGAAAGTCAAATATCTAATCCGCTATCAGAACTCTTAAACGTTAGTCTACACTTTCAAGAATTAAAAAAAGGATATGTTATTTAAAGTATTCTTTCATTTAAACTGACTCTCTTACTTTAGTAACTGATATCATCATTTGTAAACTGCTTTTTGCATTTTAATCTTATCGTTGTGTGGTATTAAAATCGGGTTGATGATCTGAAACTTCATCAGGCAATCATCACAACCGGGATCCTCTGTTAACCCTTTAACAACGTTTTTATCAACGTTTCATTGAGAAGTAGCTCCTAGAAAGAGCTCAGCAGATGAACAGTTCCACTGGGTGTTTGCTAATTGCTGCTGACTAGTCTGAAGGAGCTGAGTGTGGGAGGATACTTGAGGCAGAAACTTGGGAACTGCAACTCTGAGGAGGAGCTTTTTCTCGCAGGCGGAGCTATGACCACCCAGGCATTTTGCACAGCTGAATGGTTCCCATGGGAGATTCAAGGATTTCTTAAACATGCATTAAAAAAAAAAAAAAAAAAAATCTAAGCAACGTTCTCTGTATGTTTTTAATAAGAAATTGACATTATAACGTCATGTAAAGATCAAAAATGTTAATTTACATAATAATGTCATTTTAAGATCGTATACATAACCCGCCATGTTGTCAGTGATGCTACAGAGAAAGTGTAGGAAAATCAGGTGAAAAGAATATGAATAAAATCTCAAATCCAAGATCAAACAATAGTTTATCACCACATGAACACGTCTCCCCACAAAAAGAAATAAAGTTCACTTCCTTGTCGTAAACCGTGAAAGCGTTTCCACTTAAACAGGGCAGCACCGGTTTTCTCCCACTGCGGCGATAAAGCGGCCGGCGCCTCGGAGACTCGCAAGAGCGGCAGTCAAATATCGGGGAACAGGCAGCAGCTTGTCCAACACGCAGAGATTAGCAGGAGCACGCAGTGATCTCATCAATAAACCATGTGGTCTCATCAATACTGAAGAGGCCTTGTGGAGCGTTCCTCCACAAACAAGAATCAGGAGCGTGCACGCTCGATGCGCCGTGAATCCCTCGGAGCTGTTTACCAGCTTCATAGACGCTTCATGAGGCGAATCTTTCAGCCTGGTGTTCGTCTGGTTCAGGGATTAGCAATAAGCGCAGTATTTGTGCCTTTTTAGATCTTTCGGGTTTGTTTTTTGTAGCACTGGTAGAAACGACAAAGGAGCAAAACTACTGTTTGTTTAGGCAAACAAGTGTAAAAATGATCACTTTAATGACTGCTCTGAGTCATTTAGTTTATGTGCTGATCATTTTTGGGGGGGAGATTTCTTTTGGTTTTTTTTGTGCATGTGCAATTACAAAGTATTTTCATTTTTCCACCCTTGCTCTTTGTTTGTCATGTATACAGTGGCATCGATATGCCAAATAAATAAGAATATGAAGTTTTTAATAATTTCATAGATTTCTCTGTACTAGTTTTGATGGTTTTTAAAAGACGGTATCACAGCCACACAGAGACACAATTTACTAATCAGATGAATTCTGAATTTCTGGATTTCATTTCGGGGTATCAGAGTAAAGGAGTGTCATACAAATATTTGTATACTATGTATACTATGCTTTTCCTTGAACTTCACCGTAATAAGATGCTTTATTTTGGACCGTGACATAAAATTATGTCGTAATGTGAAAAGTCAGAGAGCTTCTGCTTTCTTAAAGCCAGGAGAACTATTTGAAAACGTCAGAAGAAATAACTGGTTCAAATTGATCAAGGCCGACGGGAGCGAGCCGCACCTCACCTTGGCATCGGCTCCCAGCGCCTCGTCCTTTTTGTTCTTCTCCAGGTCCGACGAGGAGACGCACTCGATGCTCTCCTCCGTGGTGCCTTCGAGGTCCGTCTCCTCTGACAGCGCCAGCCTCTTCTTCGCTGCGGAGAGAACGACACGCGTCAGGAGAGAGCTCCACGCGGAGCCGCATCAGTGGGCGCCGAGCCAGCAGGAGTTCACACACGGTGGATCTTTGATCTGTGGGCCTGGTTGACTCATATAAAACAATCAGCATCTTTCATTTGAAAAAAAAAGAACTGCCAGCGCGGGAGGATAATATTTTTCCAGAATTGTCACAAATTTGTGTTTCTTCTTGAGCAAAGCCTGACATTTGGGAGGAGAGCAAAGTGAAGGGAGGTGCTTTGTAATTGCGAGCGGGTTGGTGTGTAGGTGTGAGTAACCTGGTGCTGCCTCCAGCTCCTCCGCCCTCCCCTCTTCGTCCTCCCGATCCTCGCTTTTCTGCTGCAGGGTCAGCTGGTGACACACATCGAACGCCTGACCCACGGTCCGCACGATCCTCATGGCCTGAGACTGAGTGGGAGGACACAGAGGAAGGTGTGTGTGAGCAGTGAGGGCAGAGCGAGGCAGCGCGATGAAGAGCACATTATGAAGGAGACGTCTAATTAGGCCACGCAGCAGGCGAGGAGACGAGCTGCCGGAGGAGACGGAGTGCGACCGTTTAGTTCAGGTGATGGAAGAAAAAAAATGACAATGAAACTGGAAAGAAAGAGGCAAATTGAGGAGAAAATTGCGACAGAAGGACAAACACTGAAGGTCTTTTCAAACATTATTTGCAAACGTACACACACACACACGCACACACACACGCACTCAGGTGTTTTAAGATTCAAATGTTTTCAGAATGCGCTCTGATTCAGCAGAGTGCAGAATGTATATAGTTGCCACTATAAACATCTTCTCTTTACTTGTTCTATATTTATCAGTGATTTTACTAGTGTAAAATGTTATACATTCATATGTTGTTTGTTGCTATTGTTTCTCATTTCTGTTTTCTCCCTTTCTGGAGGTTTAGAGGCAGATCTCTAAGTCGTTGTGTTCGGCCCTTCCCCATGACTCGCTCGGTCGGCTCCTTCAGACTAGCCGGCAGAAATTAGCAAACACCTGATAAAACTGAGCATCTGCTGAGCTCATTGCAGGAGCCACTTCTCAATGAAACCCTGGTGAAAATGTTAAAGGGTTAATAGAGGAGACATGTAGTGATGACTTCTTGAAAGCAGAGTTTCAGACAGACGACCCATTTCATGGCATTAAATTACAAATTCACATTTCTTTGATGTTATATTTGATATGTATATAGCATTTTTATAAGAACAGGACTTGATTGTGTACTATGTGAATGGAAAATACATAATACTGCCCCTTTAAAGCAACATATTTGATCCCAAAGAGCTAATATCCTCATAAATACTCTTCCTCCTCTGATATTAGTTTTCTAACCTGAGCATCAGTACTCCTGGTTTAAGATGCCAGGACTTCCACAGTCAATTTCAGGCCTTTTTCTCCCCCAAGTAGCTCCAAAATGTGCACCAGAGACAGCCCTCTAAATCAGGCAGAATGATAGGCTGTCCGCCACGTCCTTCCTCAGTCTCACTCAAGGTGATGTTTTCAATCTTGGGAGCTGGCAGGAGCCGTGTCAAAAATAAATTCATTGCTCCCCGTGCCCCTGGAGGATCCTCGCGCCTGAAACCACTCAGTCGATATGTCAAGGCAGCTCGAGCCTGAAAGAGGTTTAATCAAACTCAACGGCGAAATACGTTTCGACAGAAAAACCCAGAAACGGTGAAATTGATTAGGAATCGTGTCGTTCCCAGATCAGAGGGCTGAGTTTTAGCTTCAGAAGCGTAAAGTTGACAGAACAGAAGTCAAACACAAAAGGGCTGCGTTGATGATTTTGACATCTGAAAGCTTTGTGTGCCGTGGCGTGCCGTGATGAAAATACATCAAATCTCCTCGAAATCAGCTCCTCCTACTCAGCGCACACGCTTGGTCTGCGGCACAAAGATAAGGCTTCACAGAACCCGGGGAGGTAGAGGAGCGAAGGCACCACTGACTGCGTGCGCGACAATGGGGTGGGCGTTTTGCTCGGCGCTGGTGAAGATGTCTTGAAGTGCCGAGCAACAACGGCGGCCCCCTTTTTTCTTTTTCCTCTTCCCACCACAGCGATTAGCATTCAGCCTCACTAAGTCGCCGTCGGCGCCGTATCCATGGTGAAGGGATGGGAGTCGACCTCGCTGATGCTCCGTCTTTGAAGGAAAAAACTGCCTCGGCTCGCGCTCGTTCAGACATGTGGGGAACAACATGACTCTGCTTTTCTTTTTGTTAATCAAACAAAAAGAACGTTCTCGTACTCCGCCTCGCAAAAGTGTTTGTGACCTTTGAACGTTTACATATTTCGCTGTGTTGCAGTCACAGAGCAAGAGGAAATAGTGCAGAATCGCAAAGAGGGGAGGGAAATTACGCAGCTTTTTTGAAAAGTTCATCCAGAACGAACCATCATCGTGAAACATGGTCCTGAGAAATTGGTCGTTAGCTGCATTTCCAACGACCATATAACTGCACAATTCAACAGGATAAATTTGCTCATTGGAAACACGACAATTTGAAAAAAACCCCCCAAAAAACCAAAACTTGCAGGAATTAAATTTTCTGAATTAAAGCTGGTGGAGATAGTGACTAAATCTTAATTGCAAGAAATGTGATTGAACACACAACATCAGATAAACACAAATAAAAAAAAAGGTGGAACGTTGTGGTTTCATCACACGGTTTTGTGCAGAAGCAAAGAGAAACTTCAGATGAATAACCATCTGCAAAAGATTCAGATGTTTACATGAAATCAATGTCCAAACATCTGGTGGTTCAAATCTAAGCAACTCCCTACAGAACCGTCTGGAGAAAACGAGGCACTGGCTGCTCAAGTGGTCCTCATTTCAAACCAGCTCCATCGCATCCCGTGAGGTTAGTCAAGAGCAACAAATGAAGATACAAATTGTCAGGTGCTAATTACTAAAAACAAGAGAAAATGGTTTTTAAGAAACACAGCAAACCAATTAGACTTCAGTGAGCTGAAACACTAATGCAGCTTTATCAAGTTGGGGTTTTTTATGTACAAGTGAGAAAGTGATAATGATGAGGATCACAAACATGTCATTACGCATTTCTGCTGTTACCCTGTTTCCTTTTGTGTAAAGACTGCAGGTGTATTGAAAGACATGTGCTACAAACAGCTGAATGTGAGAAAATGAAAAGTGTTTTAGTGGAACACGAGGCTCCGTTATGGCTTTGAATGATGTGTGCTGCTATTGACATGCTCCTCTTCT
Organism: Poeciliopsis turneri; assembly: GCA_922788865.1. Classification (NCBI taxonomy): domain Eukaryota; kingdom Metazoa; phylum Chordata; class Actinopteri; order Cyprinodontiformes; family Poeciliidae; genus Poeciliopsis; species Poeciliopsis turneri. Next base: position 352,138 of record CAKLNU010000612.1, read on the forward strand.
GAATAGTGCATGTTTACTGGGATCAAGGGTTCAGTGGATTTCACTGCTCTGGATGGGCTAAATTATCTTTCATTTTATTTTTCCCATATTCATGGACGGTTAAATTGACCATTTTGGGAACGACATTTCAGTGATGTGAGGTCAAATAATTAGGAATTACAAGTAGCATTAGCTAGATTAATTACATTGGCATTTACATAGATATTAGCCAGCGTTAGTCATTTCTAACATATCAGTTTTGGGTCGATGAGCTATATATATATATATATATATATATATATATATATATATACATATATATACATATATGTATATATATATATAGATATATATATATATATATACATATGTTGAGGGACCACAAGATAAAAACAGAAGCTACAAACACCAAAAAGCAACACAGTTATGCGAGCAAGTTTATTCTGACTTCTGTCGTAGCTATATCTTTTTTTTTTTTTTTAACCATTTTGGGCCACTGTAATGTAGTAAATATAATAAACCATTATATTAGAAATATTACTGAAACTGGTCCAAATTTTTATATCAATGCATCTATAATATTAGTCAGAAAATAAGACAGGCAGTCGTTTATCTCTTTCAACTTCAAGTATCCAGCAGGCTGAGGTGAGCTTTTCCTCTTAAATAACCAAAATTATTGCTGTAAAGTTTTGTCTGTGTAACTTTACAACATGCAGTGCTATATTGGGAAAACAGCAGCTCTAAAACGCATGCAGAAAAGACACATAACCAGAGGCAGATTGAACTTTACATTACGAGGAAAGTTTTCACTCTCACAAAAATGATAGGAAGATCTGCGACGACCAATGAACTGTCAAGTCCAAAGAGACTTGACAGTTCTCTTTGGACTGTCAAGTCCTTGAAGCCTTGAAGCTGCGTGGTCAGGAGTCGGTTGTTATAAACAGCGCAGCTGGACACACAGGTTCCAGCAGTCAGGGTGAAAATAAGCCGCAGACGCTGTCTGAGCCGCTGGGACAAAACTCAAGTAAAGGAATGGAGGCGTCTTTATCAGGAACGTGGCATCAGCAGCAGCTTGAAAGGAGAGGTCGGCTGCATCAAGGAGACAGAAGCACCGGGGTGGATGGAATGCATAAAGTGGAGGACAAGTGGAGGAGGACAGAAAAAAAAAAAATCAATACGAGAGAAAAAAAAAAAGACTTATAGTGGCTCCAAGCAGCACTGCCTTCAGAGAAAGACTGCAGTGAGAGCAGCTCGCCAGGCGAGTTGTCATCTCAGGGTCTAACTTCGCTCTGAGAGAATATCTGCGTCAAGGTATCTGAAATCACATTAGCCTCATAAATTTACGTTGCGTTTGGCAAAATAATGGAAAAAGTAAGAGTGTGAAATGAATAAACAGTTATCCTGCCAAGATTTACTTTATTTCAATTTGTTAGTCTGTGTTAATTGCTTGAGCTGCAACCTTGGTTGCCATAGGAACGGACATAAGCGCAACAGAATGTCCGAGCATGCGACATTTTTACATTGTTTCCATCGAGAGAGAGAGAGAGAGAGAGACAGAGAGAGAGAGAGAGAGAGAGAGAGAGAGAGACAGAGGCTGGGAGCCTTTTGGTGCTTCAAGGTAAATCTGCCATTGTTGTTTTTGTTTCCTGTCACAAATCTCCAGCAGATGGAGGGATGATTAGATAAGAAGATAAGGTTTTAGGAGGCATTATGAAATAAGAGGCAAATAGGAATCAAATATGAGGCGCTTTGCTCGTCTCTCACATTGTTGTGGAGGAATTCTGGACCTCTCATCTGTGCAGCATAACTACAAGCCCTCAGGTAAAATCTTCACTGTGGTCCTGCCTGGACCTGGTTTATGAACATCACATGCCTTGAATGAATTCCTGCAATTTAAGGTTTATCTTGATGTTCGTCCATTTTCAAAAAGTTTGTCATTTAAGCAGACGCTTTTATTTCCAAATCTTCCTGGAACCTCAAAATGACAGTGACATAAAATCATCGCAGCTCGTCTCAAGTGCTTCTAAAGTATCACTGAATCTTCTGTTTGCGTACGGTACCATACATGTTGATGCGAGGCACTGAGAAGTGTTTGCTATTCAAATTAATAAATAAATCAGAGTTTTATTTACATTTTTTTTTAAATTTGGTTAATGGAACCATTAGTAAATTTAGATTGGCATGAGTGTCCTCATTTGTACATATTTATTTAAAACAAAGGTCAACTCAGGTTGAACACTAGAGGAAGCTCACAGCACATCTCAATGCAGAGAAATGTACAAAACAGTTTGGACTGCCACTTGTACACTATTCAAGTCAATGCAAGTTTAGTGGTGTAGCACGTTTCAGCAACAGACAATGAAATTATACAAAAAGAAGAAAGATTACATTTTCACAAACACCATCAAAGACGCTCATCGTATGATATTGGGATGAAGGCGTTATTCATCCAAGACGACTCTAAATTCAGCTCTGATTTAAAGGGTCAGACTTGCTGAAGAAGGCTGGGACGCCCGACTTGAATTTATAATCTCTTCATTCAACTTAATCCAGCCTCATGAAATGCGTTACCCAACAGACCTCACCAGAATCGAGCTGCTTCAGTGAGAGAGTCTCGTCGACACTGAGGAAGTATATTTGGAGTCTTCAGCTGCTGAGGGTTCCACTCACCTTCCTCTTAGACTTGAACACGTTGCAGCGGAAAACGTTGCTCTGCCCGTCTCTGGCGATGTAACTGAATATCTTCAGGTCTTGAGCGTCGTGCGAGACGTAGAAGATCCTGAAGACAACACAAGACATCAGGTCAGCGGGGTGTCATTAGCGTCCTCGACTCAGGCTGATTTGGGATCTTCCTCGTCGCACCTGTAGATGGGGTCTTGTGTCACCAACATGGAGCTTTCATCCCATGACCAGCCCTTTCTCTGTAGCAACAACAACAACAAAAACCTGATCACTGACACAATACGCAGGGTTTCCCAGTGTGTGCTTTACTTGCCCCCCCCCACTAGGCTAGGTGTTGTTTGTTTATTTACATTTTTTTAAACTGCATTAACAGTAAATACAGATTAAGCTAGATTTATAGTTGAACTGGGCACCAACCTGGTACCAGCCCGTTGCATGCTCGTGCACCTCTGAATCGTTGTAACTCTGAAGGAGTAGCATCGACTTTTTTGAACTTTTCTTCATGTTATAATATTATTCCCTCATCACAAACGAACCTGGAGCGTTGCCTTTCCTGCATGTCTGAGAGATCCTTTAATCTCCTATGGCAACCACTCAGCTGTGCAAAACATTTGGGTGGATCTAACGCCACATTCGAGATGCAGCTCTTCCTCGGAGCTGCGGTTTCCAAGCTTCCAAACTCCACAGAGCAGCCCTACCCTGACTCTTGCCCATTCAGCTCCTTCAGACTAGCCAGTGGGAATTAGCACCTGGTGGAACTGCACATCAGCTGAGCTCATTATAGGAGATACTTCTCAGTGCAACGCTGGGATGAACATTATATAAAGGGTTAATAGAGGAGCCATGTTGCGATAACCTCCTGAAGGTGGAGCATCAGAAAAAAGATGGAGTTTTTAAAGGGGCAGAGGCCCAAATTCAAGCCGCTAAATAACAAAGTCAAATTTTATTCAAGTCATATTTGATATATAGCATTTTTAAAACAACTGAAGGTAACAGAATTACCTTACTGTGGTATGAAAAGGCTCTATGTCTGTTGAAAATATGTGACAATGCCCCTTTAATATTTTTTTCAACACAAAAACGCAGTGGGCCACTGGTGGACTGACCTCGTGGCCCCGCTACGGGGCCCAGCGGGTTTTCTGGGGGAAATCCTGAACACAGTCAGTAAAGAGTTCAAATCAGTTCAAGAAAAACTGATGGACTCTCTTCTGCTGGTCTTACCTTCTTCTTTTTGCGCAGGATCACTTTGACGCAGTCGGTGGACACGAGTATGTTGACCTTCTTTTTCTTTATGTTCTTCAGCTTGAATTCGTACTGTGACGGAAGGAAAACATTTGTTTAACTTTGCGGGCTGGATATCACTGCTTCGATGAATCTCACTAGACAAACTAAATGAAAGCGAGGAGGGACCGCCCCGCCGCGAGATTATTTTTATCTTCTCCATACGAGGTAGAGTAAACACGGAGGAGCTGTCAGTTTCTGTTTCTGGTGGATGCCTAAGGTTTTAAAGGCACACTTTCATCCCCCTGCATGATTAATGCTACATACTAAGCTTTCACTGCAAGCTCTGGCTCCAAATATCAATGCTTTTGCTTTAAAAAATAAAAAAAATAAAATCCAATAGGATTAGTGGGGAAAAAAAAAAAAAAAAAACACGTCAAGCTTCAAAAATTCAAAGTCCAACTTCAGATGATTAACTGATCAGAGGAAGTTCTGTGAAATCAGTGGGCAAACAAATCCTCCTGATCTTTGCATGAAAAACTTGGATATTCTCTGTTATCTCTGCTTTCATTTTAGTAAAAGTAACAGCACCGAGCCGGGCCTCAGGAGGCTTTGCAAAACATTTATATATATATAGATATATAGCCAGTAGGAATGTTGTTTTTATTCCACTTCACACTTTTTCCACTTCACAATATGTGACTTTGTGTTGCACCGTCACGCAATATCTGAATAAGATCCTCTGAACTTTAAGGTGGTGGCATCCCAAAATGTGGACACAAAACTTAGGAGACCGAAGCTCATAACAGTAAAACGTTGAGGATTTCAGTGCTGACTGCAACATTTCTAGCATTGAGATGCTATTTTTGGTTTGAATAGCTTTGCTGGTAGGCTAACTCCCCTTAGCAGAACTTGAATTCAGCAACTCCAGACTGCCATTAGATTGATTTCTGAAGGTAATATTATCTCCCATTGGACTGAGAGAAGCGGCTTTGTTGTCCATCGTTTGCAGATGCGTGGAGAACTGGTACCAAGTTAACACAGTGTGAGAAACATGAAAACTAAAGAGGGCCAAGAATGGAGCCTTGTGGGACCTCACATCAAAGTGGAAGAGTCAAAATGGTAATCATAACGGAAGCAGTTCTACTTCCCCGATAGGAGGTGAAAGATTTTAGTGATGAGCTGGAGATACCGACATAGTGGTTCGATCGGGACAAAAGATCAGAATGACCCATTGTGTCCAAGGACCATGTGGCGTCCAACAGAACCAGCGCATGGTTATTATGTGCTTTTAATAAAGCATCATAATCGCAAAAACATGAAAAGAAACAGGAACTGTTGCTAGCAGCACTCTTGGCGGAATCCATCTCTGCCTTTGAGAAAAAAAGGAGAACTCAAAGCGCTCCGTCTGTGAGACTGCGACCCGTGTTCCTGACACGTGCTCTCGTCCAGTTCATCCATCATGTAGCTGTGTGGGAGTTTCAACACGCTTCCCGGGCTTTATATATTCAGGTGAAGGACACGGATCTCTTAATGTGTGTGTGTGTGTCTGTTATCTCCCAAAACTGGGCCAAGAGGACCATCCATCTTGCAAACGCAGTGCCGTCAGAGGGAGATGAAGTGGAACACAGGGAGCGCTTGGGTTTTCATGCACATCAGCCTGAGACCAACTCACACGGTTCCTCCTGCCACAGGCTGAGGAGGTTCACCCCGAGTCTCGTCTGGAAAGCCCCGGCGAGGGTTTTAAGTCGTCAGTATAATAACAGTTTATCAGAATCACAGCTGATAGATGCTTCTTCCACAGGCAAAATGTAAGTTATCTAAAGGTGGGACTCCTAAAAGCCTTTTGCGGTTCAGTTAATTGCAGTGTCTGTAATTAATCATAATAATGTTGTTTTATTTGTGATTGTTGCTGGAAAACACAAAAAGGCTCTTCAGTATTTGGATTGTGCTGGGCAATGTGTAGCTTCATCAAAATCTTCAGCACGGCGTTAGCAATGTCTCCTAAAGAGTGTGCGCCGTTGCTACGGTAAATCTTTACGAGGAGACTAAAATGGCCATTATGAGGAGCTGATGGCGAGGGATCGGGATTAAGTTTTTTCCCCGGGTGTCAGTGGGGACGAGGCTGACCTCAGGCTGACACAACAACTCTGTTGTTAGATTAGATCTAACAGCTGACAAGCGAAGCAGCCAGATCCTCTGCACTCTGCGCTGCTGTGTGCCACTGCAGTGCTTCGTGTTCGGGCGGCCTCGTCTTGTGCAGGAGAACGTTCAGAGGATTTCTTTTTTCTTTTTCTTTTTTTCCCTCCCTCTTTCGTCCCCCATATTTCATAGCAGGATTTAAACTGCTAGTGACAAGGCGCTGAACCTGACCGGTGTGCGCCGTGCGCTGACAGGAGTGGGGGGGGACGATCTGCGGACGAAGACGACGTGGCGTGATCGCTTACGAGAACAGACAGTCGGGATGGAGATGCGTTCGGTGCGTTAATTGCACCCTGACAGTTTGTTAAAGATTCAGAGGGGGCTATTGTCACCAGGTTTAAATAGAGCGTCCGTTTCAATGAAGTCACGTGTTCTTACTCTGATTCGCCTCATCGCGGCGACTATCTCCATCCGGCTGCCGGGGCGACCCACCTCCAAGCTGCCGATGTACTGCAAGACAAGAGGTCACAGGATTGCTTTTGGGTTTTGGCGAGTTGTCACACTAGGCTTGAAACAATTAATCGGATTAATGCGATATTGAAGTCATCGTCAACCAACCGAGTAATCGATTAGTCGTCAACTGAAGAATACAGACTCAAAAAAAACATTTTATTTGTCAGTGACTATGTCAAAACTGTAAAAATAAATGAATAAATAAAATAAATAAATCTATGTACATTTTGGATTTCAAAAACCTTTGTAACTATGTTTTATTCAAAACCTCCCAAGTGGCATTTTCTTTAAAATTATATTCAACTGGTTCATATTCACAAATGACTGCCATGACAATACAGTCCAGGCAATAAAATGTTTATGTTCAATTTAGAAAAGGATCTTATTTGTTTATTGGCATCTTTTCCTAAAACCGTATGAAATTTTTTTGGGAAAAAGCACTAAGTGCTTAGAATGGAAAATCTATAGAATATGGTAAAAAACACAACAATTATCTGACTAGTTGATTAATCAATTACTAAAATAATAGGTACAGCCCTATTTCAAACGAATTTTCACATAATAATCTTCCTTTCCCAGAAGGGAGGTGGAGGCAGTCTGAATTTGTTGTCCAGGTCAAAAGTTTACATTCACTCATCAGTATCAGGAATAACAGTTTAGATTAATTATTTTCGCTTTTTTTTTTTAAGGTGGTATGATTGGATCGGAAATGACTTCAATGAAATTTCAAAGCAATTATTAGTTGGGCAAATTAGAATTTAAAGCAGGATTTTGTCCAACCCACATTCTTTTTATACAACCTCAGATATAAAGATACATTTACCATTTGGTGAGACTTTACTAATGGTCTTTAGTAAACGTATGCCTTTTACTGCCATGGTGGAGCTTCTGTTGTAATTTTGGATATTTGAACAGAAGGATAGAAACATTTCCTGACTTTCAAACAAGCTACAAATTCAGAACTTGGCCTGTTCCCAAAACATGATCCAACCTAAATCCAGCTCTGATTTACGATTGTGATTATTCCCACTGGATTTACTCAGCCCTGCCAAAACATCATCCGTCCTGCTGTCGATTTGGCATGAAGTTGGGAAATTTGGAGTTATTTAATTATACCATCCAACTTACGCAATGCAACGACACAGACCCTCAGCATGATGCTGTCACCACCAAGCTCAACAGTTGGCACAGTGTTTTTGGGCCAAAGATTTTCACCTTCATTCCTCCAGCTCACAGTCTAATTAATGTTTACTCGTCTGACCACGAAACTTTTCTCCAAAAGCCGTTTGGATTGTTCATTTGGGGAGCTACAGAGTTCAGTATCAGTGATGTCCCAACAAGAAAGGTCAAATAAAAAGACAATTTCAACAATTTTGGAGGCATCAATTGTTTTCTGGTTTGTTAGCCCAATTTTTAACCTTCCTTGACTTCAGGCTCCAAACAAAATCGCTTTTTGCAACTATCAGAACATCATCCCAAAATGAAAGATATGAGGACTGAGTTAATCGGCGCGCCCCTACGAGCTGTCATTAATATTCTACAATAAATGTTAATGGTAGAATTTTACTTATTTTCAGCAAAGTTACTGAAAATATACAGACTGCTCTCAGAAGCCAGGTTTACAGTAAACCAATCCTCTGAAATTCTTACAAGAACTCATATTTGTAACCCAGATTTATGCTAAAGTCATGTTCATGGCAGCTCTAAGTGTGTGTTATCCCCTGAACTTGTGGAAACACACTTAAGCAATTAACTAATTAGGCAGCCTGATGTTCTCAGGCCTTTATTTCTGTTAATTATGATCATTATGATTTTCTGCTCGTATGGACCCCGCCTGCCTCCCCCCTGAAGAAACCTCCAGCGCTCTTTAGATTAGAGAAAACATTCATTAACTTCAGACCTCGGTCTTGTTATGAAATGTTGGAATGTCGTTCCACTCTGCAGAGGCAGAACCGAAAACCCAGAATTCACACGTCACTTACTTATGCCGTTGAGGTTATGCAGGTGAAATGATTGGCTTGGACATTTTAAATATATCAAACTTAATATCATCATCTTCCTAAAAAATAATGGCCTAAGACAATTTTTTTGCCAAAATGATTTTTTATTTTCTATTTTTTTATTATTATTTTTTTATTTTTCTAAATCATCTTCTGATAGAATATGAGGTGTTGATATATATATATATATATTTTTTTCCCCTCCAAAATCCCTTTTGGCAACTAAAAGACTTATGCCATTATCTTAGGAAGGTGACAACAGTCTAACACATGCAATGAAATTCAAAGAGCTGCTTCAAACAAGTAGAATTTTCATACAAAAAAAGAGGGGCGACACAACAAAAACAAGTAAAACTCACAAAAGATGCGAGCAAAAACTCTAGAAAATAGAATATGTTGCATGTTTAGTGCTTCTGATGTCAAAACAATAAATCTACCTTCAATCTTAAAGTGGATAAATATAATCCAGTCAGTGGAGAGATGATCAAACCTGGTTAAAATAAGGTCTAGACAGCAATAAATGTATCAACAAGACAACAAAGTGATGGACATAAAGAAGTAACAACAGCCATATCCGTCAGATCCTCCTCAGATCTGACCATCCTTAAAAAAAAAAAAAAAAAAAAAAACCAACAATATCTGTTTCAGAGGGTCCTTACCTTTGCCTCGAAGCAGACCCCATGATGAAACACCTCCTCGTTGTGCATGGGGACCCTCAGATCGAGCGCGTCATCCACTAAATTGTACTTGGTCACTCCGGGCATGGCTCCGGATCTCGTTTTACGACCGCGCTAGAGAACCTGCAGATATGCGCATCTCCTCTCCTCCCCGCCTCACGCCGCCGCCGCCGCTTCACACTCTCATCCGCGAGACGCGTCACTCCGGCGGTGGGTCACGCGCGGGTCGCGACCGATTGATTGGCCGCGGGAGCTCAATTGATGCGCTAATCGCCGGTTCGGCGAGTGCACTTATTGACCCGTTTTTTTTTTTTTAGTCCAGTGTTGCTCTGACGCACGACGCAGTGGTCTCCGCCGCTGCCCGCCGGTCGAGCCGATGACGCACAGGTAATCAACAAATGATAGTTTTTATTTGTACTCCTCGTAGTAGGTGGGAATTAAACAAAAACAACAATAACAAAAAAAAAAAAAAAAAAAACAAACCCGTCGGCCCAGTTTTGGACGCGATCACATTTCAGGACTAAGACTGGAGCGGCTCGGGATTTAAATGAGACGGAAGGAGGGTTTCCCTTCCACGGTCAGATCACAGTTTGCTTCGGTGACATCTAGCGGCATTTCAAGGGAACAAATGAGCGGAACTCCACGAGACCCCGAGGGTCCTGAACCGGGGGGCCCGTTCCGCAGAACCGGGTCGGTTCCAAGTATCATACGGCTCCAGGTTGTCACTTTCCAAAAACAGCAGCCTGAGTCTTTTCTTTTTCTTTTTAGAAAATCTAATTTTATCTAGAAATAATAATAATAATAATAATAATAATAATAATAATAATAATAATAATAATAATAATAATAAATTAATTACCATATTTTTATTTGCTAACAAAAAGGTGGATTTGTCATTATTGTTATCATTAGTTATGTCATTATTGTTATCATTGGTTATGTGGGGAAATATAAAACCTATATAAAACAATCAATAAATTATTTATCAAAAAAATATTCAGGTCATTATTCTGGAAAGGTAAAAAAAAAAGTGTTTTAGATCCTGAAAACATCATGCCAGTAACAAACATTACATTTTGTCGAGTGAAATCATCAAAATCCTAAAATATGTTGCTCAATATTCCATTTGTTAACGCTCTAAAACAGCTCTAAACAGCCAGAACTCACTGTCTGTGTTGTCCTAAGTCGTCGATGTTTGATTCTTTGCAACTTTTAACTCGTCTGTTTCAAGTAGCTCACAGTCTTTGATGGCAATGCTTTTTCAATCTTGTTTTGTACTTAATCTTTACGATATATTTCAATTTTGTGTTTGTTTCCATATTATGTTATGTAAGGTGACCCTCAGTGTCAGGAACAGCACTTACAAATAAACTGTATTATTATTATTATTATTATTATTATTATTATTATTATTATTATTATTAAAAGAAAAGTTGGTTTAGACTTATAAATGATACAAAGCATCTCCAAAATTAGAGTTACTGTGGGTTGTGCTCCCAGCAAGGTCATCTGAGTTAACTCAAGCAAAGTAACAAAAACTGAAATTGAGAAAACAATTTTTGTTCACTAAAGTAAATTAAAATGGTAATTAATGGGAGAAAACTAGAACTTACGAATTTATTTCTTGACCTTTTTTCTTAGCTTTCTTTCCTCCACCCTTCAACACAAGTAGCTTACGTCAGCTGTCGGCAAATGACGGCTCTCCTTAATCCTCCTGGCACCACTGGCACTCGTCTGCAAAATAGCGACGGCAAAAGTTGTTAAGAGTACGCCGGAGTCAGTTCGGTTTAATCTTCCGAGTTCAGTTCTTTGACCCTTTTGGTACGTAATTTGGGTCATTTCTACACCTAAAAATGAAGCAAAAATATGAAAAACTAAAACTACAAATAGAACTAATACTACTTGACAAATAGGAGCGTTTTTATACAGTTTGTGGATATTTTTCAATCAGTGATGAGGTTCAACAGGGTTCCATCGTCGGTCCTTTACAGTTCTTTTATAATTTCCTAGAGATTGGCTCCTTTTCATTGAATTGCAAATTGAATTTTGTGTCATAATGGAGCCAGTATCTTAGTGTCTAAGAGGAATATAAAACTAGACTAAAGCTGAACTTTTAATATTGAAATGGAATATTGCTGTTGATCCTGGATCCTTACAACAGCTCTGTTAGGAATCTGCCTCCTTGGCGTAAGAAAACCAGGTTAATGCTTTTCTGAGATTAGTTTTTTCTAGCAAACTGTTTCTGCTGAAGTTGACCTATAATACTGTAATGCACACCTCATTACAGTCTTGGACAGGAAGATGAAATGGACATAGATTTAATAGTTTTACTTCAAACGATGAAAACAAAAACGTACAAAACGGTGGTTGCTGTGGAGAAACAGCGCAGAAAAAATGCAACCGGAGGTTCAACAGAAGGAGAACAACGTAATGAGAGCTTCAAACTGCTGAGGACGGGGTGCAAATGATAAAGGAACCAGAAGAGCTAATGACAGGTAAGTGGATACAGCTGGGGGAAGGGGACAGGTAAGGGGAGATGCAGTAATGATTAACAGCTGTGTGGGGATGCAGAATGGAAAGATGACGTTGAAAACAATCAAAGTAATGAAGATCGAAGACGGGAAAAGAAACCTGGACCTCATAAAACCTTAAACAGAAAGAAACATTAATCTGAAAAAAAAACAAAATATGAATAATAACGAGACCAAGTTAAGCGATGCGAGCATTGAGTAAAGAGCTCCAACTTGAAATAAATAAGTTCATTTGTTACATGTAATTGAATTAAGCTTGTCAAACGTAATTAATTTACATTTGTTCATTCGTTAAATTGCTCCATAGTGGTGAGAGAAACTGATAAATATGAGTTGATCAATGCAAAAATGAACAAAGGCAGTTTTGTCTCATCCGATGAAAATCACTTCCGGCTGTTTGAGTTTGAACAAAATATATTTCATGCAGAAGCATTTCTCCAGCAGATGGCGCCAGTGCTCTTCCACATCAGCTGCAGAAGCATCAATGTCTTTTTCCACACACTTCATCTTTTTTCTTCTTCTTCTTTCTTTTTCATTGAGAACGCAGTTCGAGTGATGCTACTGAGTGAATTCTGGCTGCATCAGAAACACTGGAGGGCCCCCGCTTCACCCCCACATACACCGTTTTTCATCCGGCCCTCTGAAAAAACACTCAACACTCCCGTTCTTATAACCTCTGTGTTTCAGGCACAAACTGTACCCTGAGGTCCATCTTAAAAGAAACAGGAAATACTTCCTTTTGTCCTTTAGAACATGTTCGTTTCATGAACTACACAACCTGCATGGTTCGTCCAGTTCCTTTACTAATCACTTTTAAGCTCTTCCATCGTTCTCAGATGACGTGGTTGTCAGGTACTGATGTTGAAAGCTGTGAGTACTAAAAACCCGAGCCTAAAACTCTTAAAGCGGCCCGTTTTAATCTTTCACACACCAAAAATGTCTACACGCATCAATACGTACAGCAGACATCCGATATATGTTTGATATCCAACGGCGGCTCATCCAAAGTGAACTTGTTGCGAATCTTTCATAAATGTGTGTTTTTCAATGGGAAAACGTGATTTAAAAACAAAAATAAAATCACTCTGACGGAATTTAAATACCCTGGTTTGGTGCTTAAGAATTGGCTAAAGATGAACCAGAACTGTACTTGTTAAATATTGTAATTTGTGATTCAGCAGTTTTAAGCACATTGGCTTACATATCTTTTTTCATCATCTTGTTGTATTTACCGTTCGTCTTGACTTCTCATTTTGACCAACTGTTAAACATCTTTGTGCTTAAGGTTTCTCACACATGAGATTTTTTTTTCAAAACCAAGCCAGGCCGAAAATAACCTGGTGTCACGTTCTTGAATGCATATCTGACCATTCGGCTTCCTAAACCTCAAACGAGCCGCTCTCACTATCTCTACTACTATCTCTATCCTGGCAAGGCAACCGTTTGCCGACTGACAAGAGACAATCGTTGCTCTTCGCGGGTCAGTAATCAGTGGCACTGTCGGGTTTTCCAGAGCTGCTATAAGAGCAGAACTGACCTAACAATCTCCGGCGCTCTGTGAACGAGGAAGTCTCTAAGTTGTTGCCAAACACACATTTGTCATTGTTGCTGTGGATGACAACAGTGTGACAGCACGTCACCGTTTCCTATGGGTTCTTAGAAAATAGACAGGAGGGACTCAGAGCCCTGATGTTTATAACGTCAAGTTTGTTAAAAATCCCCAAAGGTGATTGTTATTACCTTTGGATATAGTTGGGTTTTTTTTTTCTTTTTTGGTCTAAAAATCTACTTAATGATGACCAAGTGACAAAAATATGGCAATGGATAGAGAGCTATGATTGAAAATATTTCAACAATATAATGGACTTTTTTCTTTTTTGTTTTTTTGTTTGTTTGTAAGAGATCCACACTAAAAAGTTGACCCCCCCGCCCCCCCAAAAAAGTCCTAAATGATAACTACAACAACAACAACATTTGTTGTAATACTGTGAAACTAAGTGGAGGGGGTAGAATCAGAGTCATGAGTTGCGATACGCTTTCCACATAGTTTACGTCCAATAATCAGTCGCCTTGAACAACTGAACGAAAAGCTCGAGAAGTCCAAAGGTAACCCAAAACCATGGGATGAGCGGTAAACTGTGGATCCGACAAACCACCGTGAAGACCAGTGAGCTCTGATTCTGGGAAAGGGGACTGATTGACACATGGACGCCGTGGCAGCTGATAGGGAATATGGGGCAGGTGTTGAAATGCAATACGGGAAACAAGGGCGACAGAGGACACGAGAATCACAGAAACCAAAACCTCAAACTCAAATGAATCCGGAGAATAAACATGAAACTGACTGGAAGAAGAGATTTCCTACTTGACCAAAGGCTTTCAAAACTCTCTTAGATCTCATAACTTTAAACAATACACTACATTATGTCTGTGAGAGCAGCCATGACTCATGATTCATGTCCTTTGCTTTATGTAACTGCAGTCATGAAACTACTTTCATGACTGTTATGACATGCTAACAGTTTCCAAGGCAGCAGAAACAACATTCTACAGCAACATGTCCTGGATGACATCATCAGATCATCAGATGTTGGCAAGAGCTGCTAATCCACATCATTTGCTTCTGCAGTTCCTTGTTAAATCTCTGTCTGGCCGTATGGATAGAAAGTCGGGGCAGCGAGACGCTAGAGTCGGGGATATGACCCTCGACCCTTATGACTGAAGGAAAAGATGGTTTGAACTTCCTCCATGTCGCTGTTCTGCATCCTCAAAGACTCATTTTCAACTCCTCTCGGATTTGGTGTTGCAAATCAGGCTTTATTTGAGCTTTTGATGCGCTAATCAGCAGCTCCCAGTTGGGAAACCAAGGCTCTGTTGCCACAACTGCACATCATGACAACTGTCCAGACTCAAAAGAGGAAAAGCAAAACTACTTCCAGCTGCATAGCGTCAGAAGCCAGGAGGAATATTTATTATTCAACTCCTCAACCAAAAAAGTGTTGAACAAAAGTTGCTACAAGAACCAAAATGGCAGAGCTACTTCAACATGCTGCCACCACGAGCTGTGCACATTCTAGAAATTAGCAGCGTTATAGAGCTCACACAACAAAGGTTTCCTGAATCCCAGTGTTTTATTTCATCTTTCCAGTGTGTGTATTCTGAACTCGAGATGATCAAATGCAGTCCTTCAGGGTCCAGAACCTGTTTAGTTGAAATGAAACATCCTAACAGGAAGCTACAAAACAGATGCTAATAATTAGCATTGTTAGCTAGTCCTAAAATTCTTCCACTCTTTCAACTGTTTGTGTCTAGTTTGTCATTTTTACACTGTCTCAGATTTCTACCACGAACTCAAAATGTGCCAGAAACACAATTAAAGGAGGGTGGAGGTTAATTCAGAGTCTATGTCACCGAGCGTCGTCGGCATGCTACATTAGCAGACGAGTCAGAAATGTCAACACATTTGACACCTCAAGAAATTCTTCCTGTCTTCCTTCAAAAATTGGAGCCACAAACATAAATTCTGTTGACCTGTCTCTTATTAATATTTCTCACTCATACAGCAATTAGATAGCGCATAAATTGGCATTTTAATATTGTGACATTTTTCGCCGAAAAACCTTTTGTCCACCTCAACCTTTTGTGTTGAGGTGGACACAAAAGGTCATACAGGCTCACTGAATGTGTTTGAAAATCTCAATGTTTCATTTTACGGTACATTTTCAAGGACAGAATAAATTTTCCTGACTAAAAAGGTAACATTTGTACACTATTATTCTTTTCATGATCCACGGACCATTATTTTCTTTCCACACTTATTATTAAATTTTAGCGAAAAGGGCAACTTGACTCTATGCTGTGCGTCTTTTAG
The DNA here is from genome assembly GCA_922788865.1 of Poeciliopsis turneri. NCBI lineage: Eukaryota > Metazoa > Chordata > Actinopteri > Cyprinodontiformes > Poeciliidae > Poeciliopsis > Poeciliopsis turneri. The sequence continues at coordinate 367,754 of CAKLNU010000612.1, forward strand.
CACATGTATGGATGCCAACAAAATGATAATATTTGACTTTATTCTACAAAACAGATGAGTTTTATGTGGGACAAACTGAATTCCGATGCAATATCTACTAGATAGGAAGGACTGAGAGAGAGAGAAAAAAAGAGAGAGAAATTTGTTTGGATGTCATTTATTCCCTCCGGGTTTTCAGATTCCCCACAACTTCCTGGAAAAGTCGGAAACATCATAACTAATTGGAAACGTGACAAAGGCCAACCACTCAACTGTCACATCCTCACTTTCTGCCCAGTCAGGATGCAATCAACATTAAGATACATTGCAGCGGCGCTGCGCATTTCATGTTCCTGTAACGCATTAATCTGACTTACAAGACAAACAAATAATGGGGGATGCTTGTTGATGTTTAGAAGTTAACCGCTGAGCTTCTTGTGAGATTTATAATCCGCCGTTAATTCCAGGAACGTCTCTGCGCGTCTGTAGTGTTTGTGGGAAGGATTCAGAGGTTGTGCAGAGAAAATCACAGTGATATGATAAAGGCTGAACATTTGGTCAGGTCATGGTAAACAACAGAGTGAAGCGGTCTAATATAAATACTTTCTTGTAGAAAACCCTTTGAGCTTCCAACACTAATGGAGCCACTTTGTCCCTGAAATAAAACAAAGTTTATTCAGGGATGCATTAAGAGGCCTCAATGCATTCACAGTGCTTGTCCACATTTTCCACATGAATATCAATGCAACCCTGTACAATTTTATGAGAACACTTCAAAGTCGGCATGGGGAAATTGGTTAGAGTTGATTCGAAGTAGGATGGGGAGGAATCTTGAGAGAAAACCTATTAGAAGGTACCAAAGTCTTGATGTGAGTGGAGGCTGGGACTAAACATAGAGCCCGAGCTACAGTGGAACAGCTCGGATCAAAGCGCATTTGTGTGTTAGGATGGCCCAGTCAAAGTACAGGCCTGAAAGACTTTGTCTGATTGAGGCGTCAGTTCCTTCTGCCTATGGAAACAACCAAGTAGTAAGCTCCAAAAAGCAGTAAAACAACAACAAATTTTACTTTGGACATGGCTTTGTGTGTTGATATGTCATCATAGCCGTTGTTTTGATAACCGTGGCATCATGCCTTCTGTTTATGTTATTGCTGTGTGCTAGCTTTCATCTCCTCGAGGACATAATGACACTGTTTTGAATAGTATCATCACAAAAACAATATGATATTGTTTTTATCATTTTTGTCTTAGGGAGCACATGATCCAAATGCATTTGGTGGCATTCCTAGCGCTAGCATTAGCTAACTCGGTCACTATGTCTACACTCATATGGTGGAAACATTTTCAGGCTCAAACATGTTAGGTAGGAGGGACAGGTCTTCCTTTGTAGATGTTTTTCAAATCAATTTCCCAACAAAAAGTTTCTACTCCCCGAGATAAACGCATCTCTACTATCAAACTACAACAATGGCCAAATGTTATATGGAGAGGAACGATCTGCAGCCAACCAATCAGGTGCATTCAAACAGACAACAACAAAAGGACTAACAATGATAACTCAGACCCAATCACTGCAGTTTCACTTTATGGAGATGACAATTGAATTATTTAAATGCGAAAAAGAAGGATGATATGTCCACCTTAAAGCTAATGCCTTTAAAGAAACAGTATTGTGTGTTTTCCAGGCACGCAGATCCATTTTTTAATCACAATCAAGTAACTGTTACCTTAAGTTAATTCTATCAAACATGACGTCAGAGAAACTTTCTGAGAACCATCGCATCTCTCCTCTATTAACCCCTTTAACAACGTTTTTACTAATGTTTCACTCAAGAATAGTTGTTATAATGAGCTCAGCAGACGCACCGTTTCACCAGGTGTTGCTAACTGCTGCTGGCTAGTCTGAAGGAGCCGAGTGGTGGCTGCTCTATGCGGTGGAGTCTTGGACGCTTCATGTCCGAGAAGGGACCCAGCTCAGCCTCAAAGATGGAGCTAGGTCCACCCGGATGTTTTTCACAGCAAAATGGTTGCCATGGGAGATTAAAGGATTTCTCAAACATGCAAGAAAGATTCAAGCCAAATCCCCATGTCTGTTGTTGACGAGGGAACGACCATATAGCATGACGTAAAGCTCAAAAAGTCAATTTTACGTAAACACTGCCCCTTTAACCAATGAGCAGCTAATGAAAACGTCTCTGTTTGTGGGGAACCAGTAAATAAAGTTAAAGCAAGAAGACAGGAAGTTATCCACTAAGAAGCCTGTTGCATCCGACTACGTCCAGCGTAACCTTGGAAGTTCAAACAGAGGTTAAATATGTGCTTTTCACTTCGCCGCAATGAGTCAGCATTGTCTCTGCCCCCTCAGAGCCCCTGCAGACCGAGTGTATTGTGTGCATTTGTCCATCTTTCAATAAAAGTAATGAAACATGAGTTAGAGTCTAATATCTCCTGCTGGTGGTTCAAACCACTCCACGAGTGCGTCGATGATGGAGGAAAGTAGACTCACGTAGGGAGTCTATCCACAGCGGTCTATTTTCTGCTGCTTTGCAATCCAAATGAAATGAAAATGGCTTCAAGCTCCTTCACGGCGTAATTATTTCAGATGGAGCACCGGGGGAAGGGACCACTCGGAAAAAACCTGCTGCGTTTTGTTGCCGTGGTAACCTGGTTACCGGTGACTGCGGCGTTTTGGTTCTTTCTCTCTCTCTCTTTATGTTTTTTTTTTGTTGTTTGTTTTCACTCGCGCTCCGCCGAGTTGGTTCATCTCCGTCTGCGGAGCCGCTGCTCAGCCCTCGCGGAGAAAAACGTGCTCCCAGACGCCGGGCCGCTGACTCATTTCCACCGAGCGAGGCCTGCTGAGTCGGAACCCCCGCCTCTCCTGCCCAGGACGGATTCCACCTCCCTGGCAGAGAGAAACAAACAAAAAAAACACAAAAAAAAACAGAAAGGAAAAGAAAAGAAAAAAAAAGCTGTCCTCTGATCCCCGCTTTGGAAATAGTTTGTGTGTAAACGGGCCGACCGAGCCGCGCCCATGCCAGCTCATCCAGATCCACCTGTGTTTACTGTATGCAGACGACAACTTTGTTTAGACAACAGCAGCCCAAAATAAAACTGGATCGTCGAGTTTATTTTGTGCGTCGTGTTAGCACATCATAGTTATTTATGCACCAGCAGGATGGAATATTCCCTCTAAAAATACAAATGTGGAACTTGTGATTGTGTTGTCGGGGAGGGGGAAAAAGGAACTCACCCAAAATGCCCTTGACGACTGCAGTAGTGATGTGTTTCTGTTTACGTCGATGACGTTTGTTTCATTTTCGACTTCTACATATCGATCCGTTAAATTTGGCAAAGCAACTTTTAGGAGGGATTAAATGTGGGGCAAGCGGGGATCTGCTGGTCCCACAAAGCGACATGAAGAGAAACCATAAAAACCCCATAAAATGATTAGAAGGCTGCAGGGATGATGTCAATCAGGAAGGAATTTTTGAAGGATTATTAACAACGTTAGTTTGAAAATTCGTAATACTGGAAGAAAAGAAGAGTGAGGCGATGTTCAGTTTCGAGGAACTGCAAACAAAAACAAAACAACAACAAAAAACACGAGCCGTTTCTCCCTCCACCTTTAGATCTGTGCGTTTATTTTGGTTGTATTTACCCAGAATGCCTTGCGCTACTGTCCTCTTCCTGAATTTGGAGTGGACACATATGCGCTGCATATCCAAAGTTCACTTCAACTGAGCCCCTTTATGGAAAGATAAACCTGCTGTATTGCATAATATTCCCGATGAAACCCACACAAGAAATTCTATCACAAATTCCAAATCAGTTGTTTGTAATTTGTACATACAACAGAACCCGGTCTAGTCGCGGTTTAGTGTTCACAGCTTCACCTATTTGTGAATTTTTCTGCGGAACAAAACTCAAATGATGGAAAACTCATGTATTAAAGGATTATTAACTAGGAAGAAATGCAACTTAGGAAGCTGAAACACCTGGACGCAGTGACACTCGACACGCTATTGTTTGGCATCCGCAAAGCTGTCAATCCGTTAGCGCCATTTCCTCTCCTTGATGCTGATTGGCTGAATCCCAAGAGCAGAAGTAAGGTAAACTGTAGGCGTTAGCTTCTGTGGTAGCGCTAAGACCGTTTCCATTATTATTAATGCATATTAAGTTGCAAGATTTTACAAATATTTGTATACATTTTTGTATAAACTGATGCGAAAAAGTGGCATATTTCACAGCTGGAATGCGTGAATGCTCAGAGAAAGAAAAACAAGAGCTTTGCAAACACGACCTTTCCAACTGGAATGAAAAAAAAAATCTCCTTCAATAAAATCCGGCCACTTTTTCCCCTCTTTGCTGGTTTGAATGGGTTCATATTTTAGTTGCTGCTTTAAAATATAAACTCTCAGTGGTTTTCCAGTCGTCCAGTTTAATTTGATCTCGTAACGACTTTGACGTTTTTGTGTTTGTGTGGTGTTTTTCCTCTGTGCCGGAGCTGCAGGTCTTTCCCCGGAAGGCGGGCTGAGCAAAGTGTTCCCGTGTCCACTTGCCACTCATCAGACTCAGCAGCTGCCGGCGTTCCTTTCCCAGTTGTTCTCATAAATTTAGCTATTAAGCTAAACTTGTCTCTTTACCTTGATACCATCAAACCAACCAGTTGGCCCTGCGACCGTTTCCTCCTCTCTTTCATGCAACCTCCCATAGATCCACCACAGAAACCAGCAACCCCAGCCTGGGGCGTGTTTGCCTTCTCATTCTTCAACTACCCCACAGCTAACTTCCTCATATGCTAATCTACCATGTTACCATCTCCGGTTTTGTCTGCCACCTGTTCCAGTTGCAGAGTGGAAGAACCCTCCGGGATCAAGACTTTAATAACTCCTTGCTCAAGCTTTCCGTTTGTCTTCTGGGAGTATCTTGCGTGTGGATGGGAGCCTCACTGGAACCAACGTCTTTTTTTCCACAGAGGAAACTCCAGCGGTTCAAATAAAACTACTGGCCCCTGGAGCTATCGCGATTAAAATGGGATTTATTTGGAGTGTGTCATTAATGAAACACACAGAAAAGCCTTTTAGTTGAACACTGACCGTGTGGAAGCAACTTTACATCATATTATGACTATTTCATAAAGATAAGTTTGCTTTCTGTGGGCAGTGGAAGTTGATTAAAATTTTTTATTTAGTTATTGACGGCGGTCTGTAACTGATGAAATGCAGTAATCAGTTTTTAGATGAAATATGCAACATTTTGTTGTTAAATTATAAAATAAATAGACATACGAGCTCAAAAACAATAATATTTATTGTTTTTAATTTGTTTTTCAACCATGAGATCGGCGCAAAGTGATCCTTCTTTGAAAAAATCCTTCCTTAGAAACGTGGACTGTGAACGCTAACGTTAGCGTCGGGGATGTCTGTGCTCCTGCTACATATTTAGCCTGGAGACGTTACGTTATGCTTGAATAGCTTAGCTGACAGGCTAACTCCTTTTTGCACAAGTTGAACACACCAACAGTTTTTTCCAGTGTCCAATCAGATTGGCTTTTTTTCTGTTTGTTTCAAAGCAAAAGTTAAGCCCCCGTGGCTCTGCAGGAGCGTCCTCATCATCCATCACTGTTTGTGGATGTCACCTGTGCATCAGGTTTACATGTGTACTGCAAACGTGTGACGACAAAGGTTCCGCCTGGAACCATTGTACTCCAACAGAATGATTAATCACAACAAGAAAATTTTTCAAGCTTTTAAAGTGGTGTAATTAATCAACTGAAATTAATAAGAAACAGAATTAAAAATCACACATGAATAAAGTTTGATGGGTGATGGGAAAGAAATGTTTCCATTGCAGTTTTGGAAAATAACCCAAGTCCTATAGAGCCCAAAAAAAGAGAGAAAAAAACAAACAAACAAAAAAAACACTCATCCTAGCAACTAAATTGTATCAAAGAACAAGTTTTATTCTGGCAGAAATAAAACACATTTTCAGTGCTTTTTTTTTTTTTTTTTTAATATCCAATTCTAAGAAACACCTTTGAATAAGGTCGATTGATTACATTTTGTCTAAGTTATTCAACAGAGTTTGAGCATTTTTTAAAACAGCTTTAGTGTAATGTGTAAAAGCGTTTTATTCATGGAATTCAAAATGTGTGAATTTATATTTTTCCAAAAGCAACACAGTTACAACAAAACTTAACCCCTTTATAAAGATCACTTTTCTTAATGAGAAAATTGGGACACTTAAAGGGTGACTGGTTCATGGTTCCATGACAATGAGATGAATGAGAACTATTTTGAGAGTGAATCCAGCTCTGACAAGGTCATGAATAATTCTTGGTTCAACTCTAAATGTAATCTTGTTTGACATGACAACAGTTTCCAAAGTAGCTGGGATGATTCATCTTTCATAGCTTTATGTTAGGTTTCCAGGCCCAAGGACAGAGAACAGCAGCTGAATCAGGTTTTTATTTTTATTTTTTTTTACTCTTTCCATCCCCTTTTTAAAAAGAATGTGTTTCTATGGAAAAGATGAAATCTTCAAGGCGACATATTTTCATTTTCCCCAGAAGAAAAAGTAAAAGAAGAAAAAAGCTTGCTGCATTTCTGCAACATCGCTGTTGTGTTCGTCCCGACTTGTTGTCACAGTTAACAAATTCAAAACACCATTTTCCGTCAACAGGCATGTGAAGCCCGAACGCGTCTCGTCCGCCCACACGCAAGCCGCATCTGATCGTGCCTCTGCACGCTGGTTTCTCCTTCCACCGCAGAAACTGACATGCGGAATCCTACAGAAGACAGGGAATCATCAGCATCTGCAGAGAACTGGGCGCTTAAATATTATCAACTTTTATTGAACCACATAAAAGATCAATTGAGATCAAGACCTCTTTCAGAAGTGATCCAAGAAAGGCAGCAACCCGCGTCACAGTGGGCAAGACAACGACTAATAAAGTGCAGGAGTTGATATCAAAGTAAAAACTTTCAAATGTGTGTATTGCGTTGCATTCATGGCAGTCTTGTTAGATTCAGCATCCAGTTGTCGGTGGAGCCTGAGGCAGTGATTGTGGACAAAAGTAAATTACAGATTTTATGCCAGAATCCTGATAGTCGGCCACTATCAGGATGTGTTTGTTTTTTTTACAGCTCATTTCAACAGACCTGCAACTTTCACAGGCCGTGTCATACTTTCAGAGCCGTGTCTCAACTCGCGGCATCACAAAATCGAAACGGCGCCTAATCGCTCCATCTCAGTCAGAAGGGCCCTCGCTGCGCCTCGCTTTGCACAACAAACGACACAGATAAAGAGGGACGGATCACGAGATTCAGAGTGGTGTTAATGACAGTGCAGTGTTTGAACAGGACTCATTTGCTTCGACCGTAAAGGACACCGAGGAGAGCAGGGATGATGGATGATTTGATGGGAGGACGGATTTGAACGCTTCGGAGGGCAAGAGGCATGGGATGAGTGTGTGAATCACAGACTGGCTGGCTGCGGAGGTAGTAAACAAACCCGCCCGCGAAGGTGCCCCGGTAGGTGGGAGCTGTCTCCATGGCGACAATCAGACGGCTCCCGGCAGAGGGAGCTTGTTTTCCAGCACGACGCGTGTGCCCACTCAAACACATCATTTCACAGCTCCGCGCGTCAGCCGCGTGGGCCCTCCAGAGGGAGGCGAGGCAAGGCTCCGGCCTTGACCTCTGACCCACATCCTGACGCCGAGCTGCATGGAGGCATGAGCTAAAGGGAGGAGACCATTCTACTGAAACCTCAGCAGCTTCTTCAGCTCTGACTGCTCACAGCTGTGTTCAAAATAATGGAAGTTTACAAAAAAAGAAAAATGGAATAAAGCTAAAATGTGCTGCTCAATCATTTCCATCATGAGTTTTCATTTTCCTCTTTCTACCAAAAACTAGATGACAAAAATCTTGAGCTTTGGTCTCAACCTGAACTTTTTTGGAAGGACAAATTTGTTTACAGAGACTTTATGATTCATTTTATGAATTATTTCTGTTGTTTTTATTTATTTTGGACATTTGAATGTCTTCCAGCTCCAGTCTTAAATGTCCACTAGAATTTAAAGTTCATTTATCATTGCGATTGTGCTCTTGCCTTGTTATGTCATTTCCGTTTCTAAAAGCAACAATGTTACAGTTTACCGCAATGACTTCTGGGGCGATTTATCGTCCAGGAAAAATTTGCCGTTGTGACAAGCGGCCTAATCGGCTTCCACATCCGTACACGCAAACGCATCGTTTTAAATCAGACGCAGACATCTCCTCTTTATTTACATCAGTTGTAAATCGTGTCACAGCTTGGTATGTGCAACATGCTACTTTTCTGTGATCTTTTCCAAGATGCTAGAAATCTGCTCCAGTCGCCGTCCGTGTAGCTGCTAGCTAAACACAAAAACCCGTCTGTGCCACCAAGAGAAAACCTGCAGGGCCGTCTCTCCCTCTCACCGAGTCTTTCTCCACTACAAGTCGCCTCCCGCTTTGTTTGTCTATCAACACGAGAAAGTGGATTTTATTGGCGTTTTTTTTCCCCTACATTTATATTAAAATCTGCATTAATATTTCTATTGAAACTTCCTCTTTTTTTTAATGTTACGATCCACCACACACATGCAGTTTCTTTTAAAAACAATAAATTGGCTTAGGGACTTTTCTTCCTTTATTGTTGCAAAAGTTTAAACATTGAATCTAATATGACTCCCAAGTTTTGTTGCTGATGTTTTTAAACCATGCGTATCTTTCTCTTGAATCAATCTGTTTATTGTTGGTCACTTAATGTTGGAGTAAATTCTGGGGAAACATTGTAGAGTTTTTTTTTTTTTTTTTCTGACGCAATCAAATCCCATCAATCATCAATTCATGTTTGTATGCTCTTTGTAATGTCTTGTCTCACCGGGAGACGACAACCTGGAAGAAAGCCCAGGTACCTAATGGACAGGCCGCAGAGGAGGTATAATTTAGGCACATTAAATTACAAAAACAGGCTTTTTATGGTTATGAAAGGACATGAATCATCTTTTGATCCAGTGACTGGAACGTCACAATAAAGGAGTCATCCACCTGTGAAGTGTAAGCACTTTGGCACAGATTAGTAAGTTACTAAAAATGTGCAAAGCAAAAGCCCTTCCCCGTCATATTTACATAAAAGCATGAAAAAAAAAAATCCTCTTCAAATACTTTGTGTCCACAGTAAAACATCAAAGTAGTCGGCCACTTTTTCTGTATATATATATTTTTTTATTCCAAATTACGTCCACATATAAAAACAGAAATATATAAAATACAAACACATTTTCAACAATCGGTTGCACAGCAAACATTCAGTAAACATTTTTTTTTTTTTTTTGTGATAAATAAAGAATAAATAAATATGAATGCCTCCAAACGGCAGCGGCTCTCTCTGAACCTAGAGGTAAAGTCCGTCAGGCTGTTGATGCTCAGCCTGTGAGTCTCCTGTCACAGATTCCAGTGTACGTCAGCTTCCAGCTTTCATCCCGTTCCGTGGATTCTCTGTGGAGACGGAAAGAAACTCCACGGCTCGTCCAGAAACTCCGTGGTTCTCCGGTATCGTGTCACCGATCTTGCAGCCCTTTCTTTAAAAGGGAGAAGACAAGTTGCGTCCAACTTTCTTGGGTTTCTTTTTTGTTGTCGTTTGTGTGTTTTTGTTAAATGTCTCTTAGCCCGTCTTGGTCTCTCTGGTCAGGTCCAGGTACGCCGAGGACCTGAGGAAGCGAGGGTAGCAGTCTTTCTCCATCAGCGTGTAGATTTTGTCCTGAGCCTGATCGAAACACGACTCACTGGGCCGCGTCATGTTCTCCCTGGTGACTTGTTTGGTGGCGTGGTCGAGGTTTACCTGCGGAAACAAAGGGGAACAGAGAGTTTTAGAGTCAACGCCTGGCCGGGAGGTTAGCGGGATCGGCAGAGGGTTTGGGTGGGCCGCACCTCTCGTGGCGCGTCGGTGCAGACAAACTCCTTGTAGATCTTCTTGGCCTTGGCGGCCAGCTTGGACGGTTTGCTCGTCCGGTAGTCCTCACAGGCCAAGTAAAAGGCGATGTTCTCCTCGCTGAACTCGGACACCAGGAACGCTCTGAACAGACACAGTCCATCTGGAAGCGGAGGCAAAGCGGACGTTAAAAACCCGTCAACTGCCGTTGATGGACAGAGTGATCCCGTTGCATCTACAAAGGATAGTGGACTTACTTTGACTGGACAGCAGATTGTCAAATGACTCCTTCCATTTCAGAGGCTCGTTGACTTCATGTAATCTGTAAAAACGAGGGGGAAAAAAACATCATTAGAAAAGGTTTCCGCTGCGGGTTCACCGGAATGCTTCCAAAGACACGTCGCATGCCGCTCTTACCTCTGCTTGTCGCTGTTCTTGGCCTGCCCTGTGAGGCCCTGCTCTGATCTCTGCAGCAAACCTCCAAACAACGCCTTCAGCTCCTTCGCCCTGCAGGGACACACCGAGGCAACACATACCACTTCAGACGACATGTTCAGTTTGCTGGCGTGAGAAAACTCGACTGCAAGGGTGGAAACTCTGGTTGGGTTTACCTCTCCAGGCAGGTGATGGGCAGCGATTCAAGTCCTCTGCACATGGTGAGATGCTTCCTGCTCGTTCTTTCACGGCTCCCAAAGTTCCTCTCAGACGACTGCGGGCGTGAGCCGTCCTCCTTGTTGTCAGCAAAATGAGCTTCCCAGCTGATCTGCCGTCTGAGCGGAGAAAGCGGGTTTTTTATAGAGGCGGCCGGCATGTGACATCATGCTTCTCGGCCAATGAGGCAGCAGAGTGGGCGGATGAAGAGACTCCTCGACGCTGAATTTCCTCCTCGCTACTTCCTCCCTGCTCTGTGACTCGTCACTGGATGAATTGCTTCATTGCTCTCCAATGTCCTTGCTGTGAATAGGGGAGTGAGGGCTGTGTGGTGTCAGGGCTTTGCCTTTGTGTGTGCATGCACGTGTGTGTGTGTGTGTGTGCGTGTGTGTGTGTGTGTGTGAGAGAGCTCATACAGTGATTCTGAAGAAAATTAATCAGAAAATCCCTTTCAGCTGCAGCATTTAACATAAAAGAGGTTCTTTCTTTTTTAGTGCGTCTGCCTAAAAGAACCTAACTGATCTCACGAGCCTCTCTTTGCAGTGGCCTCTTCCACACCTCCGTTCTATTAATCCGCACGTAAAATGAAAACCTAGTCGCTTAAAACTTTCTGAGCGTAATCTGCATCACCGCAGAGCAGTTTGTCAAGGCAGTCGGAGCGAATATTTCCGTCGACATTTTGACTTTAGTGAGGCGTTCTATACCTGCCGTCTCTGTTTCTTGTCTTGCCTCACGTGTTGACGAGTGGGATAAAGTGGAATATGCGGGTTGGAATATTTTTCATGGAATATTACGTTCTGTCACTTGCTTGAATTTCGTGTCACTTTTGATGCGTCCCGTAACGTGTGCGCTACATGAAAAAGTGTCCTCGCTCGAGGAGGTTGAACGATTATTAGCGATTATTAGCTCATTTAGCAGAATTGGTGTCAGTTGGAGCTAGCCCAAGCAGTCAGCATGCTATAATAAGCGAACCCTCATCAGTGCAGACAAAGCGTCCGCACGGCTTAGCGAGACGCCGAGAGGTGTCTTCATCGGAATATTTTTTTGCGACATTTAAATGAACATCTGGGTTGATTCTGATGCATATATGTATAATTTCCTGGTTTTGATGCTCAAACCACCACATTTCTTGACATGTTCAAAAATCCGTGACGGTTTTTGATTTAGCTGATAGTCTCACTGTATATGCTGCTCATCCTACGGTGTGATGGGAGAATACCATTGCTTTCCAGTATCGATCATTATAACACACTGATATTATAGTCTGAATGAAAAGATAACTCACTATAAATAATTAAATACAATATATTGCTTTCGTAATATTTATATGGATAAGAACTGGTAGATAACCTGGGTAATGAATTCAGCTTCAGTGCTCACAGGTACAGGAAGAAATGTGCTTTTTTCCTTTTTTTTTTTGTTGTTGTTTTGTTTATGCTTCATTCTGCACAGACTCTGTCTGGGCTGTCTTTCCTATCAACGCGCATAGAAAGCTGCACCCATAAATAGCCTCATGGGTGCAAAAAACAATTCTCTTCCTATTCCCAGCGTCTATCTTTAGACTCGACCGGGAGGCCAGTTACCAGTAAACTCCGCTAATGGCCTGTTAGTTGAAGAGCGTTAGCAGGAAGGAGACAATCAACCGGCCGGATGAAAAGGCACAAAGCTCGCTGATAGCGGCTGAGACGGCTTCCTCTACGGCAGCCGCGGACAATTCCTTCCCCTCTGACTGCCTGCCTCTGCTGGCGCGCGCAGCTCTGGATGTCATTACAAGGTCACTTCAGCCTCGGATAATGAGCCTCTCTCCTCCTCCTTCTCAGGAAACAGAGTCTGAGACGCTAACCGGAATGGAAAAGAAAAAAAAAAGAGAGAGAGAGGGAGAGGGAGGGGGGGAGTCGGGGAAGCCAACATTGTGTTGTGGTTTGGAGACGTTGGGAAAAAAATGGATGAGTAACACAATTTGTTTTGATCTGACGTTCAACTGGCTTCTCGGGGTGAAACAGTTGACATTTGGTCGCTGCAGTCACCAGCTTATGGGCATGTCACTGGGATTTCATGTGACAGACCAACACAAAGTATCGCAAAACAACAAAGTGGGAGGAAAATAAGTCACAGACACATTTTTGCAAAAGCAATAAAGATCCGTATTCCTTTGCTCTCGTCCTACCAAACTATCTGCCTCATACCAAACTGTCATCACAACAGCTTCAACTGATATGTAAAAAAAAATCTATATATTCTATCAAGTTCACTCACTGCAGCTTTAATAAATCATCACCAGTCAACACAATATATTTAAGTTGGATCGACTGCTTTCTTGTTGGAGTGAGGCCGTTAAACAGAGACGCAGCCGAGATCTGAACTATTTCAGTGGGAAAATGTTCCACATTAAATCTTGTAACAGGATCATCTGTCGTGCCACTGCTTGTCATGACAATGATTTCAGGCCCAAATGAGCAGATTTCCCACTATCCCGCCCCAAAACCGGTGTGTGGCTGAGCTGCAGCTCAAACATTCCCCTCCATTTTGTCTCTTGTGTGTTTGGCTCAGTGGGGCAAAGTTCGTCGGCCGAGGAGTGTATTTTCATTCTCGGGTCAGCGTTGATCGGGACAACGAGGCGCATCTACGTCCCGCTCTCAGGCCAGCAGAGCTTTCCCTTTCAAACATGCTTCACTGGCTGTAAACATGTTTTTGTGGAGCCCGAATTCTGCAGGAGACAGAACACGATCATTCATCCAGCCGGGGCGTGTTTTTCTCCTTCACGGCCTTCCTGGTTAAAATTGTGTTTTAAAATTTGATAGCATGAAAACAACAACATTCGGAATAATTTGCTGTCCAAGTCCTGGGTAGAATATAGATTATAAATGGGTTGAAATGATTAATTTCTCACGTTCAGTTTAACAGAGACTGGCTTGTATTTGGTTTAATAGAGTTATCTATCCGTCTTTTATACCATTTAGTCATTGCATGGAGCTAGTCGAAATCGGGACTCTGTCTCTTTAAGAAGCTCCTGCTCTTTACGGCACAGGAAGTCGTCACAAGAACGTTCCACTATCGAGCATTTAACAACATTTTTACCCGTGTCGCATTTTCAATGAAGTCTATCTAATGGGACCAAGCCTGACCTGAACAAAAGTTAGCGAGAAACAAACAAATAAATAATTGATAGACACAGATTTAGTGTGTTTTACTCACTTTTTCGCCTCTTTCTCACTGTTTTTATTATTATTATCCCTCCAGATAATAATAATAGAGAGCTGACATCCTGCAACTTTGAGATATATATGAGCACCAATTGAAGTTATGCAGGAGTTTGTCTAGAAGTTGGCAAGGGCCAGCTTTTATTTTGGTAGTCCACTGTTCAGAACAGCTCTGTGCTTTTTTTTTTTTTATTTTAAAAATGAGACAATAAATAAAAATGCAATATGAGAAGCACTTTTATCTTCATTTAGGATTAAAATAGGTTTTGTCTCATTTTGACAAGCTTCCTCATGCCGGTGATTCATTCTCTGTCAACAACAAAAGCGGTGATCTGATTTAGTTTATATCACCAGAGTTTCTAGGTTGCCAAACTAGATACTAATGTGCATTTTCGTCTTCTTTAATGTCTGACAAGACTGGAGTTTTCTACAATCTGGGTCATTCAGCTGTACTGAGGGTTCAGGTCCGTTGAAGAACTAATTTACTGATGAGAAAGGGTGAGATAACACAGTTGCCTTGCTGTCAAAAACAAGATTATATTAAAAATACCAAAGCTCATATTTCATGTTATGAAACTGCTCTGTTAGCTGGTCAGCAGCCGAGACCCAGAAACACTTCATTTAGTCTTTCGTAACAAATGATCAGGCGTGAATCCATCCTTCATGTCCAAGAGTAAAGAGGATCAGTACAACTTATACATGATTTCATGCAACATTCACCTCGTAAAATAGAAGTACTTAAATTTGACTTTTTGTTTTCTTCCCACTTTCAACGTTTGAACATTTTGTAATCCTTTTGTCACGGAGTCACCTTCCTAAAATAATGGCTTATGTCATTTTTTGTCAAAATTACTTTTGGCCATTATTTTAGGAAGGTGACAATATGAACTCTGTGTTTCATATTATAAAAAGCAACTTGAAAGGAAGAACACACTCCATGGTTATATTGTTTATGCTCTATTGCCGGGGAACAGCAATAGAGCATAATCCATCCATCCATCCATCCATCCATCCATCCATCCATCCATCCATCCATCCATCCATCCATCCATCCATCCATCCAGAGAAGATCAGACTTCTCTCTCCTTTTAAGGTGCATTCAAATGAGAAATAAGCCAGATCCTCACTGACAAGTTACTGCAAACCACAAATGAAAAACGATGGTGGCTTGTTTTTCTGCAGATTTTATCCTATCGTTTGAAGCCGTCGTCTCTAAGAAGCGTCGTTATGACGACAAACCCAGCAGCCCCGTGGCGGGTCACAGTGTCCGTCTCAGAGGGCGAACTCATTGTCTCTGCTGCTGCGTTCCTGTTATCGCCTGCGTCCGGACCAGAACCTCTGACCAGCTCTGCCTCTTCATCGGCGTTCCTCTTCCCCTCCTCGTCTCATTCTCTGTTCAGCGGCTTGTGATGAACTTCCTTATCTTTTCGGCCTGGAAATGGCGACTCCTCTTCATGTTTTGTTGGATGCGTTCCCCGCGCTGGCAGTGAGCTCCACACAGAAAGCAGTGCGTTCGATTTGCATATCAGACGATGCAGAGCAACGCGAAGGTCAAACCAGTTCTGAAGGTTATCCGTGGAAAAAAATCTGACTTGCATTTTCTTGGTCAGGCGGTAAGACATTTCTAAACGATTCTGCTAAGTGCTTTACTTCCACTGAGGTCACTTGGTTTTCAAACATTCATCCAACATGGGCTGAAAAGCCATTCAGAGAGGAAGTGTGTGTGCGTGTGTGTCTGTGTCAGGCTCATTTTAGTTTATTCTAAATTAAAAATATCACTTTATTGTTGCATTATTGCTACAATTAGTATTTACATGGTCAACAGTTTAGCCATTTTAATCATTATTGATTTAGTTGCTAGTCTAGTTAAAGTTTTTGAAAAAATGGACAGGCTGATTTTTTTTTCTTTCTTCAAACTACTCCTTTTTATTCAAATTTTTAGAAATAAAATAAACCACTTCTACCAGTTGGTTAGCGTGGTTGCTAACAAGTACTTTGCCTCCATGATATTGAGCAAGAATAAGTTAATACGCAACTGCCTTCATTTTAATTAATCACACACTCTGCTGATTAACGATTTGTTGTCTTAGCTCCTTCGTAAATTACCCTTGTTTCGTCATTTTTAAAATTTATTTACTTTTTTTTTTGTCTGAGCTCTGCTGGGACTGCCGCTGCTTCCTGTCCCACTCTGACTGCTCAGCCCGGTTTCTGGAAAGGCCGTCCAAATGCGGGAAGTGCGCGACACGGAATTCCCGGATGACCCGTTCGTTTCCCAGCCGACGGAACCTCGGCCTCGGCTTGGACCGCTTCCAAACACACGAGCACGACTTCCCTTCGACCCTGTAGGCCTCCTCCACATCCGTGCGTTTTGACCTCAGACTCTGAGGTGGCATCATTCAAATTCCGAGTACAGAACAGTCCAAACCTCGAGGCGTTTATTCGCTCCCCTCTTGCTTCTTCTTCTTCATCGTCTTCTTTTTTTAACAACCTGTTCTGCATTTTGCAGTGTGGAGCAGGATGCAGACACAGTTGGAGCTGCACCATCTGGCTGTGCACAGGGAAGCCAGGATATGCATATTTACTAAGCCATCAATCTGGGAGAACAGGTGGAGGCTGACCTGATGCATCCCAACTAGGACGGCCGCTGGCTGCCGCCTGCTCCCGTCTCTGCGTTATCAGATGTCAGCTGGCCATTGAACATCTGGAGATCCAGTGACAGCGATGGCAAATCAATGTTAACTAGCCTCTGGTTCGGGTTGGGGGGGACATCAATGAGGGGACGGGCTGCTGGACAGTCCCATCTGTTCTTGTTAGTTTCCTTTGCCTGCCAACTCTAAAAATAAAAAGATCTTTAATTTTGACTGACTTTCACTAGCGTCGTGTCAGTTTGCAAAAAATATCACGCCACCTTCACACAGTTGAAATCAATTAAGCTACACCAGTTAGCTTCCGACTGACCCCGTCCTCTCGGTTCACACAACGAGGACCTTTTGGTCCCACTGTGAACATGTTTGGCGACAGCCTGCGGAGCCTCTCTCTTTCTTCTTGGAAATAAACACACACACACACACACACACACACACACACACACACACACACACACACACACACACACACACAAAAAAAAAATCACTGAAAGAAGAGGTTTCGCTTTTCCAAAGAATCCGTCCCGCAGGAGGCTAATAGGTTTGCACTCGCTGTCACCGCAACAAACGCGCGAGGACGAGAGCGCGCCAGCAGGACGCTGGCTGACACGCAGCTAATTGGGTACATTGTCTGAAATCCAGCAGCAGGCGGCATAAATCTTGTATAAAAGCAAATGATGAGGAACATTAAGAGCATAATGCGCCGTCTTTTATGCTGAGATATACAGCTGCGGCGCCGGGGGACGACGGGTACAGAAGGTTAATGAGGTGCCAGCAAAGGAGACAAAAAAGTCACTTTTTTCGACAGCATGGGTCAGCGGTGTCTCTGCGTTATTTATCGAAAACGTAAAAAAGTATTAATGCATCTTGAATGTCTCCGTATTTTCTTGTGCTATAACCACAAACCTCAATGTAAGTTATTGGATCTACTGGGGTGGCCGTTGCCACCCCAGCTGGCGACGATGAATTCAATAAATTGTGATGGCAAATCGGACAGGAAACGCACGAATCTCTTTTTTCCGACAACACTGAATGCAACACAATGTATCCTGACAACTACTGCTGAGCAGCGAGAAGTGCGAGGCATGAGCATTTTATATTATATAACAATTACATATAATTAGATTATAATTTAGTGCTATGAAATTGGACCTCTGTCTCTTTAAGAAGCTCCTGCTCTTTCTGAAACTCTGCCTTCAGGAAATCATCACAACATTTAGCAACGTTTTTATTTACCAGAGTTGCACTGAGAAATAGCTCCTAGAACAAGCTCAGTGGATGCGCAGTACGACCAGGTGTTTGCTAATTGCTGCTGGCTAGTCTGAAGGAGCTGAGGTGAGAAAGTGTTAAGACTAGGGCAGAGTTTAGTCTTCCCCAAACACACACATACCCAAATCTAGAGAAAAAACTACCACAGCACAAGAAAATGTGTGTCCACACATGCTGTTTTTGCAATTAGATTGGATTTGAGCAATTTCACGTAAAAGAAAAGGCAAAACGTTTGCACAGAAAAACATGAAAACCAAAAACACATCAAACTTTTCAGATACGTATTTGCAAAAAAACAAAACAAAACAAAAAAAAACAACAACAAAAAACAAAAATCACATTTCATTTTGAGACCGGTACTTCATTTTCAGTTGGTCTGAACATTAAGTATTAAGTGAATTTAATTAATTTGCGTCTGAATGAATTAAAATCCATTCAGCCGTGTGCTTGTGATGTGTGAAAAAGTGAAAACAGGTGTGAAAAATTTGGCCAAACTTTTCTGCAAGGGCCTGTTTTATCCAAAATGCGAGATGATTGGTGCCGCGTCAACGTACCTAATTGTGTGACGACGTCGTCCATTAGCGTCTCTGTTATTTTAGGTTAACAGCGTCGTACTCTATGTTTTCTCCTCTTTTTCCATTACAACAAGTAATGGACTAATGTTTGCCTGCTTTTAAGCGCCGTTGTACATTTCGGGGTGAAGAACATTCTGGGACCGGCCTGTTGAAGGTATCTTGGCAGGCAAGGTTTGCTTGGCAACGCTCGAGTGTGGAAAATCCCACAGAGTTTTTCTCACATATAACCCGTGTGAGAAATGGCTTGTTCGACCAAGTTATGATCAAATAAAATTTGCTTTTTTTCTTTTTCCTTTTTTTTTAAGTTGAACTTCTATCCGAGATAGGCTTGTTTATTTAGCTCATTTCTGGTCTGTTTGAGTTTGCGGGTTTGAGAAAAATAAATAAAGAGAAAAAAGGACAATAGTTTCAATAACTACTGAAACGGGTGAGTGGCGCGACTAAAATGGGGAAACGCAGAGGGCTCAATGAGCTTGATTACAGGGAGAATGAGCTGGACCGAAGAACTGGAACCAAAAGCAGAAACGAGGCCTGACAACAACCTGAGAAAATGAAGACGAATCCACAAGACAAGTCACACCAAGAAAAACTTACTGAACGAGGAAATGAACAGAAAACCAGAATGGCACAAATGAACTAATGAATGAGAAAACCAAAATATAAGACCAATAGCTGTCTTATAGTTTATGAAGTTTTGCGTTGAACGCAAAACTGTTTCTACGTTGTGGCATTCACTGACAGTTTTGTGAGGGAAGCATAAAATTCTGCAGGCAACTGTTTGAAAACCCCACGGGGCATTAGCGCAATTCTTAATTCAGATATCTAAAATTGTAAGTTCAAGATGTCTTAAATTGTAATTACCGATGTGTCCCGTCAAATGACGGATCCAGTGTCGTAATTTGAGATATCTTGAATTATTATTCTCACTCGTCAGGATGTAAACGCAGATACCTCAAATGACCATTCTGGATGGTCAAAATGCATTTTTAGATATCCAGAATGTAATTACGGATAGTCAGAAGAAACTGAATTTATGTTAAAACGGCTTTCCATAGACACTGCCCCTTTAAGGCCACACAAGTCACAGTATAAACGTTTCACCCAGAGGTTTTACACGATCTAATACGTACAGCTGTCTGAAAAGCTGCTTGATGCTCTGCTATGGACCACTAGGGGCTCCACTGAGTCCTCTGCCTGATTCCCAGAGTTTAACCACCGTCTCGCCACCTGGTGGTCAAATGTGTTCCTCTGGCATCCACAGCATCTGTGACTGCAGCTCTGAGGAGGAGGAGGTTCGTCCCTGGAGGCGGGGCTAGGCATCATGGTTGCCATGGGAGATTAAAGGATTTCTCAAACATGCATGAACGAATCAAGGCAACGCTCCAGGTATGCTTTTGATGATGGGATAACATTATAACATGATGATCTCCAAAAAAAAAAAAAATATATATATATATATATATAAAAAATACATTTTACATAATACTGCCACTTTAAAAGCTTTGTATCATCAAATACATTTTAAAACACAAGAAGAAGAGGGGAAAAAAGAGGCATTCTTCCTGGTGAAAGTGTGTAACTGGACAAACAAACTGAGCATGTGTGTGTGTGTGTGTGAGCTTATTGTTTCAGTTTTAATCCGGTGTAATCACAGAGCTTCTGCCTGTAATCCTGCAGAGGTTTCACGATCTGAGATTGTTTTTGCTCCGCTTTTAGCCACGTCCGCGCGGAAAAGCTGGCCGGGACGCCGTTGTTTGCGCTCGGCGCGCGCTGGAACATCTCCATCAGGCTGCCTTTGCAGCAGCTCATGCCGGGCCTGTGGGAGGCCGCAAGAAGCTCAGAGAGAATTAATGTGCGGGATGACTGTATCTTCAGCCGCAGAACAAAGCCGAAGCTGCGAGTGATGCTCGTGGCGGAAAACAAAAAAAAAAACAAGAGCTCGATGGAGGCGAAGCGTGTCAGATCTTCCTCAACGAGACGCAACACAGATTCTGACAACAAAGCCTGCAGTTTCTAAATGATGCTCCCCTCAACACGACGCTACTAAATAAATGAAAGCATTCTCCAATCATCTCGAACACCGACTCCATCCAAAGCGAGAGCGGCTGAAGATGAACCGACCTGAAGGTCAGACAGTAGAGGTCAAACACCTCAAACTGTAGAACGGCAGTGTTTACTCACAGAGCAGACTGTTATGATATAATATACCAAGGCCTGTCATTACAGACGGTGATTTTTTAAAGTATTTTCTTTCCTTTTCATCCAGCGCACAGGAAAAGAACAAATAAATTTATATAAGTGCAAAACAATAAACCTTTTCTTTTCTGGTCCGTTGGGTGAGAAGTGAAAGAAATATTCTCTTGCCCTGCAGGGTCTAAGCCAAAGAAAACAAAAATAAACAAATATACTTCCTTCTCTACTCTGTTTAACAGTGCACTTAGTGTTCTGTAGAAAATAAAATATATATCTTTTTATGGTCATAAATACTTCATAGAAAAACAAAAAAACACAGTTGGTCAAATTTTGAAAATCCTGAATGTTTTTTATGCTCGACTTCGGGGCAAAAAAAGTTCCAAGATTGTAGTGGGGCGGGGAAACAACTTTAAAATATTTTAATCTGGACTAGTATGTCGGCAGGTTTGATGATATTCAGATCATTACGTGTTGCTTTATGATCTCACTCTGTTTCACACAGTCTCCGAAAAATGTCCAAGAATCTCCAGAAGACATCAGAGAATCAATTGTCTGCAACGCAACCAGACACTTGCGTCGGCAACGCAACAAGTGCGCTCAAATCAACGTCACGGTGCGCTTTGTAGTCTGTGCGAGCCTTCCAAGATATTAACAAAAACAACAGATGTTATACTTTCCTGCATTCTTCTTACTGATTATGGATGTTATGAAATAACAGCTTGATCTATTTTTCCAGTCAGTGAAGTTTAATTGGGTTTTGTAGGCTTTACAAAAACAAAACAGAAACTTTCCCATCTGGTATCTGCATATTCATCCATTTACTGTCTATCCGTGAAGGGTGGCCCTGGTCTCCAGACAAATGTTCACCGCTTAAAAGGATTGAAATGGCTGAAAGGATTAAAATAAAACGTGAGCACGTCCTTCGGTCGAACTGATTCGAACACAAGCGTTTTGACAGCACACATAGGAACAAGCCACGTCGATAAAGGGTGGACGGTCAGAGTATGTTCTCTGTCAGGTGGTAACAGACCTCTGAAGTGTTTATTGTTGTATTTTTGGTGCAGAATCACCGCTTTCGTTTCAGTCAGCCCGACTTCACGTCATTCTTTTCCAAATTTAGTTTCTCGTTGCAATGTTTCCGAGGATTTATGGGAGCAGCCAGCAGTGTCCGCTGTCACAACCTGGAAGCTGCATCAAAGAGAAATCCTCCGCTCCACCCATCCCGCGCCGACACCACAGAGGGCGATGCTGGAAAACAATGCATTTCATTCTATTTTCTTTGGAAGTGAGACCGTCCCCCAATCCGTACCGCATCCCAGGTGCGAGTCGGAAGACCGGCGGGATTTGCCATTCGGGCGAAATGGAGATGTGGTTCTCGGGATTTCAGGCATTCGAACACTGTAACATGAGGAGAGGCTGTCTGAGTGGTGACTGATTTAATGACAAACAAATCACTAGAAGGTCAAATCAACAGTTAATTTCTGAAGCACACAGATGCTCTGTTGGACCCTTTGGCCTGGGAATATCTTGTATCTCTTTCTAAGGAGCTGGTTCAGAGTCATTGTAGAGATAACTGGGTTGCTCTCCTCAAGGTTCATAGCAAGACGCACAACTGCCACTCAACAGAATATAAGAAAGTGGAATTATCTGGCATAGAAAATGTCTTTAGTCACGTTAGCATTTAGTTCAACTAGTCAGAGTAGTTGCCTGTCTACTGGTACAATTACAAAATTGATTGTTGACGTTTGACCCACTGTCATCTGGCACACAGCACAGTTATGAACCACAAAAGGGTGTTTGTTATTGACATACTTCTTTCCTAGGCATGACTCCATTGTTGCCCACCAGAAATATCTAGTCTAGACATCCACTATTTCCAGGACGCTTTCCAGGTCGGGTACTGTCAGCCAGTGCTCATTGCATAAGCACAGACAACAATCATACCCTTTCCTGCTGCAATCTGAAGCTCCTTTCACTCACCAGTGAGACACAATCAAAGCTCTCAGCTTGAAATGTGTGAGTATCTCCACACCCAGTTGACATCTCTCTGCCTGGTCAGCTCTGGGCGAGGAAAAAATACATCCTCTCTCCAGGAGTTGAGTCTCAAAGCGCAAGCTGTGAGTGTGGTGTTGAGTTCAATTAGATCTAGCTGGGATAATTCTACCTCACATACCAACCGTGGCTGCTCACCCACCAGCGGGGGACGTTCCGATGCCCTAAAATCAGGCCGTGCTGCTGGGAGCTGGCATGCCAAGATCCCTGCCATTACATGGACCTGCTGATGCCTCTCTGACCCCCAGGTGCCAAAGTTTGATCACAACACTGATAATGCTAAATGATGACACGGCAGAACAGACTTTCCCAATCAGAACAAGCGTGGCAAATGAATTTTGGCATCACGAGTGACATATTCAGCGTAACTGCTTTGAAAAACACCTCAAGGCCACTGAGTGCCGGCATGAAACAGCCACGTCCACATCAGCAGGCTTCCTACGTCTCTGAAATGGCTCATTGCTGCGGCCTGTCTGAGGCCGGCGCGTCATCATGAAGGTAAGACAGTGTTCTGAAATAGCAGCTGCACGTGACGACCAACACAGACACAAAGTCAGCTGCAGAGTTACTGTCTCTAGAGAGTAAATGGAGTCAAATGACTGACATAACAACCGAATACTCCGGTTACATACCTTGAGCTTTTGCAAAGGTATTCGTACCCCAGGAACCTTTTGACGTTTCATTTAGCAACCGCAAACTTTCACTGGGATTTTATGTATGTGACCCACACAGAGTAGAATGTCATCTTGTTTGTGATACAACTGCAAAGCGCAGCATGACGCGATTGTTCACCTTCACATCAGACGAGACCCGCAGTCGTCTCACGATCCCGGGCTGTTTCCAGTTTGTGATTTCGGTTGTGGTCGTGCTTTCATTTGGTCTTTCATAAAACGTCCAAATGAAATACATGGAAATTTATGGTTGGTTTACAGAGACGTCAATATCCATTTTTAAATTTGATTTTGGTTGTGTGTGGTTTTTATTGCTGCTGTATTTCTTGTTTTTTTTGTGTGTGTGTGTTTTATTTTGGATATTTGCAATGTCTTGCAGTTCCAGTGTTAACTGTCCATTGGTCTTTGAGTGAGAGAACTCAAATTATCACGCCATCATCAATATATTATTTGTCTCGAAACAATAGTACCATCGTTCGTCACAATGTTTCCTGCGACGATTTATCGCCCGGCAAAATTTGTTGAGTCTGTTGTTGCTCAAAGTGTCTTTAAGATAAACCTCCTTCCATTTTTCTGAACGTTTTAAGTAGTGCAGCATTTTTCACATTTCCTGGCCAAAAAGATTATAAATCAAAGAGTCTTTTATTGGAGTATCGCGCCATAAAAGTAGCTGCAGTTCTGCGGCAGTGTGCTCGGAAGATTTAGGACTTTCATTATATTCAGAGCGAATGATACACCGAGGAACAACAACGACAAAAAAAAACTTCCCAAGTTACCAAACTCCCTGATGCAGCGGATTTCTTTGGTAGGATCCAGTTGCGAGCCACAACGTCAGCGTGGGAATGCGAGCCCGAGCGGTCATGGAATATCAGCACTGGTCACATGGATGACTACATTTTTTTTTCATCTGTATTGCGGCAGAGTGGAAATCTCATGCCTTGTGTCAGCTGTGCCCTCTGAACTCTGGTTTTCCCTCTGAGGGTGGAGCGACCCTTTGGGCCCGGCTCAGTTGTTCGTGGAAAACGGCTGCTGCTTTGGATGGAGGTCTGTGCTTCATCTGCCTAAATATCACAGCGGTGGAGGTCAAGCTTTCTCTCCGCTGAAGGGGAGGCGAACTTCGGAAGATTTTGCATTTTCGACGTCCGTTGGATGTCACGGGTAAAATGACAGCAACGCGAGAGATGATACGGGTTCAAAGACGTTATGATCCGTCGCTATTGTTGAAGCAACATACCTTCATTTTGCTTTCAGTCTCGATTAATACAATACGCTCAGTGATGTGCTGAAAATTATTGCTAGTAGTAAGCAGCCTAACCCTAACCCTAAGTATAACAATTCAATCATTTGAAATATTTATAAAAAACAGTTTTGAAAAAAAAAAAAAAATCCACAAAAGTACTTAATATATTTGACGTGTATTTTAAATAAACCACAATAAAAACATCTCAACCTCACATTTGCTATTGTCTGAGTCGCTCTGGACTGGAGGTGTGGCGCTCCATCCGTCAGCCATTCATCTAGTTTAGAGCTACTGAAATCCATACAGGGACATCAGTAAAGCGGCGATGACAAACGACAGAGTTACGCGGACGACCCCTCACTCCTGCGCTCACCTCTGACTTAAGCATCCATCTGTCTTTTTATCAACGGCGGCTCCAACTAATGACATTTTCTCCGTAATTAACACCCAGAAGAGCAGGTGAGGTGTTAAATATCTCGTTGTGGGGGATGTGGGGGGGTTGTTTGGGGGACTTGGGGGGGAATATTTGTGCAGCCAGTGCCTTTTAAAGTGTCTGTCCAGCAGATGGCGCCAGAGCTGCGTCTCTACTAACGTCCTAGACTTCTGCACCACTTCCCTTAATATTCCCATTAATGTCAAATCTGCGTGCAAATCTTCAAGGTTGTGGAGAAAGTGAGAACTGATCTGCTTCAAAAGAGAAAAGAAAAGAAAAGAAAAGAAAGGAAAAGAAACGCTTTTCAATTTATTGAGGGCGTAAAGAAAGCAATCCCAAAAATGAACAAAGAGAGAGAGAGAAGTGAGTTCAGAAAAGGGAAACAAAAAAACCTTGGGCTGAAAGTCTTAGAGCCACTAAGCGGGCTTTGTGTCACAGATAATGGGACAGTGTGAGTGCGCGCTCCGGAGATACTGGCTGTGTGGCAGAAATTGTTAAAGGATGTTTCTTCTTATCAAAGCCAGCTCCAATTCGCTGCAGATAGCAGAGATGAGCAGCAAGGAGGAGAAGAAGAAGAAGCAGAAGAAGAAAAAAAAATGTATTCTTTTCTTTTTTTTTCCTGATCAATTTTTTTTTTCTTTTCACCCTGCAGAAACTGACATTGTTTTTTTTTGTCTCGTCCACCTTACCCCAAAGGAGCACATTATCTCGCATATTTTTGAAGCAGAACACAAGAGAAAGTATTTATAATTCTTTTATGCGTCGCCCAGAGGGAGACCATGTGCATGTGTGAGCATATTTGATCACGTTTGCCAGTATTTAGCTTTATTAAAACCGCTGCAGCGCCTCCTTCTTTCTCTGCTTGTTCGAGAGAAAATAAAAATAAAAATAAAAAATCAACAAAAGCACAAAACTGGCATTTCGGCGCGCATCCACGAGGTTTTCTCTTCTTAGAAACGACTTCTTCAGTGAAAGATGGCATTCTTCTACGGCAATTTGGTTGATTTGGATCAGTGGGTGTAACTAAAGCCTAATGGGAATGGATGATGGCTCTAACAGCACCTGTCTGAAAATGATGGCTTAAATCACTATTCTCTCTTGCGATGAGAAGTGGAAGTAAGGGCTGGCGTTAAGACCGTGCTGGTGTCTTTACCCTGGTCTGTGAAATGGCTCAATCTCCTCCCAACGATTTTCCGTTTGATTGTTATAAATCGTTTAGAATCGCATTATCTTTGCAATGCTGTGCCCGAAGATTGAGGAATCCGGAGGAGCGAGGCAATGACCAAAAGCAGTACGCGTCGCTGGAGTTTGGTTATACAAAAAATGTAAACAACAATAGACACACACACAGACACACATTACATCTTTGATCAACGTTCAAAACAAAGACCCACATCTGCTGCTTCTCCGTCCGGCGAGTTTGTTTGCACCGTACTGATCAGCGGTTCTTTGTGGAGTGCCGCTGATTCGGCTGATGGGAAGAATTCTCCAGTCTGGGCTTTATGTGACATTTTATAGCACAATCAAGTAACTACGTTAGCTTCAGTTGGTGTCAAAATGCCGTGTTTATCAAATATGTCTTAAAAGAGATTTTGCTTCACTATCTCTCTCTTTCTGAAACACGGCCTTCAGGAAGTCAGCACAATGTGGCTCCTTTATTAACCCCTTTTCAAAACGTTTTTTTACCAGCGTCACACCAAGAAGTGGCGAGCACAATAAGCTCAGCAGATGTGCAGTTCCTGCAGGTGTTTGCTAATCGCTGCTGGCTAGTCTGAAGGAGCTGAGTGGGGGAGTCGCTGCTCTGTGAGGCAGAAGCTTTGGGGAGGGGCTTTGTCTCGAAGGTGGGCCTGCGTCCCCCTTGGCGTTTCGCAACAGGCACAAATTCAACACAGATGTCAAACTTTACTCAACTGAAAGTTTTCAAAAGAGCAAAGTAAATTAGCTCTTCAGAATTTATCCGGGAAATTAAATTGAGGGGAAGCTATGTGAGATAAACGTATTCAAAGTTAGCAAAAAACGCTTCATGAAAAAGTAGCGCCGCTATTAGCGCATTAGCGGATTAGCGGCAGTGTGCTTCCCACTGAGTTTTAATGAATGCGGTAAAGTTAAGGGGTACGCAGGCTTTTCAGTAACTCAGTCAAAGTGAGCAATAACAAAAACGTGAAACTGAAGATATAACAACCTCCGTGGCGACAGTAAAGCGCTGAATGACTTTCCCGCTCGGTTGTACTCATGTTGCAGCATTCTGCCTCTCAGCTCTCTGCAGAGTGTTTGACCTCCAGGCTTTGCTCCTCACTCACAGCCGTCCAGTGACGGTAAAGTGCCGCTCGGGGTGAGGATCCAGGCCGCTTTCTGGACATGCTAAAGGACAACTACAGTTACATGGAGCGAAAAGAGTAAAACAACCCTGATTTGTTCAATTCGAAGGGGCGGCCTCGTCAGAGCACTTTAGCTAAAAGGGTAATTTCACAAATGGAGACGAAGGCCATTGTGGCGATTTGTCTTTCTTTGAAGAGATTTTTGATATTCTTCTTAGTTAGACGGAGCGCTGCGGTCCTGGTCCTATTAGCCGTAACAAAGGTTGTGGGTTTTTTTTTTCTTTTTTTTCAACAGGCGAAGCAAACAATATTGACTAATCTCGTCATACTGGTGTCACAGAAATGACTGGATTTCAGCTGCGTGTGCAGCAAGAAAGATGATAAAAGCGTCAAACAATGGCGCCCAGACGAGTCATAAACGTTTGTCCGTTCTGATGACGGAGGCGAAGAATCAGGTGTTATGTGAAAACCAATGCCATTGTTGCGGAAGGCCTGTCTGTTCTCTGCATACCAATGCACCGTTTTAATTAGAGGCTCGGATTTATAATGAGAACACGCTTTTTTTTTCCCTCTCTTGAGCGGTCTGCGAAATTTTAGGCCACAGTGATCTTGTTTGTTTTCCATCAAATACGGCTGGAATGCAAAGTTTTGAAACGTTACAGCCACAGACGTTTATGTATTTAAATCGTTTTTTTTGTGTTTTTTTTTTTTTTTTTAAATGATAGACCAACAGAGAGTCAGTTCATAACCGTGAGGTGGATGAAAAAAAGAATGCACTCTCTTGCAAATAGAAATCCCCAAAAAGAAATGACAGGCGCACAGATTGAGCCCTCAATACTCTGTCACCTTCAATAAAAACCCTGGGCAAGCAGTTGCCGTCTGATCATTAAACCGTGTTCAGCAGTGTGAATAATTCAGCTGTTACATGAAGGTCTTGGAGGTTTGTGAACAAGAAGCATCACGAACATGGAGGAGAGGAAACATAATTCATCAAAATGTTCTAAATGACGCATAAATGTCACCAATGTACTCTTAAAACCACAAAGTACGTCTTAACATGATGGGTAGCACCTTCAATTTTGCTCCTCGGTGGTGTGAGAGGGAGGTGAAGACTGGATGTAATTTCTTCAAATAATAAACTGCTGCACACTGTATTCAACTTTTGATTTATGGGTGATATTTTCTGATGACCAGGAGCTGTTCTTTGAATTTGAGAACACTGGAGCATTTTAAATCTGTAAAAAAAAAAAATTGAAAAAATTGTCAATTTGAGGAACAATTCATATGATTTAGCCATTTTCAGCATCCTGGACACGTTGCTTGTCCAGGATGTTCGAAACTTTGGACGAAGAATTGCTGCTGCAGTGAGTTCAGGGTCAGCATGCGGGTCCACAGCGCTGCTCTGTTCCTCCTTGAAGCGCTGGCAGAACCTAGAGGAGATCCTTAGGCGGGGTCAAAGTTCAGGTTCAGAAGGCTTATGGTGGCACCGGCCATCCCACATGGACGTCTGCTTCCGCCTGCATCATGTTGAGGTCTCACGTATTCAGTCGGGAAACCAGGCTCAGCAGGATTAAACCTGTTCAACAATCATACAGTTTAATGCATCATTTTATTGCATGTTGGTATGAACTGTTTCATAAGAGACCCAGACTGTGATGGACGTGACGGGCAACAGCGACGATGATATTCTGAACCATCATCTTCTTCATCCATGACAGATGCAACCTCAGCAGCCTCTTCCTCCGCTCCCAGAGCATCA
This sequence comes from Poeciliopsis turneri, assembly GCA_922788865.1. Taxonomy (NCBI): domain Eukaryota; kingdom Metazoa; phylum Chordata; class Actinopteri; order Cyprinodontiformes; family Poeciliidae; genus Poeciliopsis; species Poeciliopsis turneri. The sequence continues at coordinate 396,693 of CAKLNU010000612.1, forward strand.
TCTTCCTCACTTTCATTCCCTTCCACAAATCTCGCACTGTGCATTAACAACGTTCGCCGACGTTTGTGGTTGTAACGTCACAAAATATTTTTTTTTAAAATGAAGGCTCCACCGCTTTTGAAAGGCGATGTAGCTTTAATGTTCTGAACCGTTAAATTGCTCGTCCCTCTCCGATCATCTCAAAGCGCTCTTCGGTTATTTGTCTTTGATCATCAGAAAATGTTTCATCGTGGCTGATAGTCATTAACCATCTGCCAGAGCAGCAACGAAACACAGACGTGGTCATCACCTCAGAGCCATTTTCTCAACCCTCCGTTGCTAAACCAACACATGTCAGTGGCTCACAGGGGGGTCCAACCCAAACATAAGCCACTTAATTGTAATTCGGTTTCAAACGTGTGTTTTTGAGTCAGTAAGAAGATGAATGCTTGGATTTTTTTTCTAACAAAATCAACGTTGACAGAACTCCACGAACCCACTGAAACGTCTGCTTACTGCCGACGATGAAGCGCGCCCGCGTGCGTCGAGCTGAGCCACCAGCTTATCCGTGATCCGCCCTCCCCGTACCGCATGTCAGAGCTCACTTTCCTCCAGAGAGCTCTTATGGCTTATCGAGACAGAAATTAAGACCTGGGTTGCTGCGATCTTGTTTAATTAAGAACCCCCCCCCCCCCAGTGAATGTCTTCCGAGGCTCTAATGTCCCCTTAACAGAGGATCGCATGTCAAAGCAGTGCGTCCCATGATGATGACATATGGACGGTTCGCGTAGGATTTGAGGTCACGGTGGACAATCCTCGTATCCTTGAATTATCGTTTTAGATATATATTTTTTTTATATGAAAAAAGCCTGGACTAACAGTAACATACATATGAAGAATAATTGAAAATCTGCACTGATTATATATGGGGATTTTTATTTACACGCAAAGAAGGTCACGTAAACGTCTTTTGTTGTACAGCCCGACAACTACCAAAACAATCGGCTATTACCGCGACTAAGTGCCTACAGCTACACTGCTGGCTCCAAGAGGATGCTGATGCTGTCACTGTGTGCAAGTTGAGAAAACATCAGATCAGATGGAAGCCGGGGCGAACTGTCTGACCTCAATCTGCCGGCGGGAGAAATTCATGAGGTATTTATGCGACACCACAGGAGGTTCATTCTAACTGTAAAAGTGAACCAAAAATAATATTTCGCTCACTCAGTTAGAATCCGGAATAAGTGGTCGCTGTGTTTCTACCTTGTGCAGCATTGATTTCTGAAGATATGGGGAACATAAACATAGGCTGTCAGGGTTCGGAAGGGTCACAAGTACACTGCTGTAAAACGCACGTCAGTGGCAGCGTTTCCATTGACCGCATAATTGTCCAATTTGACATTTCGAAAATAAATTTGCTTAATGGAAACACGCAAATTTTGAAAAAACTGATTTTTTGATCAAAAGTTTTGGTGATGGGATTTTTCAACTGTATCGAAATCGGTTTATTTCGGAAAAGTCATACGGAAACCAAGTCCCAAGAAGAACACCTGGATGTTGCCACTGGTGGAAACCGTGAAGAAGACGACAACGGGAAGCAGTTTGATGATCGTGCCACAGTGTGTTTTTTAAAGACTTATCACATAAACAAACTTGTTCACTTGTGATTTCAATTAAATGATTTATTCAATGGAAAAACAGCGATTGCAAGATTGTGTTTTTGACATTTGTGAAATTCGTCTTGCACACATTTGTGATGGAATTGCAGTCACTGAGATTTGGCGTCGAGGACGACGTTTGTGTCTATTAGGCGGTTTTATTTGTTTTAATTGAAATTTGTCAATATCCCATATTTATTAGGCACACTGGTGGAAACTGTGCATGTATGTTGGACATACACCAGAGAAACATAAAACCTTATAATAATAGTAGCAAATAATAATAATAATAATGTGCTGCCACCACTGATCCCAGTACAAACACTTTTACACACGTCACAAAAACGTGCAGTCTTAAAACCCATGCTTTATTTCTTCCAATACACATAAAACACTGTTTTAGTTTTATTAACATACATAAAAAAAAATATTATTCACACAAGAAGCTAATGCGTTTGAGGCCTTAAAACACATCCGCAGCTGTGCCTTCACATAAATGTTGTAAATTAACCAAAGTGTTTAATAGATAAACACTTTCAGACTTTCCAAAAGTATTTAATCCATACTAGTATATGCAAACTTTATTTAGAAAACAGGAATAAATTTGTTTCTGCTGTGAGGAACAAAACTTTTAGTTTGATTCACTGTCAGAAAGTGAGGGGAAAAAAAAAAAATTTTACGTACAAACTACATGGATTTAGTTTAAGCTGCTCTGCCACACACAAGATTTTTCTGCATCACCATTTTGACTCTTCCTGTTTTCCTCTTTTAAAACCTAAAGTTCTTTCCACAGAAATTTAATCCTAGTGTGTTTTGGCATTCTAAAGTTAAGAGGTGTACTTTTGAAAAATGACCTTGGAAAATTTGTCAATTCATTTCAAAGATTTCTCACATTCTTTTAAGACTAAATTATTGCCCTTTTTCGGAAAAAAAACAAACCCAAACAAACAAAATAACATCTTCTCAAATTGAATGTTGACTTTGTCCAGGCAGATTAAAAAACTCTCTTTTGGCTTACGTCTTCTCCCCTGACCTGGGTTTATTTCAAATTGAAGTACAAATCAAGATTTGTAAGGTTATAGCTGCAACTTTGGCAGAGAGCGACAACAGTAAACCTTTTTATGAGCTTTGAGTTTTTTGCATTTTGTCATGTTTTGACCACAGACTTCAAATTATGCTGTTGGAATTTTCTATTTGACAGACAGACAGAAAGTTGTGATTGAAAAGTTGGAGGAAAAACATAATGGGTTATTTTTTTTAATTTATTTTACAAATCAAAATCAGACGTCAGTGACCTGGACATTAAAGTGTGTTTGGAGATTGCCAGTGTATGTACAGTGTCTATTCTTGCGCCTCTTTGTGTAAGGTTTCAGTAATCTCTCAGGTTGGGTGTTGGATTTCCCCAAATTCAACCCAGCATCCAAATGTGGGACCTATTCCCCCCGTTGCACCCCCTCCCAGTGGTCACTGGTGTGCTGCTTGGCGTGGCCTCTGTCCCCTCGCTCTGTCAGTCCTCTGCAGGGAGGTGGACTGCTCTTGGGTCTCAGGTCTCTGGTTCCAGGCCTGAATCTGCTCCGGCGCAGCTGGCTGCAGGCAGAGCCAGTGGACTTGTCACCGCAGCCCGCTGAGGCTGAGGGAATATTTGTCTTGAGTCGAGACAGTTAAGCTCGATGGAGCTTAGCTCAAGGAGAAAAAGTATTAGAGGCTGCAAAACACTTAAACTGGGGTGGAGGGTTACCTTCCAGCAGGACGAGAACCCTTGACACTCATTCAACGCAACAGTGGAACGGATAGATCAAAGCGTACTCAAGTTCAGATCTAAATCCATTTGAGAATTTGTGGCAAGACTTGAAAACTGATGAGCTCAGACTTTTTCTCCATCCGTCGGACTGAGCCAGAGCGGTTTTGCAAACAGCTCAGGCTCAGTCTGATGCAAAAAAGGAGCTATTGGCATAAGTTTCAGTTTCTAAATGTAGAAGGCTGGTGCTCGTACCCCAAAAGACCTTCAGCTGTAATTGCAAACAAAGGAGGTTTCCAGAAGGTATTCACTCAGGGGTTTGAACACAAGCGACTGATTTAGATTCGTCCAAAATCTTGAAAACCGTATCTTTCTCCTTTCGCTTCACAATTAACGCCTTGTGTTAGTTTATCAGATAAATTCCCAGCAACATATGCTGGAGTATGTGGTGGCATGACATGAAAAAGTTGGAAGGAAAACTGAGCTGTAAGGTCTCTTGTCAAATTTTGAAAACAATTGTTTAAAGCATTGTTTCATCTCGACTAAATTAATTGGCTGTAAAGGCATGCATTTTTATTGATCATTGCATCACATAACTTACAATCTGCTTCTCTCTTTTAAAATGAGATGGCTTCCTTATTAATGTAGTTGTAAGGCAGACTGTAAAAGACGGGTGCGATGCTTCATTCGTCTTTATCATCCAGGATGATAGTGGATCAGAGGGGAGAAAAAAAGCAAGAGGAAATCTCCAAGATTCTCCTATAAGGTGTAAGAGTGTATATATTCCTCAGAGCACTAGAACTGCGCGCAGCCTTTCATTGGGTTTCATCCTCGGCGTTCACACAGTCCATCACCCCGCACCGCGCATTATTCCTTCGGCTTTCATTCATCTCACCTGGGCCACAGAATTCATTCCTGTAAATTACAAAATCATTTGATCTCCTCTGGAGGATTTACGAGGCCGGTTTCTGTGGCCGGGCCCCGTCGTTTACACCGTGCATGTCTTTGATGCTTCCCGATCTGTGAAATAGGTCCTGCAGTCGCTGGGATTTTCCTCCTCTCTGCTGCCAGGAGATGAAAGGGCCTCACGAGGAGAATGGGACGGTTATCAACTCTGTCAGGCAGGCGATTCAGTTGACAAACAGCGCCACGGCGACGTGGAAGGTCACGGCCCCTTTTCTCTGCTTGACCAGCGAGCTGAACCGTCCGTCGTCTTCCTCATCCCGTTTCCAACCGCTCCCGCAATGTCACAGCAGGATATGCACAGAGCACTGTGAGAGCATAAGATGTTCCTCGAACCTTTTGTCGCGTTACAACTCCAAAACTTCAGTGTGTTTTATTATTGGGATTTAATATGAGCAACGAAAAGTACAGCATGACTTCGAAGGAGAAGAATACCTGATTGTCATGGTTGAATGTTGGTGAACAGCTTCGCGCATCTGTGGGCTTTTCTTTGCAAAATAGTTCAAAGACATTCAAAGTGGATGCATGCGGCCTATGAAAAGCAATTTTCAGATCTTACAACAGGAATTTAGGTCAGCACTTTAAGTAGGCCGATCCAACACATGAATATCCTTTGATCTCAAACGCTTCGTTGTCGTTCCGGCTGGAAGTTTCAGTCGCTGCTCTTCTGCAGCCTCTTCCAGCATTTGCCATGTATCTCCTTGTCATTTCTGACCAACTTCAATCTCCCTGCTGAAGAAAGACATCCTGACAGCTCAATGCTGCCACCATCTGTTTCAAAGTGGAAGTGGTGCATTAGAGGCGCTTGGGCAAGTTTTAGCTTCCTCCCCAATACAAGCACTTTGTCTCCAGGGCCCAAAAGAGCTGGTCTCATTCTTAATGCCGTGTTCCATGTTTGCTAATCAAACCCAAGTCTCGGCTCGGCTGAAGTGAACTCTGGTGCGGTTCGAACGCATATGTGAATGCCCATCAGGTAGCAGGAAGAAGGCTACAGCGCAGTGCATTGTGTGTAAATAAAATCAAAACAAGCTCGTCTAGTGAGAAATGGCACACGGTCTTTTACCAAAGACAAAAGAGAAATCCTACAACCGCTAAAATCTGACGCGACTCCATTTTTGTTAACATCTTGTGAAGGTGAAAGTTACATTCAGTGTCTTCTTCAGAGGTTTTCATCTCATCTCCTGCAGTGGTGCTCGGTGCAGCGCCACCACAGGTTGGGGGGTGAACAGGTTTCCCAAAGGGGTTGATTTGTTTAACGGTGCAGCGTGAAAACAAACCAAACCAATTTAAGGTTTAACAAATGTTAACAATTTTGTTCCTCGATCGTACTGAGTCTAATGGACTGAAAACACCCTTAGGTCCTACAAACAGAAGCAAATGTTACGATTGGTTCCTTATTTCCATATTTTTCATTATTTCCAAATGAACCAGATCTGTTTTGTAGTCTAACAAACCTCTATTATCTTCCGTGTAGCAAAATGTTAATGGCTGAATTTAACATTTTAATTTTCAACACAACACATCATTTGTAGGAGCTAACAGTAGGAAATGTGTCTGGTTTTGATGCTTGCCAGACGTCAGATTTATTTATACAGGAAAAAAAAAGGCTTAATCAGCCGAGTCTTTCTGTAAGAACAGGACAGCCAACCCAGATCTGTCTGATTCTGATGAGGAGTCAGACTCGAGAAATAATGATGGAATTCCATGTAAACACAAAAAAACAAAATAATTCGCAAGGGAAAAAGCAACTGCAAAGAAAAGTAGCACCACACCTGGCTGGCTCATCTAACCTTGTCCAATTTAACCAGCATAATTATTTCAGGGAACAAACAATGGCAGAGGAAAACAAACAAAAGACGCAGCGGAGAGTGGCTTTTAATACGCATCCACAGATGAAAACGTAATGGGATTATGCAAAAGTGTCTGACCTTCAGTTCACTGCCGCGTCCCTGAAAGCTGTGGATGAAATTAGCGAGACAGAAGCAAGTTAGCGGCGAGCGTCAAAAACCCCAACAAATGTGGAATTGGGCCGATTTGTCTCAATTTACCCATCAAAGTCCTGTGAGCGTCTTCTGATCCCGTTAGACGGATTCCGTGGGTGAGAACGACTTCACCGGGCCTCGGACAGGCAGATGTGACGGCCGCGTCCAGGAGGCAAGATGTGGAGGTAGATGTGTGTGTGTGGGGTGGTGGGCTGCTGGGGAGGGGCATGGAAAACCTCCATTGTCGCCCTCAGGGCTACTGAAGGTGAGAATGGAGAGGAGGTGGGGGGGGGGAAGCCATTGAAGGGGAGAGGAGTGTTTAAAAAAGACACCTGAATTGAGAGTAATGAATCCAGAGAGGAGCGCAGACATGTCTTTCATCTTCAGGCAAAGCTCACACCACTCTTTCATCATCGTCATCTAAAAATATGTGCATGCTCATCGCGCGTACCTGCAGGCGGCGAAGGAAGACACGGTTTCACTTTCAAAGAACATCCCCGGCTTTACCTTCCAGGTACCGCTTTTCAGGTCCGACTGCGCTTGGCAGCGGAGCGGCGAGTGATTAAAGACGCGAAACACTCCCGCTGCGAGGATCGGGCAGGTGACAATTATTTACCCAGAAATTAGCCCTGTTACCTCGCCTGATGAATGCGTATGAAAATTAAAAGTGAAAACTCATACTGGCGGGCTTACAGCACAGCTAAAACAAAAATAAAAAGGAAGGGGAGCAGGAGTGTTTGAAGAGAACCTCCTCAGAGCGACGGAAAACAATCAGACGAGTTGGTTTCCTGTTGATTTCTGAAGTCTGAATATTTATCCAAGGCCGAGGCGTTTTCATATGATTTATTGGATCATCTCTTTCAATCTGTTGTCACAGCGAAAGGGAAGTCGCATCGAGTCAGCTGTGGGGTTTTTTTTTATTATTAGTGCTGCTCCCGCGTTATTCGAAAGAATGACTTCATGACTTCATGACTTCATGACTTTTCGCCACTTTGTTCAGGAAACCTGGGCTCAGGTAGACAAGGAGTGAAACTCCAGACAAGCCAGACATATTAAAAATTGAGGCCTTAAAACGACTTAAATTCATAAAAAAAACTAAAAAAACTAGGTTCGTTTTCAACATGTTAAAAATACAGATCTTAAATCTTATTTTGACGGGACTTATTTCATTTTGTATCAGCGTGTTTCTTTTATCTCGGTCAGGTGAAAGTTTGTTCATCGCAGGTGACACAAAGGCGACTCAGACTACCAGGAACTCGCTGACACACCCTGTCTAGCTACGAAACCTTCGCTAGCTAGCAATGTAGCCAGGGTATGCTAGCGAGTCACTAGCAAGCCAGCAAGAAAAAGTACCACTAGCTGTATTAAAGACAAGTGTTAGCCTCCTAAATACGTCAATGTGAAACGTCGTCATACAGGAGGATAACATTTTCAGCTTTTTCCTCAAGAAACCCCCAGAGAAGCAGTTTTCATGCCCCGCAAATTCGGAACAAACTTCTTGAAAACTGCAAAAATGCTGAAACGCAGAGTTCCCTTAAATCAATTCTAAAACTCCATTTGCTTTGAGCTGGCTTTGATAAATAATAACAGAAACATATATTAGATCTCGTCTTCTCTGTATCTTGCCACTGTAGAACGCTTCTTTTTGAGTTTGTTTCTTGTGCGTTGCTTTCATCATGTGACGCACTTTGAACTGTGTTTGCTGCTGAAATGTGCTGCACAAATAAGCTTGACTTCACCTGACTCACTTAATACCCAGTGTTGCTCTATAAAGAGCGGAACAACAAAAAGAGAATATTTCACTCAACATATATGAAAAAGCTCTACTAAATAATGCACTTATTCCATATTCTTGCTTTTCCCTTCCAGCTCTGTGTGTGCATGTTGAGTCAAATCTACTAAAAGGTTTATATTATTTACTGCAGCCTGTCAACTTTGAGGTCATATGCAATCCTGGTTTAATAAAGTCGATCAAGCAAACCGAATCTATCTCCAGACATTTTAAGGGAAATTGTGTTCCGGCACATATAGGCTACCAAACTCACCTCATAGTATTCCAAAGAACATGTTTATTGTGTGCTTTTTCCTGACATTTTCATTTGCATTTCAACAGTTTTTGTGTGCCCTGAAAATATGTTGAATAATTTGACAGAGCTGTGCCTGCTGTCACTGCGAAACCTGCATCACCAGAAATATTCAGTCTTCTCAGTTAACCTGTTCTTAAAAACAAAGGTCCAGTGGTGCTTCAAGAAAGTCGAGTGTTGATCAAAGAAAAACAAACAAAAAAAATCAAACAAAGGCATTTTTTTGTCAATAGCTTGGGATATTTAGCATCATCTCAAGACTTTTTTAATTTTAATGGAAAATGTTTTTGCAACGTCTGAAACCTGAGTGAAGTTGGCCCCCCCACCTTCTTCAAGTCAGACAAAATTGGTGTCAAATGTTTGTGCTGCGTTTGTGCTGGTTTGTGCAGGAAATTTTTTTCATTTATATTGCTATTACAAATGATAGCACTGCAAACTATTATTAGTTATATAAATAACAAGGTCATCAAAGGTCAACCAGCTCCCCCACCTTCTTCAAATAAAAAAAAAAATCACTTTTCACTTTGTGCAAACCAGCACAAACGTAGGACAGTTGATTGACACCAAATGTATTTATTTTTGCAAATGTGACCAGGGACAGGGGAGTGGTTGACCTCTGATGACCCCTGGAGAACATTTTTCTTAATATCTTCAGAATGATACCAGCACAAACGAAAATTTTTGCTGCACAAACCAGCACAAATGCAGCACAAACATTTGACACCAATTTTGTCTGATTTGAAGAAGGTGGGGGGGGGCCAACTTCACTCAGGAACTGCACCTTCGTATTTCCCTTTTGCAGGGCTTTCCTGATACCTGCACACGGTTGGCTAACGTTAGCACAGCGAGCAGCTAGCTTGAAGTCACACCCTTTTCAACAAACAAATATCACATTTTTATTTTACTCACGGCAACATTGTTGGAAGCAGTGAAATGTTATAATATAAAGTGGGTGTGATGTAAGACCACGTGTGGAAAAAAGTGGAAGGCATTTGTTTTGGTCCATATAGCATTCTTGTTGCTAGCTAGTAGCTTGACATTAGCAGGTAGCTAATTTGCAGATACAGGCACAACTAGGGACTGTGTTGTTTATTTTTATCATTTTACTGTATTATTTCTATAGTGTTGAGAAATATCTCTTCAATTTAGTCGTTAAAATGCATTTTTGACTGTATGCCTTTTTATGCTGACTTCCACTATTAATTCCACTGTGTTGTTTTTGACAGTAATTGCGTTGTGCCATAAATTAGCATTAGGAGTAGCACTTAGCTCAGTAGGGGAGCTCACAGTTGGCGGATACCTGTGGGATTTAACTTCTGTTTGTGTACTCTGAGAGCAAAACCACATTATTAAAGAAAGAGACAAAAAAAAAGAAAGAAAGAAAGAAAAGAAAAGAAGAAAAGTATTTCCCGGGAGAACTGAACCCGGTTTTTCAATATTGGTCTGTGCACACTTGTAGGTAATTGTGTGCTTCCGAACTAAAGCTCAGTGGCTCATTGAGCCCACAAGCAAAAGACATAAAGTGCTTTGGACCATCCGACTGGAATTACCGTGACCCAGTTAGCCTGAACCGCTGGCTCGCTGCCGCCGCGGCAAAGGCAACCTGGCTTTGCTCGTGCAAATTCCTCCTTAATTGAAGAGACAGCTTAGCGAGGGAAGGCCGCAGCTTTCAAAGGGCATTTAGGTGGGAGGTTTATTTTCACTTGAGGTGGGCTTAGTCATTGGCTGAGTCATCGGGAATGGGACTTGATGTGGAGGGGGGTGGGGGGGGGTTTCTTCCCCTCCAAGAGGACCGAGCGCAGAACTGACATTACCAAAAGCGGTCAGCAAACACAAAGTCGCATATTTACATCTCCTCTAAGCAATCGGCAGTCCACAGTCGGACCTGCTTATTTATTCCGCTGCTGAATTGCGTTTGGAGAGATGAATGCCGTGTGATTTTGAGACATAATTACTACATCCCGCTGTGAATGGATATGCCAGTTTTCTCTCAATAATTGGCCGCAGGATTCCCGGCTGTGAGATTGCCGTTTGTCTGGTTGTGTCAGCCTCTGCTTTCCAGCGGTCCCTGCGGACCAAAAAGTGCTGATTCCGAGTGCTTTCATAAAGAACTTATTCTCTCCTAATCGCAAAGCGGTCTCCCGGTGTGTGTGCGCGCGCGTTGTGTGTGTGTGTGTGTGTGTGTGTGTGTGTGTGTGTGTGTGTGTGTGTGTGTGTGCAGGGGGAAGCGCGTGCGTCCGCCCCAGTTTTGATAAATGCGAACTGGGAGTTGTGAAACTGCTGCCAGGCTCCGAGGTGTCACCCAACACTGCTGAATAAATGAACAGAACTAATTGTTTGTTTATGATTTGAAATATTAATAAGGAGGAAAATATGAGGCAGTCAGTTCAAGTCACCATTTGGGGACAAACATGGCCCCTGGAACCTCGTGTAAACACTCAGGGAACATCGTCTGTTCCCTACATGTTAAGGCCACCTGGTTGTATTTCTCTCTATTCCCTATGGAAGAGAAAAAGAAAATTTGTGACAAAATAGAAATCCTCTCATTGTTTTCTGAACGTTCTAGGTCATAACCAATTGATTTGCAAACTGCCGGAGATGTTAGTTCCCTTTTCTGATGAGATGATGAAATATTCTTCAACAACTTACTCATCTACATTGCTCATCTACTTCACTTTGCTGCTCGTCATTCACACAGACACACACACACACACACACGCACACACACACACACACACACACACACAAAGAAAACACAAAGAGTGGCAGTATCACAGCTCCAGTTTGCGGGCCGTGGGGATTTTGACTGCAACTGAAAGTGGCCTTGATGATTATTATCGAGTATGATTGCACTTCAAGGATCCTCTAGTTCCGAGCTGACAAGTATTCCCGAGCCGCTGATTAATGGACTATTACGCAGTGTGTTCGGCTCTCCAGCCACTAAGAGGAAGCATTAATGTTTCCGCAGGCGGCGCGGTAATGAGTGCAGTCCTCACATATGAACCCGTGGAAATCCCAAAACTTGCTCAGATGCTGCAGTTTAGAGCTCCGGTGGTTCCTCATCAGGATTTCTGCTTCGGCGCCTCGAGTTTAAAGAGGGCGACGCTAAATAAGGAGACTAAATCCCCCGGCTCCCTCGTGGCGCGGGCCCCGGGCACAGTTTTTGTTTATCGGGGATCTGGGAAGCATCGTAAATTCCTTTGTATCTTCTCTTTCATCTCCGTACGGCACCTTGATCCTCAGTACGTCATTAGCGCTGCAGCAGTAATGAGGGGATCGGGGTGAGGAATTGTAACCCTGCGGTCGCCCCGCTTTGGAAGAGAGCATCCGTGCAAAGGAGAGAGGGAGCATGAAAAATACTCATTAAAAAAAAAAAAAAAAAAAACCAGGGTAGATCCAAATGCTTCTATTGTTTTAAAACTTGGTAAGGAAGCAGTCCTGACTTTTTTTTTTCTTTTCTTTTTTTTTATTGTGCTACAAATTAAAATAAAGTCATAGTTATGATAATGGCTGTTACAGGAGGCACATAGCTATGAGTGAATATATTCTGTAGCGTCTAATGAGCAACCTCACTGTTGCTGCATTGCAAGGTGGATGGTTGAGAAGCAATAAAAACTGGGATAAGTTGCGCCTGGTACCAGTCCACGTGCCTTCATATATTTACTGTTATTTTAAAAATGAAGTGCGTTTACTTTTGCCTTCGTCAAGCAGATGCTGAATGACGTACGGGTTATTCGGATTTGAACACATGCAATCACTAAAAGATGCAACTGAGGTAAAATTAGGCATAGTTATGCATAACAGCAATCAATTAAGTGTTCATATCTCAGGTATAGAGATTATTTTATTGATGTTGCTATTGGCAACAATATTTGAAACTGAATCATAAGTTCCTGTTACTCTTCTGGTTCATCGTCGCAATATCACATTCAAGAGAATCTATTATTCTTCCTCTTAAACTAGTCAGGATAGATATAAGGGCTTAGCAAATTATGTTCGTAACATTTTGTTTCGCAAAATTATTCTCATGTGATAAGATTTCACCTGCTTCATTCTGCCTGTATTGAGCTCGTCCCAGCATTTTTAAAACATCTCACTTTCCAGACACCAAAAGACATTCAGTTCTTGCCAGAAAACAGCTGGATGCTTTTTTATTTATTCATTTGTATTTTAGTGCTTCAAATATTTCTAGACGCAGGAAAGTCCCAAATGGAAACACAGAAAAGCGGAAAAAGTGAATTATGCCTAATGGGCGCCCTTTCACATTGCAAAATCACAGTTGGACATAGTTCACGTACGTCCGTCCGTCCGTCCATCCATCCATCCATCCATCCATCCATCCATCCATCCATCCATCCATCCATTTTCCGTCACCCTTCTCCCTAACGGGGTCGGGAGTTGCTGGTGCCTATCTCCAGCTGCGTTCCGGGCGAGAGGTGGGGTTCACCCTGGACAGGTCGCCAGTCTGTCACACTAAACGGCAGTAAAGTACTTAACAATACAATTCTTGGTATGTGTCAAATATTCAACAACAGGCACCGTGGCTACATTAAGGTCAGGAACAAACATTGTTTTTCTTAAATTGGAGCAATGACACAAAGCTCATCCGCTTTACCAAGCAGGACAATAACACAATACATTTAATCAACATTGACTCAATCTTTGCTTTTTCCAGTGAGCTAACACTAGCAGGTTACCTTGTTTTAACATGACTCACTGGCAATTTGACACCTGACATATTCTAGTTTGGTTGTAGGTAACTGTGCGGACAAACTTACAGCAGTAGTTATTTTTCTGCTTTGTAAACATCGTGATATAGACTACATCCATGTAAATAGTCTGTGATATTTCAAAGTGCAGCCACATGCCTCACTTGCCGACATCACATCGCAAACGGTAACAGTAATAGGTAGTTGACTTTATCCAGGGAATCAGACCAAACATTTAAAGATGCCTTCATCGGGATCAGGGCGACACTAATGATTACGAGGTAGAACCATCATGAGGTGGATGGACAGATGGACAATAGGGCCATCCACCTCTTTTTATTCTTCCAGTTCTCAAGTGATGCTTTTTCTTTCTTTTTTTTTCTGTGAAACTGCAAGAAGTTTGTGGCACCCATCTGCCTCTAAAAGCCCCTTCAATATGTCACGAAGCAGCAGAGTAGGGTCAGACTGGGCTTGTTAAGAATAGAGGAGAAAGCCTAAAAACATCTAATGCTTTATTAATAAAGCCAACACCTTTTTGTTGGTGTTGCTCACGGACTGAACAAGAGGACAGAAGTGAGGTTTTCAGCATCTGCAATGTTTTAACCATCCCACTGCTCATTGATAGGCTGGACGGTGTGTGCGGTTGTTGAGGGAAACAGAGCTGTGAAGCATGTGGAGATAGGTCGGGCAATGCTAATCTCCCCTGCAGCAGCTCTGCATGGCAACGGTGAAAACTGCTGCAAACAATAAAACATTCAGCCTCCCTCAGCTGGAGCGCCGCTGGCCCAGGTCGCTTACGTGAGCGAAAAGTAACCCAGCAGTGCAACGTTTACAATCCATTCAAATGTTAACTGTTGCGACATTAACAGGAAATGCGTTTCTGTGGTGTTTTCTGGAGATAATAGTCAAATGAAACACCCGACCCGTCCGACACACATAGCTTGTCAACATGGCAGGAAAGTCTGACAGGGTAGCTCAGTCCGTCAGAACTCTTGACTCTCATAGTGTCTCACTGACAGCAGTTCAAAATCCTCCAGAATTTTAAAATGAAGTTGCATTACAATCAGTCATTTGCTACTAGTCTGAATGGTTCCCAACAGAGCTATTTACTGCACTATGTGGCGAGGGTCAGAGAAATCCCTGTTGGCCACTTTTTTGAGCTTTACACCATGTTGTAATGTTATTCCTTCCTCAAAAATATATCTTGATTCTCTGGCAGAAATCCTCGAATCTCCCATGGCAACTATTCAGCCTCACAGAGCAACCAGTCCCTTTGACTCCCCCACACTGCTCCTTCAGACTAGCCAGCTGCAATTAGCAAACACCTGGTGTTTGCTAATTGCTAATTCCTTCTCAGTACAATAGTGGTAAAAGCTTTGTTAAAGGGTTAATGGAGGATCTAAGACTTCCTGACGGCAGAGTTTCAGAATGAGCAGTATTTTCTTAAACGACAGCGTTCCACTTCCAAGGCATTAAATTACAAAGACAAATGTCTTCTAAGTCATATTTGGTATATATGGCATTTTTATAGCAGCTGATTCTTTCATTGTGCTATAAAATGGTGCTAAATACCTGGAAAATAAATAATATTGCCCCTTTAACACAGAGACACATGAGACAAATAACACACACACTCATGCCCAAGAGCAGATCACAAAATCCAGATAACCTAGAATGTGCCCAGAGAAGATTCACCATATCATAGAGGGAAATATGCAAACTCTCCATCAGATTAAGACAAGGATTTTACAACGACCCCAACGACACACCAGGAAAGAATCAACTCACTTGTCACCCTGGGGGGTGGTATGCACCCAGGGTGATATCCCCCACAACCACATAACAGACATTCAACATCATTAACAATGCAATGTCAGCCCAGAGACAACCACCCCCAAGCCCAGCCAACCAAAACATCAGAGACCACGCCTCTGAGAATGGATACAACCATCGCCCACAACACATGCTGTACATCATGTGGAAAAATGACATTCACCATATGCAGTGTCGAACAGAGCAGAAAACCATTGAGGCTGCCCAACCTTCTAGTCAATGCCAACAACCCTGGCACACCTGTCCAAGAAACAACACATGCACCCATGCCAGCCTGGTAACAGCACCCGAGCCAACCCACTGCCCCACGTCAAGCACAACCCACCAGCCACCACAAGATACCTCCACTGCCCCCACACACGACCACAAACACAGGCCGTTTATTCAAGTCAATAGTGCAACAGGTGGAATATCTCAACTCAGAGTTTCCCCCTGAAAATCGACTAAGTCCAGTGGAAGGGGTGCTAGGCCAGTCCACCAGCAGCCTGCCATGTTTTTGTGTTGGAAAATGTTAAAAAGACATGCCCAAAAATATGTCATAACTTGGAAATAACAGTGTGTGAGGTCAATGGACAGGTATAGGAACGGCACAAATGATGCTAAGCCTGGTGGAGGGACAAGTAAAGCCTGATGGCCCGCCAGGCTTACAATACACCGGTGGAAACCCTGCCACTTCGGTAGAGCAACTAGACCCACCACACTGGTTTTCTGGGCTCCGAGGACAGGGAAACAATTACAAAAATGTCAGTATTTGTACTGTTTTCAGTTTCCCAACAGTTGATTGAATTTGGCTTTGTGTTTATGTGTTTGCTTTAGCTGTTTGGTGTTGCTGTAGCATGTTAAGGTGCCCCTCAACTCCTCCCGACTGAGGTAAAGACAATTTTATTTAGCACATTTTCAGCCACAAGGCAAATACAAAGTGTTGCCACCTTTCACAGATTCTAATCCTTTTTATTTCTGAACTCCAAACCTGGGGCTCAGTTCCTGCCTACTGAGTGGATTTTCCACTCCATCCTTTCTCACCTCTGACATAAAAACAGTCTTTCAGAGATGCAGGACTCAGAAAGTGTAAGAAAGAGTAAAAATCCATCAAACTGTGATGCTCAACTGATCTGGGTTGATTACATCGTGGACTAGCTGTGACGCCTTTACTCGCTCCCTGGTGTTTCAGATCTAATTTGCTTTTTTGCAAGTGCCATCATACTTTACTTAATAGGTACCACATCATTTGATGCCTTATCATCATCCCAGTCAACATTAGGCCTCTTATTACTCTGGCAGGGCCCAGCCCCACCCTTTAATTTTCTAAATTAACAATCCCTTATTCTAATTGAATGGGCTTTTAATAGCTCTCTGCAGACAGCGCCGCAGGCGACCGGAGGAGAAGCCGGTTCTGTTCCCGACGCACCGGCCGATTCGCCCGGGGACGAGGGAAAATAAGCGGGGAAAAAAAAAAACACACTAGTGGATTAGCACAGAAAAAAAAAAAGCATCTTTACAAAGAAATAAGTGAAAGGGATGGTGAGATGAGACGTGGTGATCAATAACTAGTCCCCGCTCGTGATAATAATAATAATTTTAAAAAAAAAGGGCAGGGGAGGAATCGACACTTTCCAGTTAGTTTCCCAAGAAGAGCTCCCTGTTGGCCTTTAAAGCAAGCTGCCTGAGTTGTTCTTGACATATTGTTAGCTATTATTCCTGATGCCTCCCGCGGGGCCGTCCTCTTCATAAACTCGCTCTACCCTCTTACCCCCGTCACCGGCGTGCTTGTTCAACAGAAACACACAGAGCGGTGACTGGCGTCTCCTCGGAGGCCCGGCGTCTCACACGCACACGCACACACACGCACACACACACACACACACACACACGCACGCACGCACGCACACACACACACACACACACGCACGCACGCACGCACGCACGCACGCACGCACACACACACACACGCACACACACACACACACCCACACGCACACACACACACACACGCACACACACACACTCATCGCTCAGTCTCATTCCCCACAAAGACTGCGGAGCGCCCGCCTCCGAGCCCAGACATGACATCTTCTAATTACCCGCAAATCCTTCCGCGATCTTGTTTCCAGATTAATTGACTGTGCAAGTGCGGGTTTTGATTTGTGGTTTTAATTTGTTGATCATTTTTATAGATTTTTCTTTTAATGTGTCCATTAAAGCTGATGGGTAAGTTTATTAAAGTAAATTAAAACTGAGTTTGGGGGATCAGCAGATTGTTCTATCCAAGAGCTTCGTTCATCTCTGAGCAACCATCGTGTTTAGTGGATTGAAGAAGAGAGGAAGAAGAAGAAGAAGAAAAAAAAAAAAAACAGAATGAGAGAATATTTAGCTCATAGTTTCCCCGACTAAGCTGATTATCTTCACCTGGCATTAAAGTTTGTTCAATGATTTGAAAAACTGAAGTGTGATAAATAGTAAAAGAAGAAATCTGTGAGTAAAGGTATTTTGCAGGATCAGATTAATTAATTAGCCAATCAGAAATTCTTGTCTGCAGTCACTAGGCAGACTTTTTCTCATCAGGGTGGATTCTGCCTCTCCCTCTTCAGCCCTAAATTAAAATGATTGAGTTCTTATACTTTATTTCAGTAACTCAAAACATGTTGGGGAATAATTACACTACGACTGATGTTTTTAAGCCGTCATTTTGGTTAATTATATTTAGCTAAAACATAGAAATATTAGACTGTTACCTTCTTAAAGGGTATTTTAAAAAGTGCATTTAGTCTGACAAACCAGCATCATGTAAAATCAGGTTTCTCATGTTGTATATGATGAGGCTGTACTTATGATTTAGCTATCGTCCTATTTTTATACATGTAAACAACTTACTAAATGCTTTGATAATTAGCTGAATATTTAAGACATTTAGCGAATTTTAACGATCTAGCAAACTACGTTAAGCCACCCATTTAATATTTAATGTTCAATATTTAAACATTTAGCTAATTTCTTAGCCAAACATGGTAAAGTGACTTGAAATCAGCACCTGCCCGTTATCATTTTCTTACGAAAAGATAAATGCCACAAAATATTGTCAACGTTTGAGTCTGTGACTTTATACGCGGCGCTCCAATGTGATTTGGTTACATCCAGTTCGCCTACCAACAAGCCGACGCTGAGGTTCTTGACAGACGTTTTGTAGTGAAGGTCTTCAGTACTTGGCTGGAAAACACTTGGAATGCTTGTTGAATGATTAAAGAATCGAAGATTGAAGTATTTTATTCTCATCTGGAACTGATGGCGTCCTGTTCAAATAAAACAAACAAACGGACAAAAGTATTGTGACTGTTCAGGGTGTTCAGGGTGTTCAGGCTAAAAGTTTCCCCCCCTTCAAGGCTGAGCACCTTTTAAAGGTTGTGGAAGAGACCGATGCAGCGGGAAGAGGGGGAGCAACAGAGCACTTCAGAAGCTTCATGTTGGATTTATGTTTATAGAAATGTCCTTTTAGAAATGAAACGGCTGCTTAAAAATTAATATTATTCTGAAGATGGTTATTTTTGTCAAGTTTGTTTGTGTGTATGTATTTTGTTTTACCCTGTTTCCTGGTGGGTTTGTTAATTGGCGCAGTCAGGGTCTATAAAAGGGTGCAAGTTGGCCACATTGCCAACTGCTGAGGCCATTGTAAGCAGGGTTGTCTATGTGTTAAATGTTGGTGAATAAACACCTAGTGGGTCTGCACCGTTTCTCTGCCTCAGGACTTAATCCAGCCGCTAAGGGCCAATCTAACAACGAAATACAGTTTTCTGGTTTTGTTCATGGTTTTCAGGTTAAAAGCTCACAGGCTCAGTGTGGAACTGCTAACCTGTTTAGCTAAAGTTACTAAAACACTCAAGTTTAAGTTTTCAGAAGCTGTGCTTCCATTACAAATGTTGCATTTTTGAGAAATAAACCAACTTTGACATGACCAAAAGACCCCGCCTCGTTCAGGCAGGTGACACCGTGGTCCGTCGGTCCGATGGAGCCACGGCTCACCACTGGATTTCTGCAACCTCCATTGGACGTTTTCTGCGTTTCTTTCATACTTTGGCTGGATCCGAACGCCTTTTCATCAAATTCCCAAAGTTTTCTCAACAATATTCCCTGGCCGCACACGATCCAGCGTTGCAGATGTGTTTTCACAGAACGGCGCTGCACGTTTTACACTTCGCAGATGCAGAAAACATCAGCACAAACGGCGAGAAACCAAATTACCCATCACCTCTCACACATCAGGCTGCGTTGTCGAGGCAATCAAAGAGGAATTTCACAGCGCCGAGAGTGGGCGATGTAAAAATCATTCAAATAAAGTTATTTTATTTCAGACTAAATTACGATGTTCTGCTGCCTGAGAGTAATTGCCTGGTATTTTGCGGGGCTTCCAAAAGTAATGGGATGTACATCCCTGTCCTTCCACCTGCAGAAACCAAAATGAAATTAAAACTGAAATCTCTTTCACTGTTCAGGTACAGTGCTGCGAAAAACATCGTTAAAAATGTCTTTAGTTTTTTTGTTTTTTTTTTTCTTTTTGCTCACCTAAATGTTGTCAAATAACGTTAATATCAAAGACAACCAGAGTAAATACAACAAGCAGTTTGCAAATGATGATAACTAAATGGAAAAAAACAAAAAAAAAGAGGTCAGAGCCAGATGAGAAGTAATTTCAGTGATCACAGTGTTTGTGTAGTCTCAGTGTGTTACGTCCCTGTTTTCCCATCGGTGCAGCGTCGGTGTTACAGTCCTCTATACACTCTGCTTCTGCTCCCAGTTGTTGAACACAGGCAGAATTTAACTGCAGCAATATCTTCCGTTTAGAATATGAGCCGACGGGAACGTCCTGAACCTCCAACAGAAGCATAAAGCCCGAACTTCACGTCCAGTTTTAAGTCTTAAGTTGCTAATGACTGAAATAAAAGTTGTTGTGATGAAATTTACAACTAGTGCAGCTCTGTCAGCAGCTGAGATTCCAACGACCACATTGTAACTTCAGTTAATGGAAACACGGCAATTTTGGAAAGAAAGTCACAACTTTCGACTGAAACTTTTTTGCGCCAGAATGAAATTTTTTTCGGCAGTATTGGAATGAGTGATTTTCACAAAACTGCCAACAAAATGTTTTTTTTCTCTTTTTTTTTTTTTACATTAAACAAGTCATGTGATCAACAACTTTTATACTGGAGGAAATGACGAAGATGACAACAGGAAGTGATAGGAGGACAATGGCAGGGTGTTTTATTATAGACTCGTCAGGTGAACAAACATATTCAGCGAGTGATTTTGTTTCCTATTTAAAGTAAACGCCACATTTGTGGAATTTGTGGAAGAAAGCAGATGTGATTTTGAACTTCTTCACAATTATGCACCAAAAAAACAACAACAAATAAATAAATAAAAAAAATCAATATTTAACATTCATTTTTTTTTCTCTATTTTTTTCTCCAGACGTCCTGCATGGAAAACCTGTAGAAAAAACACTGGGACTAAGTGAAATAATTCATTTGGGCTTTCAGTTAGCACACAAAAGAATGAATTATTACCAAGACATAATTCAATTCATGTTTTGTCTTCAGCTGAGTGGAAATGTGCTTTTACTACCTGCACCATAATAAAACCATGACAATCCAATAGTTTATTCCAGTAGAATAGTCTTACCTATTCTATACTGTACAGGCCTTATTGACAGACAAGACTATTGAATTCGGAGGTAAACATTCATTTTATTTTCATAATTAAAATAAAATACATGACCCTATTACACAAGGTCCTGGTATTTTCGTTCTGCCCGTTATTTATCCAGATTATTAGGCACTTATATTTTAATTATGATAACTTAGTTTATGAAGCACTTTGGAACAAAATGAAGGAAAATTGCAGGGAGATAAAGACCAAAATAGAACAATACAAAATAACAGATTAAATACCAAGAATGGTGATAAACCAGTAAGTATAAAATGAAAGTAAACCTCTCGCGTTAACACGTCTATTTGACATCTGAGGGGCATTGCATGTTCACGCCGCAGCTCTCACTGCTCACTTCTTGTTTTTTGCTCAGAACTGATTGTTTTTCTTGTTTGTTTTTTTTTTGTCTACATCATCATTTGAATGCACGTGCCATCAGGCTCCAGTGTAAACAGTCTGTGGTGGTGAGGAGCCACGTTTACCAGAGAAAATACAAACGCGTGTCGGTTCCAGAGAGGTTTTTTTCCGAACCATGACCAGCTCCATCACGCCGTCTGCCGTGCTCGTTGTTTACATTTGATCTCGCCACTCCCAGCCCCCTGCAGCGTCAGACCGGGAATTTGGTGACGGGAAACGCAGATCGAATGAAATGTTCCTGCTCAGACTTTAAAACGCTGTGATTTCAGCATGTTGTTGAACGCACATGGGCTTTTGATCCTTAGTTCCTCTCTCAATAGTGGATTAGAACATTTAATAGACTTCCAGACTCCACCCACATCATATTAGTGTCAAATATAACTAACGATCCTTAAGCACAGTCTTGTCCTCCATGCACACACTTTCCATATTTGACATTCCTCAAGATGAGACTTTAAACTATCAGTAAAACGGTTTTGTTTTGTTTTTCGGCTCAGGTAGCCTCTGTTGGTCGTGAAGTGACAGGAAAGTGGGTTGTGAGAAAGTGAAAAGACTCTCAGCTCATGGAACTGGCTTAGACATTTCCACTAATCCCAACCTGAGGCCTTACAGTGTAATGACTTATCAGACACTGTCGCTGCTTAAAGCCACCACTTCATACACTGAGGGCAAATCCGCCACAAGAAGGCATCTTCTACTTCAGCCAAGTAGAGGAGGCTCCTGTCACGACTCTGCAAGCGAAACGACAGACCAAGACCAACCCTGTGTTGTCCAAAAGATAAATAACTGCGAACAGTAATCATGGCGGAGCGCTCGTTGCACGCCACGGTCTACCCCCCCCCCCTGCAACGAACGGAGAACGGCCAGAAAAATCATGGCAACGTTTTCATGCGGATTTCGCCGACCAATTTGAAGGCAGGATGTGTTTAGTGATGCACAATGCCAGCAGAAACATGGCTAGAGGCGTTCATAATATTATCAACCAAAATAGAGAAAACAATGGAAATGCTGGGCGAGGTGTTCAGCCTGTTTGGACATCCAGCAGAGGCGGTCTGGGCTTGGAGACGATGACTATCTGACGGAACGACTGAACCATCATCATCAACTCTATTTGCTGTGTAAAAGCAGTCCGTTGTTCCACAATCAAAAACTGTGTGTATTTATTTGATGACAAAATAAATGAAGACCAGCAAACGGAAAATCTGAACTTTCATCTACATGACAACAAGTAGATGACCTTTAACCTGAGTTCTTTACTACTATCTTTACTGTTTTGTCTTATTAGTTCAATATTGGTTTTATTGTTATCCCATGTATATATTTAGTAATATTTTTTGTATATTTGTACTAGCTTTTGATTTTTTACCCTCACCAATAACACTTGTTGCATGTGTATATAGTCACACTTAAGGTTTCCGTTTTTTGTTTTTTTTTTTTTTATTACTGTTGTGTCCTTGTGCAGTGACAAAGTCACAAGACCACAGCAGCTTAGTCAAAAGTCGAGATCTTCTACAGTTGGAAGACAAAAATGACTTCAGACATGTTCTTAAATTTCACCAGACAGATCCGGCAAATTGGCTTTATTGTTGCTGATCAAATCAGTAGATTCTACTGATTTCCCACTGATGAAGCCATGTCAGTCAGTCTGGGCTGCCACAGGGTGCAACACAATGTGGAACAAACAAGGTGGGGGAATTCAATAACCAGAGGAAATCTCAACTTATGTTGATTATTTTTCTGTTTTTCTACTGGCTTAGAGCCTTAAAGACACAAGGGGGGGAAAAAGACGACAAGGTTTCTGAGGCCAAAACAACAAATCACTCTCGTCTAAGCAACACGACAAACTCTTGAATCACTAAACTCTCCAGCTGGCCACAAAAACGGCGAAGAAATTAGTTGAAAGAAAATGGCAGAGAAACCCTCATCAAACTCCCAATTCAGCATGCAAAAAACAGAATAACTGAGTCTTCAGTTCAGAGTGAACCATGCCACAGAAATTGATCAGCGAAGCTTTTATGCAAGAAGGCCTAGAAACAAAGAGGTGGTCCACCTCTACGAGAAAACCTCGTGGTCAGTGAATGTAACATACTCCATGTACACCCTTGTGAAAGTGAACGCACGAATAAGACGGCGTCACCTCCTCTGATTGGCTGATAGATGGTGAGCCCTAGCAACCATCGCTAAAATATGAATATATGTCATGTAATTGTTTACACTGCTAAACACATAAAAACTTCTCCCAGGAGCTAACGCTAATGCTTTTGAGGTTAACCTCAGAAATTTCCCCCCCAAAAAAACGTACGATTTTTTGAGTTTCAAAAGTCAGTTTATTTTTTACTTTACAAGCTCAGAATATGTTTTTAAAAAATCATTTGTTTTGATCTTTGATTTGAAGTAAGTCACTTCCTGTGTTGCTTTGGCTATAACGAGTGAGCCGCATCGAACGGTAGTCGTTCATAAACTCTCAGTCAGATGAACGTCCATGTGCTGCTGGTTGTCGTTCTGGGACTGCTGTCATGTCTTTATGTGTTTTTCATTTTGTCAGAAAAGAAATGTCTCACAGCATCAGCCGCCAGACAGCAGCAGCCTCCTCCATCTCTGTTTGGCTCTTTTAAGGTTCCAGCCGTTTTGCTGCAGCTGAAGCGAGATGCTGGTAAAAATCTGTTGATTTCTATTTCAAAGGAAAAGAAAACATGCGCTGTCCGGCAAGAAGCATCAACAAATCTTATTTTTGGCAAAGCGGCGCAACGCGTTAAAACAGTTGAGTTTGATAAATAATTTGCTCATCGTGTGGTTTTTCTCGATCTCTCCGCTGTCAGCACACACTTCCTCATGCTGGTTGACTTCTTACCCGCTGACACTGTGAGGCACTTTCACTTCACAGCTGAAACCAGATATTTAAATATGCTGACTAAGAATTTAAACACACATTTTAGTCTCACTGTTTGAAGAGAAATCAGACTAAACCTTTCTCTCGTTTTATCCGAACGATCAACAAAATAATCTCGGTTCGCTGAACTTCATGAAAACATTTTTTTGAGATTTTTTGTTTTGTCGTCTTTTTATTGTGTATCATATTCTGATTTATAAACACAAAGTATAGAAAATAATATATATGTAAAAATGATCAATAAGTAGTTGATGCTCAGTGGTGTGTTCATTTGAACAAAACTTCAACAAAAATGAGTCAATGGGACAAAGTTGAATTATTTATCATTACTTACTTAAAACAACTTAAATCAACTGAGCTGTTACTTTAAAAATTAATTTCTGAGTTTCATGAGTTGATAGAAATAAGCAATAAGGTTTCTGTATATTTAAGTTCAACTTATCTTTTTTATTAAGACGTACTGTTAGATTTTAAAGTCACATTTCTTTCTTTTATTTTTTTGACAATTCCTTTCTTAAAAAGATCTTTTGCCCCTTATTCTACCAGATTTTCTCAGATTTGTTTTCATAAAATGGTTTTTAAATTTGGAGACATTTAATAAGATGTAATATCCTCACCACAATGCTGAATGAATAACATTTTGTGTTTTTTTTTTTTTTTTCCCAGTTAACATTTTCCATAATTGGTTTGTGATTTTCTTTGCACTCGTGAATTCAACAGCACACAAGGTGCGCCGACACATTTGAATATGAGACGGAAGAAATCCGGCCCGGACGTTAATTTTCTTCTTTCACTGAATAAAAAAAATAACAACATACTTCTGATGTGTCATTCTCATCTTTGCATCGACAACTAGGGTCAAATGCAGACTGAAATGATTCATTTTCCACAATTTACGCTGACAAGTCTTAATGTGAACTCTCGAGGCGTCAAGAGCGTCCGGGAGAAAAGCTGACCTCTGGACAACCCACACAACCCCAGGCAGCTCTGAATGAGGCTCCCTTGAACTGAAAGTCTGTTTGCTGTAAATGTTCGCTATCACAATGGCTGGATGTTTTTCTAACAGCTACATGCAATTTCTGCCTGCTTCAGTTCACTTTAACCTGCAGAGTTAAAGGACTTCCTGCAGAGTCCCATTCAGTCTGCCAACAATTACAAACGGACACAGCCCTGTGAGACTGCAGCCTGTTGTATAGACTGACTTTATGTGAAAAATCCTCAAGAAGTGGTGAGTAATTGTAAAATGGAAGGAAAATTATACTTTAACATGTGGCATGCACCTTGACTATTAACAGAAATCTCTGGTCATTTTCTAACCAAAGATTCTAAATGTGATTTATGTCTTGATGTTGAAATGAAGCTAGTAAAAGGTTTAAATGTTGAGGGAGTTTTATATTCATTATCTGTTATATTGTTGTTGTTGTTTTTTTTATTAGAGTGACTTTGTAAAACCCATTCAGGGACAACAGATGGGAAAACGGCCTTGGGCTAATCAGCACACTGACTTTACTTGTTCATTAATGTTCACTAAATAATATAAATAAAAAACAGAGCGAATATACTTTGATCTAAACCATTCTGTCGAAACTTTGGCTGCACAGCACACAGTTCATTCGCATCAAAAAATGTAAGGAATCCAGGTGAATTCTGGATCCATTGAGTATTTCTGTATTTTTGTGTGGAATTCTTTTTTTTTTTAAAGGATGGCCATCATGGTTGTCATGGAAAATACATTTTTGCAGTAAAATCACCATTAGACATGATGTGTCTGGTGTTAAATCATAGCCTACATATCTTCAACCATACAAATAATAATGTTAATAATAATAATAATAATAATAATAATAATAATAATAATAAAAACAACAAGAAGAAAAATAATAATAATTAAAGCCGCAAGCAGCGAATGGCCCTCGCAGCTCAGCGCCTTTCCGACCTGGTGGCAAACCATGGGGGTTCTGGCGTCGCCGCCCGCTCGCCACCGCAGATGTTTCTGCACCCATCTGCTATGCGATCTCTCTGAATGGTGACGCGTTATATCTCTGCGAACTCCGTTTCCCCGTTGTTCTTTGTCATTTTTGGAGTGATACTGACCCCGACTGGTGAAATACTGATGTTGTTATTTATCATCTTTGTGTCAGCTTGTTGTTGCGGTGATCTCTCTGTCTGATGCAAGTTATTTCTCTGAAAATTCATGTCAATTTTAATCAAAATTATCAAATAGTTTATGCTGTTTTAACTTTCTATTGTTATAATTGTATTTAATTAATGTTTGATTCACGTTCTTCAGATTGCAAAGGTTGTTTTGGTGAAGACTTTCCATCAAAGCATTTTGAGTGATGGACATGGAAAATATATATATTTTTTCAGTACTCAATTCCTATTTTGCCTTTTATTGAGGGCAGCTGTTCATGCAACATGCATTTCTTCCCTGGTGTGATTCATGGAGTACATATTGTTTACTATATTATGGAATCCTGGTTTCTGTGTTCCTGTTTAATTTAAACAGATTACAGTCATCCTTTATAGCAAAGTCTGACTTTCTCCCATTGATTTGGATTTCTGTGTTAGAATTACAACTGGTCCAATTTTTGTGTAATTTTCTTCACTGTTTGACAATTGCAGTCTAACTGTAGTTTTAGCAGTGGCAGTGGAGAAAGTGCTGTCAATCTTAAATTGTTGTTCATTAGTCCATAATTATGTTAATTGATCATTTTTAATGTAGGTAGAAAAATAAATAATGTTTCAATATCTGAAGGGCAATTAAATGTAGTTTAATTATTCATAGAAAATTGTTGTAGATGATCATATTTGTTAACTGTAAATATTTCTCAACCAATTGCAGTTGGTGCGATTCCAATTGTTTTGCCATTTACAATTATCTACTTTGTTTTGGTGACATGCAAAATGAGTTTTTTTCTCTTTTGTTTCCCCCACATTATTCAACAAATTGATCCTGCAGCAGCTCTCAGTAAACTCATCTTCCTTTTTGATGCACCTGACAACTGCAGAGTAATCTTAGTATTTAACGTGTGACTGTACTCAGACTTATTTATGTTCTGTGTCAAGTTTTAAGATGTCTTTAGATGTTTTGTCTTTTTCAAACTTTAGCTCACAAAATAAATACGTGTGATAAAAAGCATTTATAGTCTCTGTACCGGTTGTTCAACAGGATTTATTATTTATGGTGCCGTTCAGTTAAGTGTTAGTGTTCATGGTAAAATATCTTTAACAGTGAATTTTGTTTTTTTTTTTGCAGAACCATTACACAGATCCTGCAGCTTCTCGGGAGGATATTAATAAAAGTGTTACTGAGGTCTATATTTATAGTATATCATGTTCATCATAGGTTTTATATCTTAATCTTATTTAACATGTGATATAATGGTGTCTCATGAGGTATTTGTAGTGTGTGCACAAAATATTTTTTTTTATTCTTGGATGAGAAGAGAGAAGTGGAGGCGTGGCCAGCGCAGACTCAACGTCTCCGTCCACTTCCGTCGCCGTCGTTGCTAAAACTACAGGCAGGCGACAATGTCTGGTCAACGTTGTTTTCCTCCTGTATGCCAGTCTGAGTCATTTTACAGCAGTATATCTGTTCCATAAAACATAGATCTGTGAAATGCAGGTTGTGCTGTAGAGAGGTTTGCTACAGATCCTCTATGATTACCTCTCTGATCAGCCCTCTCCTGGCTTTAGGGGAAGAAATCCTTTTATTACCAAAGTCTCTGCACTTCCTCCCTGAACTCCCTGCTGTTTTCCTTGGTCTCCATGATGGCGTTTGTTCTCTTACAAAATCCTCTGGCCCCTTCAAGGAACGGCTGCGCTCACACTGAGATTAAATCACAACCAGGTAGACAATGTGAGGTAAGAAGGCAGGTACCTGTGTTTTACTCAGGGGTATCAGAGTCTGGTGCTAAGGGCGAATATGAACAAACGTCACATTAGTTGCAGCATGAGAAAATACAAAACAGTTCAAAGGGCGTGAGAGCGTCGTACTGTTTTTCATTACTCCTCTATGTTCAGGGAGCACATATGATTATTCCAAAAACTGGTTTCCTTTAAAGCTGACACTCCTGTTCCTCGCCTTTTTATTACCCATAATCCTTTAGGATTTATTTTGAAGCTTTTTAAAAGGTTTATTCAAAAGCTTAGAGGTTAAGCTCTCGGTGGTTAAAGAAAATCCAATACCTTTAAACCTCAGTCCTATCTTTCAGAGCCTCAATGAATGGGGAAAAAAAATGTACGAAGCAGTGAAATTGCTGTAATCTAATCCGAGGGGAACAGTCAAAGTAAAACTGCTTGTTCTTGCCATTGCTGTTGAAAACATTTTTATTTTCTTCAATAAAATGTTTCGTCTTCCTGTAGTAACATTTTTGTTTTTCATTCCATCCTTGTCGAGTGTTTAACACAATATGAAGGCCGAACACTCAGCTCACTTCAGTCAATTAGTCATTTTTCTTCAGTCCACTTTTCTCATGACTTAAATAACAATTTTCTCATCACCAGCATGTCAACTAGCCACCCAATAAAACTCCTTTATTATAGGTAAGGAAGTGAAGTCCTGTGCTGTTGTCTGTAATTCTAAAAACAAAAAGTTACAATTCAACTGTGACTTTTAACATTTTACCTATAGATATAATTTTTGAAAACTATTACGAGCCGCGTTGGAATATTCTAAATTTATTCTTAAATTTGTTTGATGAGCCCAAAATTGTTTTGATCTGGGTGTTTTTCAGACACGCTCTACGTCGAGGCGTCGTCGTCACTCGATGCGTCTCGAATGAACTCGTGTCTCTTGCTTCTTTCTCCGTCTTCCTCCCTTCTGTCACCTGTTAATACCTGCGTTTACATCACCCACGTCTTCATTATCTACTGCACTGTCCAGGGCTTGGAGGCTCTATTAGGGACTATTAGCTCGTTTTCAGCCCGGTTACGTGAGAACACGAATCAATGCGTCTGCAAGTTGAACCGCAGATCTTTGTTTTTTTTTTGTCATTCAGATGCGACCTGAGTTTGACTCTCAAACATTTGCCCCCCCACCCCGTCTCTGCCTTCAGACTAGCCTGCTGCTAATAATCGGGAACGTGTAAACAGTAGAATTTGTTTTTCAATGGCTCTCAGTAACTGCAGGATACTTGTTCAAAAGACGTTTCCCTATTACCGTCTGCTCTCTCTCACTCGCACTTCTGCGTTTCAATCTCAGCACCCAGGAGATGTCCGCACGTTTGCCTTTGAACACTTGTTTTCCTCTGGGCTCCGGCTGTTTTTAGCTCGTGTAATTATTCGTTTGGTCTTGAAACTATTCTTCTTCTTCTTCTTGGATGATTAATTATCATCACAGAACGCCGGGCGAGTATAACATTGCGAATGAGCTGGTATTTGCAGACAGGACAAACGTCGGCTGAAGCCGTCCCATGCGGGATTAGAAATGTCCGTTCAGAAGGTGGACGAAAGACGTTTGTTGACCTCAAGTCAGGCGAACGTTCATCTCAGAGCGAAAACACAAAATCTTACCATGTATTTTTGCCTGGTCTCTGAGGTAAATATCTTTGTTCACATGAAATAAGATGCAACTATCCTACAAGTAACTTTTCAGCAGGATTCAAGTGCTCGTTTTCAGTCAATAATTCTTGAATATCGCTGTAAACAAAGTTTCACTGGCAGATTGTTTAACTTTTAACTGTGTTTATTTTATTTTTTTTCCCACTTAATGAGTGAAAAACTCCGCCAGTGGCTCTCGTGCTTTTGATCCATATTCAAGAGTTATTGACTTAAAACGAGCTCCTTTATCCTGCCGCAAGGCTACCTGTGAGGAAGCTCGGCCTTTTTTTCAAGTGCACTCCAGAAACCAGCAAAACACACTTGATACGACTTTGTGTTTTCGCGGCATGAACAAATCGTGAAGGCTGAAAAAGCGAACCTTTACCACACACAGAGCCTTCTGAAGGCCGTCCCCAAGTTCAGCTGGAGCCAAACAGTCGGCGCGCCGTTTCTGGACCTGTGTGTGTGTCCACAAAGACCTTTCGCAGACCGCCGGGGGTGGGAACCTCTACCAATCTATAACGAAACGGTCAACTCAGGTCAGCTCAATGCCAGTTTAAGCTTTGAACTATTTGCAAAAGAAATGTGCGCTGCAACCTTAAAACGTGGATAGAACTGCAACTATATCAATCATAACT
This sequence comes from Poeciliopsis turneri, assembly GCA_922788865.1. Taxonomy (NCBI): domain Eukaryota; kingdom Metazoa; phylum Chordata; class Actinopteri; order Cyprinodontiformes; family Poeciliidae; genus Poeciliopsis; species Poeciliopsis turneri. The sequence goes on from CAKLNU010000612.1 coordinate 426,825, forward strand.
CTTAATTCTCTCCAGTGTTTCTGCAGGTCTCTGGTGGTGCAGCTCCGTGCTGCCTTCAGGAGAACGGGAAATCGGAGTATCAGCCATAAAATGTCTCCCACAAGGCAAACCAGAGCTTTCAGTGGAAAAAGAGATCCTTTTAATGCCATACAAGTGTGGGACAGAAACACGGATGATATTTCTGATATTTACCTCTCTATTGATCTATAGATGAATAGTTTTACTGGACAGAAATTACAAAGATGTATGCATGATATATTCCTTCCCAGTACTAGATATGGCCTCAACAAACCCATTATTTAACCTTTTATCTGAAAACACTGTCTGTTTAATCTTGCCACATAGTTCTCTGTGTATTAATTATTGCTCGTAAGGTCTTGCCATACGAGTTTATTCCTCTGCGTTTACTTTAGTTTCTTAGTTTATTCTTGCTTTCTTTGTTCTTCATTCATTTCCATTTGGTTTTATTTGATCAGTTTCATCCTCTCTTGGTTTATTGTTATGTCCTCTTTAGTTTCTTCCCTGTTGCTAGTTTTATTTGATCGTTTTTATTGACGCTCAGCTCCAGTAATCTTCATCATGCCGTTAACCTGCTGTGCCCCTTGATCACCAGTCTTCATATGTTTCACCTAATTTGCCACTCATGTTGATTTTCCACTGTTCACCGCCGGATTCACGTTGTTCCGTTCTACTTTCCGGTTCCCGTTTTACGCAACGTGTGCGTTGCCCAATCACTTTCAGCACCAACGTTAACTCTATAAAATGATAGGAAGGATTTTTGAAATGATTTAAATGGGTTCATTTTCCTTAGAGAGGGTATTGCATGTTTGTAAGAGCGATATTCTGTTGTCCTTCCATGGATTAAAACATTTTTTAAGAAAAGTTGCTGCTGTGACACGACCACAGCACTGCCAAAACCGCAAATCCTCAATAAAACATAAAATAGCTGAAAATCAGACACCGGACAAGTGAATCACAGCAACGTCATCAGCCGGTGAATCACTGAACCGATGCGGTGAAGCTGCCGCTAGCAGGAGAACGGAGCTGCGCCAAGAAGCTAACTGAAACACTGAAGAGAAGAAGAGCTGCTAATCATCAGACCTCATCATACGGCTACACTGTCAGCAGAGATCCTTTCTCTTTCACATAGTGCTTGAATCCTGTGGCCTGCTGAATAATGTGGAACATCCTTCTTAAGTAGATTTCCTTTAATGGAGCTCACCAGACAAACTAACTCTGAAATTAATTATAATGATTCAACGAGCCCTGACACACAATACCGTCTGTTAATTTAATAGTGCAACAAAAACTTGAATCTTTATGACACTTTAATCCAATTTGCATAATATCAATGAACTATAACCTGCAACAGTCAGCTTATGTAAGGCAGCTGTGCTGTTAAGGGCTGTGAGGTAGTGGGCAGCAGACGGCTGGTCTGCTGGCTGCAGGATCCTACAGGAGCCCCACTGTCAAACATTTGACACGCAGCAGTTCTCACCAGACCCACAGATCGGATCGGACCGCACGCTGCAGCACGCTGCAGCACGCTTCAGCACGACGTCCAATGAGTGTTAGTGAAGACATCCGGATGCCTCCAGTGTGACCTAATCCCTTCCAGCCTGGATTTACTTGCAATTATAGAAAAACATCAATTATTTGCTGTCAAATAGAAACAAATATGTTTTGTCAGCTGAAGCAGTTTAAAGCAAATCTGCTGCAATAATCTACAAGGGGTTAAGAGCCACAGAGGCAGAATTCTTCTTCTCTGTTTTTTTTTTTTTGACATCACTGGTGTGTTTTATGCTTCAGAGCAGCCAGAATCGCAGAACCTCCTGTGGTTCTGCAACTTCCGAGAGCTTCTATCTGTGTGGGACAGCTCCACTGGTGGCTAATGAACTCAGAGAGGCCTGGTTCTCAGCTGTTTGACAAGAGACGTTTGGTGAAAGCGGCTAATTGCTTACGACAGGAACGTGAAATTAAAAACAGCACCAAAAACGGGAAAAAAAACCCGAAAGGAATGAAACCTACCTCCATTGTGAAGACGGCATTACTGAAGGAAAGTGGGATTCGGTGACGATTCCTCCGCCGAGGTGACGGCGCTGGAGTTTGCGTTTGATGCCACTTTCAGGGAAACATGAAAAGAAATGAAGATAACAAGCATATTTTGACGGTGGCGGATGATGCACGGCTGCATGTCAGGTGGAGCCGCGGCTGCTGACAGTCATTACCTCTGCGGGAATCAACACGGGCAGAATATCATTTTTCTCATTCCATCGGCTCGGAGGAGGTTCGGCCATTTTTCAGGATAATGATGCGCATTGTCGTCGCGGCAGGAACGTTAAACGGCTTCTTCACGGAGGGCAGATCGAGTAAAGAACGTAAACCCGTCGCTGGAGGTCGCCGAGTTGATGAAAAGTCAAAATCGCTTCCACCGAAGTCGTTGCGTTTTTTTTTTTGTTTTTTTTCAATAAAGCCAACAGATTGATTGGCTTAAACCTGGATGTCACTGAATTATTACTTCATTTATTAATTAATGAATTATTAGTGCAGAGCAAAATTTAAAAACTAAACATTTAGCTCGCAAAATAGTTTGGGAATTATTTCATTATTGCTCATCGACATGTTTAGGTTGATATCTAAATATTTAGCGAGCAAACTAAATATTGACGTAAATATTTAGCAAATATGAAAACTTTAAGAGTTCCTGTTTTCAATTTCATGAGAGAAAATTATTTCTATGAAAATGAATCGTTATGTTTTTGGGGGTAAAAACTTTCTGCTGAAGCAGCTGCGTTCATAAATTTATGATTAATATGGCGAAAATACGACTGAAACATAAACACCCACAGGCTAAAGAAACCAAAATATTGCTATAAAATTATAATTTTTTTATTTTTTCCTGCTGTGTAAACTTTACAAACGCCACGCCGTACCGCTCTTCCAACAAATTAATTCATCATGCTGGGCTCAGAGGTCATTCGGGGTCGGGGGTAAAGGAGCGTTTTTGTCATGCCGTTCGGAACGGTTCATCGACACGTCGTCTCTCGCCGCGTTCTCGTGCCGCGACCCTGAAAGCAAATCGGTGAAGGCGGATGCCCCGCGAAGCAGCTCCGGCCAACAACAGGCTGAAACTTTTTACAGACTGATTAGCGGGATGAGGTGAGCGTCTATAAACCCATATTTGCCTTCCAAATGGAGGCTCCACTACCGCTGCTTCTTCTTCCCTTCTTCCCAGCACGGCAGAGCTGCTCTGGAGCATTTCCAACGACTCTGCAGCACATTTTCATGCCCAGATGCAGAATATTTGCTTGTTTAAAAGGTTTAAAAGCACAGCAGATGCTCCCTATTAAACCCAAGGACTTAACCCTTTCCTGGGAACCGGTCCAGATTTTTCTAACGTTTTTTTTTCTCTCTCTCTCTTTTTCCCTGCAGTCCTTTCTGAACATGGTGCAAAACTTTTTAGTTGGTTGAGTATTCCAGCTGCAACTTTACCAACTTTAACTTAACGAGAACCTGAGAGGGGAAGTGGCGTGACGGGGGGAGGGGGGCAGTGAGATTGTAAAAACAGAACTATAAAGGGTGATTGTTCAGAGACAGGACTAAATTAGCCAATACTCGTGTTATGTTTGATAACGCAATAAAAAGGCTCACAGCCTGGAGACAGAGCTGTGTCTGAAAACCGGCCACTGAACACTGAAAAATCAATGCCGAAGCTTAAAAAGCCGCCTGTTGGAAGTGGTGCTAAAACTTGTAATGAAGTCGGTGCCTCGAGCGCAGTTTTAAGCCCCGACAATCGATCGCGTGCCACGTAAACCGATTTCAGATTACCATTCCGGCCGGGTGCGTCGTACAGTAACCGAGCGCGTGGGCTTTTTGGAGCCTCTCGCCTTGCAATCTAAACACCGTCGCCCGGGCCTCGCTCCCGTTCACTCGGAATGGCGGCGTCGGGAGGAAAATTGTGTCTGCCTTCAATCTCGCTGAGACGGCGCGTGCGGCGAATGTTGATGGAGCCACACTTTTCGCCTCGCGAGCTCACCCAGATGCCAGCCCAATCAAAGCAGCACGACGGCGGCTACCCTGTGGCTCCCGACGCCGACGGCCCTCTGGGGAGGATTGGAGTTGATTTCCATTATGGCCAGAACCGAGAGAGACAGAGAGACAGAGAGAGAGAAAGAGAGAGAGAGCGAGATAGAGAGAGAGAGAAAGAGAGAGAGACAGAGAGAGAGAGAGACAGATAGAGATAGATAGAGAGAGACAGAGAGAGCGCGAGGTGCCCCGGAATCGCCGCCGAGGCGCTGGGCGAGCGCGTGCGGCTGATATCCTCCCTCTGCTGTTGTTTGATGCGGGGCATGTCTCTGCAGCTGCCCCACTCATCCATCACAGTAACTGTGAATGGCGTACAGGGACGGCGGAGGAACCGAAGAAGGCGACTCCCAGCCCTCCTTCCTCTCACTATATACTTAGTAATCAGTGGCGATGCCGCTCGCTGAATGGAGAATGGGGACCTTGTGTTCGGAGGTTCCAGATGGCCAAAAACAACACAGCACACACACCACTCAGACTCTCAAGTGGGAAGGAGAGGAACGGTGTGTGTGCGTGTGTGTAGGGCGGGGGGTGGGGGGGGGAATACAATCTGAACATTATGTGTTTTTGTTGTTATGTGTGAAACAGAAAAATACACATTTCAGACGCTCAGTCTGTGAGTGCTAAACTACAGAGTTCTTGGAAAAGTTTTCACGGCCCTTGAATGTTTTCACTTGTCATGTTAAGAATTCAAATGTCAGTGCGCTCTTGTCAGAACCGAACAAACTAGCTATTTATTTGATCTACAATGTCTGAGACTGTATATTTCCGTTATAATTACTATATTTAATTTATGATACAAACTTGAGTGTTTTGGAAATGCACAAGCTGTTAAATAACATAAGAGTTTGTGAATATGCCAGGATGTTTGATGTAAAAATACGCAAGACTTCCATTTTAAGTAACGGCAAAGTTTTGTGAATTATGGAAAATTTCAGTTTTGGATTAACAGAAATGCGAGTAAATGTAACATTAATTCCAGTAAAAAATCTCTTTAATGTTGACCGAAATGTTCACACAAAGAGTTCACACAATCTAAATCTGACCTGGGAATTTCCTGCCAGTTCAGTTCAGTTTTGTTTTTTTGTTTTTTTTTATGATTTTTCCCAGAAAATATGATTTTTAAGTGGGGAGTGAAAAAAAGAACTTTGGTGATCTTGACATCACTTAACGTCGTTTTTCATTTGAGAGTGAATGAAAGGTTTGGGTTTCGTTTTCTCATGAGCCAAATTAGGATATTTGACAGAAAACGCCGCAGCACTTTCCATCAAGGCACGCATTCAGTGTGTCACACGTCTGTCTGTACACATATATGTGTGGAAAAGCTAGCAAGCAAGGCTATAAGACCTCAACCATCTCATGTCACAGAATGCAGTAAAGATATCTGAGCGCAAACTTATCACAGAATATAGATATCTTTGCAAATAGTCTTAAATTCTTAATCACAATTACAGATTAATGGATTGAAAGTCGATGTCTTTTTTTCTAAAAATTTAAGAGATTTTAAGGCCTTAATTCTAGATACATTCATTAAAGACTTTTTGAGGATAAACACTGAAATGTCAGTTTTTCTTATAGTAAAAAAAAATACAGAAAATTTCCAGATTTCCCAATAAAATATTGAGGTAACATGGCAAAATGGGTAAAATTTCAAGGGGTGAATACTTTTAAAGGCGTCGTATATGAAGATGATTTTTTTAAATATTTCTTTTTTTTTTTGGTAAAGGAGCTCCAGAAACCTGCAACTGAAAATATATATTAAAAAAAAACATCAAATTTAATTGCACGTTGTGTATGTACAGCACAGCCGTAAACAACATACCACACACATGACACAATATGATCCAGCTGCCCATGGATGCGAGTCCCTTCTGTGCCGAGAACAGAGTAAAAAAAAAAGGACAAAAAAGAAAAGCATTGAGCGGCGAGGCCATTAGCTGCACAGCTTATTCGCCTCGTACTCTGTGTAGTTTGGATGTTTGGCACTGAAAGCTTGCAGGGCAGTGAGTATCCGCGTCACGTCGGCGCCGGACAGCTTGAGCCTGTGACGGAGCAGGCAGGCGAACAGGTCCACGTGCGGCGCCCCCGGTGGAGACAGGCGGTTGACGCGGTAACGCAGCTCCACCAGCTGCAGCAGAGCCGAATCCTGGGATCCCTGAGTGTACGGGTAGTCTATCTGCAGGATCAGGTCCTGGATGGCTTCGGGGTCAAAGTGCACGCTGTACCCGAACAGCTGCATGCTGTTCACCTTCATGTAGCCGACGTTGCTGGACGGCTCCGGGTCCTCAGGCGGATCGCTGTACAGACTCGCGTTCTTGCTTCCTCCCACCGAGTCCCTGCTGTAACTCCTCAGGTAGAAGTGGACGGTCTCAAAAAAGCTCTTCCACCTGTTTCCAAGCGTCAGGGTCCAGTTGTAGCAGTCCAGCGGGATGTCCAGCCTGGTGCGCTCCCAGTCGGGATATCCGTGCTGACCGATCGGCATGGTCCAGCTCTCGGAATGGCTGCCCCCGAAAGGGTTGACGAACAGCGACAGGGTGGGCTCCAGCGTGCTGTTCCTGGTGAGGCAGAACTGCAGGGCGAGTCCCAGGAGCAGGTGGACCCGGTTGGATTTGACCCGGTTGCTCTTGAGCGTGAGCAGCATCCTCTTCCTCCACGACGGGTCGAACCAGGTGTTGACGCGCACGTCGTTGCTCACGAACACGCCGTGCAGCGCGAGGTGCGGGTCGCGGCGCTGGATCAGGAAGCGCAGTTCCAGGTCCTGCAGGTCTCTGTCGCTCTCCATGCCCAGATAAGGGTCGGTGGGGTCGGGCACGGTGGGGCGGCACGCCCCCTGGGTGAGGGTGAAGCCCGGGTTGCAGCCGGCGCACCGGGTCCGGTTCTCGGCAGAGCAGGAGGCACAGCGGGGGCCGTCGCCCACGGAGCAGGGCAGCGGCCCCTGGCACGGCGGGTGGTCGTAGAGGCAGGAGCAGCTGCGGCTCCTCTCGCTGTAAACGCCCACCTGCTTGTTCTCGCTGCAGTACAGCATGGAGAGAGCCCGGTTCAACCAGAAGTGCAGCGACCTGTGGGGAGAGACGACAAACTGATTGAGGAGGCCCCGGGTCTGGAGACGCCACGCTGCTCTGCTGGCTCCATTAGGATAATTAGATCATTTATTAGCCTCATGAAGTGGCGTTTAGTTCGACCAAAGTGCAATGTCACAATTCAAAAGCAATTAATTTGGACTTTTGGAGACTTTTGTCTTTAAATCAGAGAGTCAGATATAAAAAAAAACAAAAAAAACCCCGATATTGACACACTGTATAAAAGGACTTCTCCCTGTCTGAAGTTAAATCAGACAAAACTTTTCCTGTTTTAGCTTAATTAAAATGACCAAATTAATTTCTATTTGCTAAATGCCAAGAAAACTCGGCGAGGACATTTTTTTTTTTAGAATTTGTTTTGTAACTTTCCTCAAATTCAAAAGTTGACATTCGTTTGTACTCCAAATGTCTGTTTTATGCAATACACCTTTGTGAACAATAAGTAGCTAGTTTTAGCTAATTTTCTCAGTGCCTATTTAAATCAGGCAAATTATTTTACTTTTTTTTAGACAAAATAATATGAGAAAACAAACTGTAGATGGACAGTTTGAGTTAAGAGCCATTTTGGCTACATACAGTCATAAAGGTTGAACATCATGAGAAAAACACAGACTGATTATATTAAGAAAATGTTGACTTTCAGCTGCTTCCATTCACCGTTGCCAAGTTTAACACAAGCGCTTCGTGGCCTGCTGGTATGGAGTCTTCTGTAGTGGCTTTTGAGCACTGGAGGAGCGTTGCTGGTTGGAACCAGCACCTAAATGACAGCATGGACCAAAACACAGAGAATTTCTGTGTTTTGAATTACCATTTTTGGTCACAAACAGTCCACTGTGGCCAATTACTGGTAGCGTGGGCTTGCTATTAAATCCCTGGATAGTGTGCAAGTCTGTTAGAGTTCCAAGCTACTGCTCTTGGGCTTATTCCTATTCCCTTTGCAAGCTGCCACATACATTTTTCACCATAAAAAGTAACATTCGAGATGGATTCCCTTTAGGTGCTCACCCTACTGTGTAAGTTCAGTGATTCCTATATGAAGCCATCAAAATGTTGCAACTCTTGGCCCGATATCCACAGATTTCAGCAAGTCGAATGTAAGACTCTGTAATGCCAGCTTGAATGAAATTTAAGACTGAAAACATGATAACTATTGAGAAAGGTCGAGGGTCCTGCTGGCTCGTAAGGGTTGGCAACAGAAATGAGCCCGTGGTAAAAACGAACATCGTCCAGCTAACTGGTGCTGCACTCGCTCTCATCCATGATGGATGCAAAAACAAAAAAAACAAAAAGCCGACTGGCTGAATAGCAAAGGTATCTCTAGGCAGGTACTCACTGACTGCCTGGAGATACTGAATGTAATGACTCAAACTTCTGCCTGACAGAAAAGTCTGAATTTAAGACCTGTGATAAGCATATATAAGACCAACTTACATTTTTAAATGATTTTAAGATATTTTAAGGCCTCCATTTTAAAGCATGAATTTAGGATGTTTTTTTTTTTTCTTCTTGTTTTTTAGAAGAACATCCCCTACACTACAACTGCATCTGTCCCAAACTTACTGTTCTCCTGTCGCGACCAGACCCATCTGTTGGATCGCTAAAGGGAAAGGCGTAAAGGGCTCTCTCCAGAGAACGTGCATCCTCTGCTCTATAGTCCTCGCAGCAATTCGTTTATTGTTTTGCATTCCGCTTGTTCACGCAAGCTGCTCGGGGAAGAAAAGAGATTCCATGAAAGTTTTCGGAGCTGCTTTGGGTGCTGCAGAAAGCTGGGAGGTCTGTAAAGACCTACAGAAACTTCAGCTGAACCCCTCGCTCAGTGACTTGTAAGTGGCATTCCGCCTTGTGAGCGCTTGTCATTCCCAATCACTCCCACTTTGTTATAATTCCACCAACAGTTGACTGTGGAATATTTAGTATGGAGGACATTTGGACTTATTGCACAGACAGTATTCCGATCACGGCGCCGCACTGGAATCCACCGAGCCGCCGAAAGCGACTCATTCTCTCACAAATATTTCTAGCGACCGTCTGCATGCCGATGCGCTTTTATACACCTGTGGCCGCGGCAGTGATTGGAACACCTGCATTCAATCATCTGGAGGGCTGAGCGAGCGCTTATGGCAACACGGAGCGTCAACAAAAACCCAAAAGGGGGAAGTTATAAAACACATTCAGGCGCCTGCTGGATTGATAAAAGCTGGCACATCCCGTCCAAAGGGGGGGAGAAAACAATTACAAGCAGGCCTGTTGCAATAAGAAACGCATCAATTAATCACACGATGAATTAAAACGAGCTCAATAATTTCCATTTGCGTGATTTATTGTTTTTCTCTTTTCTCTCTCTCTTTCTACCAAAATCTAGATGACTGAAGTCTTCTGGTGCTCTAGTCTCAACTAGCTCGTTTTTTTTTTTTTAAGGGCAATTTTGTTTACAGAGGCTTCATAATTCATTTGTCGTTTCTGTTGTTTTGTTTATTTGTTGTGGGAATTTAAAGAATCTTACGGATCCAGTGTTAATTGAAAGTTTATTGATCTGTGAGAAATGCATTAATGTGCCATCACCACCATGTGACTTAAAAAAATGGCCTCCAAACAAACAATGTCGTCGTCTATCGCAGTAACCTGTGGGGTAATTCATCACCCAGCAGGCCTAATTACAAGAACGAAAACAACAGTTTGTGTTGAAAAAGAATATGTAAACTGTGGATGACAAAAAAAAAAAAAAAAAAAAAAAATTAAAATAGGCCAATCTCCACAAATAGCAGAAGCTTGAAGCAGAGTTGCTGTCAGAGTGTGATGGTGAGGAGCCAGAAGGACGACATGAGAAGCACGCTGATGGGCTTCAGCGTTATTTAACTAATTTTCCTGCCAGAAATAGCTTTTGAGTATTGAGTGTTGATAAGAAAGCCATCAAATCTGCAACAGAGAGAACATCCAGGTGAGAGTGAAATGACTAACTTATCCATCTCCCCAGCAGCAGGAACACTGTTATTTTTTTAATGAAATGAGTCAAGCATTCAACAAGAAAGTTTAAGATGACATATTTAGAGTAAATCTGTGCAGATGCTTAGAAATTTGTGGGGGTTTTTTTGTTTTTTTTTGTTTTGTTTTTTTTTCTTGCCAGACGAGTTCCTTTGTCTTCCGCTGGCTGGGGAAGCAGCTTCGCTCCCGTCAGCACTTTCCTCCGCTCTCGCCGGCTTCTTTTCCTCAAGTGCCTTCTAATAAGCGTCGTCTCGCTCTGCTGCTTACTCTCTCTTTCCCTCTCTCTCTCTCTCTCCTCCTCACGCATAAATCATTCTCGTAATTATGGGTTCCGGGGAGCAGCTCGGGTTAACGCAAGCATCCCTCCCCTCCCGTTCCCTTCTCCCCCAGCCGTCCCGCGTCTTACCTCGGCCTCGGCAGGATAATCCTCGGCGGCTTTCGGCACCTCTTGCTGAGGCTGAAGAGCTTGTTAGTGGTGCGGCGGGCTCTGGCCAGGAGCTGCTTGCTGCTGGTTTCCAGCTGCCTGTGGCGCTGCATCAGGCCGCCGTCCATGCGCCACAAGTGCTCGACGGCAGATGTGTTCACAGCGTAGTGGACTGGCAGCTTCCCAACAAAGCCTCGGAACTCCTCTGGCAGGAAGAGGGAAAATGAATAAATGAACTCGGCCCGTGGCTACAAACCCACAAATTAACAACATCCAGAAAAAAAAAAAAAGGGAGCTTTATCCTTTGTTGTTTGCCCGGCATAATGGAGTGGCTAATCAGTGGAAGTAGCTGCAGCACAGAGGGAGGAAAACGCCTGACATGTATTTAGATTTTCTTTGCTGGTCAGGTCGGAAAACGAGCCACAGCGTCCGGCTAAGAAAGGCCGTGTCGACGTTCGCATTGCGTTGTAAAATTATTCATAACCTTTTGACCTTCATTTTTCTGGCTCTTATCTAAATTTCTGGATTTCGGTTCCATTCATACGACGTATTGCATTGTTAATAGAGCCATATTGAGAAAAATAAAATACAAAGACAGAATGAAGAGAATAAAGTCACAGTATTATGAGATAATATTCTTGTAGTACTTCGACTCTATACTCATTATTTCGACTTAATTCTCGTACAATTATAAGTTCATTCTCTCAATTTTATGAGTTTATTCTTGTAATACCCCAGCTATTCCCATAACACTATGACCTTATTGTCACAGTTCCTGGAGTTTCTGGCTAACGGCGCAGCTCCAGTGGAATCTGACTAAAATTTAAGGTTTTTGAATCGACTCATTTTCCAGATACCAAAACACGTCAACTTATTGCCACAAAATGTCTAGGTGTTTTTTTTTTTTTTTTAAGCACACGAGAAGTACAAAAACATGCAAGAATGAATTTTGCATAATAGGTCCTCCTTAATAACCTGTCTGAGCTCCAACTAGCTCCGTCTCCAGAAGAGACAAAACGATTCGGACATCTGGGGCTCCATGATTAGGGTAAGTATATAAGCATACATGAGGAGAGAACAGTCAGCTGCTGTACATCTGGGGTCAAAACTCCACGGGTTTGCAGCGTAATTCGTCTTCTCTGTAGACCTGCATTGTTCAGCTGTTTAAACTCATGACCACTAACTTATCACCATGTATAGAAAAGTGTCACATTACATCCAAATTGGTCCAAAGACACGCTTTCCATTTAATGAACACAATAGCAGAAAACATGCCAACAGAAAACAATAAAAATCAGACTACATGTTACTGGGATCCATAACTCCAGTAAGTAATGAACCATTCAAGCATATTCCAGTCTACTAGCCATTAATCATGCAGTATTGCAGATTTGGAGATGGACAAATCTCATCTTTCCTCTCTTTGAACTTGAACAGCAGATCTCAAATGTGAGAATCACTGCTTTAGCCTAAATTCTTTTTTTTTATTATTTTTTTTTATGGTTTTGCTTTTTTCTCTCCACACATAAATGTTTCAGATCATCAGAGGAAGAGATCGTTTGATGATTTAATTTATTAAAGGGGAAAGAAAGTATCACTGTGGAGGAATATTGGCCCACCAGTTCGTTGCTGAATTACTTTTAATTTAGCAACACTGGAATTTTGGATCGTTCTCTGATGGCCAGTTAAAGGCCCAAAATGATGTGTCAATTAAGACTGGAGTTTGACTAGGCCATTTAAAGGCCTTCATTTTGTCCAAAGCTATTGCCCAAGCAACCAAAACTGACAAATTTTAGCTACTTTTGGGCCACAAAATTCATTAGTTACAAATGGAAATTTATTTATTTATTTTTTTGTTCTTTCTGTTTTTAGTTTTACTTGTGCAACAATAAATAAAATGCTTAAAAAATTTATCTATCATTAAAGATCAAAGACTCATTTCTAAAGCAATTTCCAAATGAGTTTTATATTTTGTTGGCCAATTTTTATTTTTTAGCATTCTTGATTTGTTGTCAGGGGCCAAAAAAACTTATTTGAAGAGCCACAACAGGCCACACTTTGGAAAACTCCTGACCTACTTCATTCAAAATCTACTTTTTTTATTCACTCCAGTTATTGTTCTCTTTGAAAGCAAAAGAAAAACAAAAACACAATAAAAAACAAACATTTTCATTGAGTTTATCACATTTTGCATTAAAAATGGACATAAACATAAAATAAGGCTTCAGGGAACTTTGTTTGTGACAGTCCAGCAACATGCAGAGTTTTTTTTACATAACACTTTTGGGGGGCTCGTCCGGGATTCTGCACTAAGGCTGAGGCAGAACTGTAATTGGTAATAGCACTAAGAGAAGCATGTCTTAGTGGGCAGCAAAAACACTACAGAAGTCCTGATCTGGGAAACTGACATGTTCAATGCTTTGCTCTTTGCTTTGTCAAGCAGCAAGTACCAGTTCCCTGGTACACATGAGCTGGAGACGACAAAATTGTGAAGGATGTCTGAATCACTGTCTCGCTTCGTTAAAAGAAAAAAAAAAAGACAGTTTTTCCTGTTTCGTAATTGTTTTTCCTCAAGCTTGTGTAACTCGCTCAAGGCATTCAGGCTGATGCCCCAGCCTCAGTACAACTTGCCATATTCTACTATTTTCATGTAGCGTTGCTCCCATTATGTATCAATCTGATTCTCTCCTTTCTTTGTGCCTTCTCTTGCTGCTTTTTGCCAGAATGCAGAGATAATCTTTTCGGTTATGTAGGGAATAAATGATTTATGCCTCCAAACTCTTCATTATGTAAAAAGGATAACTTGGAAAAAATGATGGTGTTCTCACATCTTGTTTCACGAGGCAGAAACAGAAGAAATATGAATAAGCTGTGTCGGAGCTAACAAATTGCACAATTCCGCAAGTCATATTTCTTTTTCTGTGTAAGAATAACTTACACTGCAGTGGGCGGTTCGTTTTCCCCTTTTATGAAGTCAGAGCATATTTTTGTGTTCATTATTTTTGCTCAGGGACTCTTTACACACTTTTGGGATAAACAAATTGATTTTTTAGGAACTAACTAAGCACCTAAAACATCACATCAATCACTGAAAGCTAATTGTTTGTTCTTTGAATTTAGAGTCTACAGTCCCTCCCATCGCTACAGTCACTGAAGAATCCATTTATGGAAAAAGAATGCAAAATAAATCTTTTGAGCTCATATTTAGAGGTACAAATTTATTTTATTTGTCAGAGAAAGAGACTCCCTTTGCTTTAAACTCTAGAGAGGAATGTTTTAAAAGACAAGTTTTTTCCTCCCCCAGCACTAAAAGCACAATTGAAGTTGACATTTTCAGCTTCCATTTTGAAGGGTCAAAATGAAGTTGCTGCTCACCAGATTCCTCAAAGTCCTTGTTGGACAGCCTCAGCGCGTCTCTGATGTGCAGCAGGCTATTTTCCAGAGTGTCCAGGTCAGAGTGAGGACAGTTGCACTGAGGGAAGTCCGCACTGCACTCGCACCAGCAGTCGTTGTTGTGGCAAACGAACTGCCCCTCTGACTTGCAGCCGATGTAGTTGAGGGCCGCCTGGATGAAACGGCCCTGAAGGTAATCAGGAAGGATCACCTGCAGCCCTGAGGTGGGTCCAAGTTAGAAGAAATGGAGAAAAACGCATTTTAGTGCATTTTCATGTCAATGAATTGCAATTACATTGAAATGTACTTCAGCAAGTCAAAAAGTGCAACTCGCATGTATTAATTGTACAAAAGGTGATAAATTTCACTTCAGATTTTCAGCCAGAGTATCACATAAAGCTAATTTAAAAGGTATTTCATACTTGTTATGTCAGACTCAATCAAGGGGAAGACTGACGAGACAACAGGGTGTCAGATGAAGGGGCTGCCTGTATCCAGCCATATAAATGGAAAGTTGAGTGGAGGAAAAATGTAGTTGAAAAGGTGCACAAGGAACAGGCTGTGTGCATGCTTGAGGCGGATGTCCACTTTGATTCTGCTATTCGTTTCTGTGTAGCAAATCTTTTAAATGGTTTTATGTCGTGCCGTTAACCGACATAAGAAACGTTATCAAATTTATCACACTGTGATTAATCCTGATGAGTCACTACGCTCAACATTGCAAGCTTAAAATATAAATGTGTATGCAATTGTTCTTGCAGGAATGGTGCCCTGGATAAGCCTCTCCTTCTGCCGCACCACCACCAATTAAAATCTCAGAAATTATATGTCTGTTTCTGAAGCAGAAAGCAGCTAATGGTAAATGGACTGAACTTATATAGCGCTTTTCCATTCATTTTTGACCACTCAAAGCGCTTTACACTAGAGTCACATTCACCCATTCACACATACACCGATACACAGACCGGTAGGCAATTTGGGGTTAAGTGCCTTGCCCAGAGGCACATCGACATGTGGTTGGAGGAAGCTGGAATCGAACCTACAATCTTTGGATTGCAAGACGACAACTCTGCCACACAACCACAGTCGCCCGTAGTCTCCCAATGTAGTCTAATGTAGTCTCCCACTAGTCAGCAGCTACTAAAGAAAACTTACTCCACAACACATACATACAAGTACTGGCAAACTTGTTAATCTTACAGATGAGATCAATTTTAATTTCTAATTCTTGAGGATCCAACCCTTCCTGATGCTGCCCTAGGCAACTGCCCATACAGCCTTTAATGCACATTGTCCAAAAATGTTCAAGAAAATGTTTTATTGTCTCAAACTAACCATGTCTGAAGATCAGTGGCCGATCGATCGGCACACCTCTAAAAACAGGTAGTTTGTTTCATCTGCATTATGTAATAATAACGAGTTCAAATTTTCGGATTAATCTCATGTGTTAAAGTGTTAACACTGACAGCCTTGGTTTTATGTAACATTCAAACTATCTGAGGAATTGAGTTGTGGATTTCATTAGCTGTCAGCCGTAATAAAGAAAAGCAGCTGAAGAGAAAAAACTCGACATAAAACTCTCACTTTT